>QEWY01000118.1:590733-663293 GCA_006503575.1 Baylisascaris schroederi | reverse complement strand
GAGTAACTCGCACACTGTCTAATTTTCACCTCTTTTTTTGCAATCAGTTAAATCTTACATGCCAATAGCAATACAGTTTTTTTTACTAAACATTTTTTAGTTTACCAGTAATTTTCCCTAACAAATATTCGTTGTTATTTAATTCAACAAGCGCATTCATAAAATGCCTCCAATACTGAGGAGGATATTTGCCTATAAATATGAGGCAAGCATTTTTAAGATGTGTGGTTTTGTATGCGTGGGTATTGGAACATGGTTGCTTTTCGATCGTTATGCGGTCGATAACTTAGCGGCAGCCACTGCAAAAGTTCAAGGCAACGTTACGGATGATGGACTTCGAGAGCTGGTATTTGATTATCATAATTTAGTTTCATCGCAAAAAATCAATATTCGAAATCGAAATACCGTTTACTTTTGTAAAACTCTATCTATATATGATGGAATATTTGCAACAAAATTTATTTAACTTATGACAACGTTACT
This sequence comes from Baylisascaris schroederi, assembly GCA_006503575.1. Classification (NCBI taxonomy): domain Eukaryota; kingdom Metazoa; phylum Nematoda; class Chromadorea; order Rhabditida; family Ascarididae; genus Baylisascaris; species Baylisascaris schroederi. Next base: position 662,810 of record QEWY01000118.1, on the reverse strand, counting down.
TTCAAGCCTTTTTTTTTCAACTTTTTTCAAGTATTTTCCAAAGCGCATCTTTAGGAATAACATTAGACGCCATCTTTTGAAACAGCTAAAAAACATTCTCTCGTAGAAGACTGCAAAGTAAGCGAATTTTTACCCTTTCCTGTTAGTTTTATTACGCTTTGTCATAGCGATTAATGATAGGCTCATCACAGCAGTGCTACAGCTATTCATGCATATGATGGTTATATAATCACTCATGGGACGAATTCCTGTCCATTGTTTCGCTACGTTTCAATATATGTGAATTATTGACGCTCAAAGCCACTAAATCTGCGCATCAGATTTGCTCAACACTTGTTTAGTTTGGCTAAGAAGAAGACATTATTACTAAGCAATTTGTCGTAGTTTTTCGGGTAGCTAGATAACGGATGAGAGGATGGGCTAGCTTATAAGGGTACGAATATTATGGTGTCAGCCTCGGTGGGAAAGATTTCCCACTGATTGGTTTCCTTTTTGGGATATTTTTTCACCCATTGTTACCAGAATGACAAATAATCGAACTGAGTTATTGTGATGTTGGATACATTAGATTCTCTAATTTTTCTGCTAAGCAACTCAAGCTGAAAGATAACTGCCTATTGAGTGAAGTTTTTTTGCTGATAAACCTGATTGATGTGGCAGCAAAAGACACGTACATTGAAACGATTCCGTAGTTACATTCATTGAGGCATCGAAACCGACAGCTGTCCGGCAAATAGGAACGTTGTTAATAGTCGGTGGTGTAATCGTTATCGTTGTCTCTTTTTTGGGATGCTGTGGAGCTGCAAAGGAATGGCGACCTCTCTTATGTTGTGTTAGTGTTTTTTTTTTTTGTTCATTTCTATGATCTCAATTCTGTTCCAGTAAGTAAATTTTCAGCGTTAAATAATTAAATATTATGGATTATTGATATTTGAAAATCTATCAATCGATGAAGTTTTCTCGTTATTTGTTTAAATGAATGAAGAATATTATAGGTACATGTTGGGAAAGATCAATAACAATAAAGCAGAACTCAATTTCAACAAATGTTGTGCATAAATCTACACCAAAAGAACAGTAATTCTATATTAACTTGATAACAACCTTTCAGTTAAACTCATCCAATCTGATTCAGGATGCGTCTATGAATGAATAAGCACTAACAATCATTTAGGAAACCCCACTGTTGCTTATTGAATTCTATTCAAACAGCGTCGGAAGTTGATGCATTTTCAGCACTTTCTAGATGTCAGTTTGATGCCATCTATAAATGCGAAAAAAAACGAAGAAACGTTTCAGACGAAAAAAAAAGTGGAATACAGCAAGCGAGAAAAAAAAAGGATATTGTTGCTTGCAGCTGTGTAATGAATACATTCAATAACATGTGTACTAGGGCCCGTATTACTTAGAGGGTAGCAATGAACATAAATATCGATGAGTGCATGTTAGTAGTATTAAATAGTGATGGCCAATACTGCAACTGCTGTGATGGTTACGTTGTGGCCATATTGTTGGCGCACCTTTTTATGAATTCATAGTGCATAGGTGAACGAAGGCCAAGGTTTCGATTGAGACCTGATATGTGCTCACCTGTAAGGTAGCTGCACTTGTCTCGCGCTCCTCTTCTTGCAGTATTTAGCGAGGAAGACCTTTCCTTCCCTTTTCCAATAAAATCTGTTCCTTTCTCTTCTTTGTTAAACGGATTTTTTCCTCTCTTTCGTTATCACCGTCTACATGTTCGACACCTATCGTAAATGTTTATAATGCCATCAAAGTTGAAATGCATGCGGCAAATTTTGCAAATAAATATATCTGAGCTGTAATGGATTTAACCATAGAAATTCACTCTGCTTTTTTTTACTTTAGAAGAAGAACACTAAGAGAGGGGAAAGGGTGGCTACTTATAACTTCACTTATTAATATGAAAGACAAGACCTCCACATCCTCCTCCCCCCCCCCCCCCTCCCCCCCCCCCCCCCTCTTCTTATCGATTCCTCTTTTACTGCCCCATTTCTGTTACGCACCTTACCGATCAGAAATAATATCGAGCATAATGTTTAAATCTGGGATCGAAATTATTTTTCAGTATGCGACATGTTTGATGGTAATATTGGCGACCGAAATTGCTGCGGCGATCTATGCGGCAATGCACAGTCACATGGTTAGTGCGCTATTCCTTCGTATGTTTGCTTTCATTTCTTTGCGGTCAAACGTTCGAATTCCTCTTCCGTGAAGTTTTGATGTCCACTCTTTGAATGCCAAATGGGTTTCAGATATGGTGTATATGCCTGCTACATTAGAATCTTTAGAGTAATTTTGCATTCGATTTCATTCATCCACTGAATATAATAATGTTCATTCGTCTATAAGTTGTGCAAATACTACAATACCTGCATTTTTCATAGAAGCCTATTAAGTGTAAATTCGTAGCTAATAATTGAAGATTCTAAGTGGAGCAGTATTTGTCGACAGGTGGATCGTATTCCGTTGCTGTGAAAATAGTTTAAAATAGAAAATTTTCACTGCTTTTCCCGGATAATTAGATAATGGATAGAAGAATTGGTATTTTATTTTGTATATAGAAAGAATCTTTTCAAAATACCTTGAAAAACAAACATTGATCTTTAATTTTGACTGGATCGATTGTAATTAGCGCTTAGGAATTTATGTAGTTATCAATACAACTTGGTATATATGATATGATAAATAACGAAGTATATGATGTGATATATAATTATCGCCTTAAAAAATTCATTCTTGTAGGTCGAAGTTTATAGCAAAATGTGCATAATTTATAGAGCAGGACGATAATGCTTTCGGTCATGCATTCTCTGTCTTAAGAAAATGACTTTATTGGACCATCTTATTGCCCAATTCGACCACATGGCATAATAACTACTTGGCCAAGTTGGCCATATTTGACCTGTTTATATAGGACAAAAAAGTACCATATAAACAACACTGAACGATGAAAACTGCAACCCTTTTACAGCAAAGAGAGATAAAGAGAGAGAAAGAGAAAGACAGAGGGAGTCTAAATATGAAATGAACGTCGTCGAATAAGCTTGTAGGAAAATACCCGACATATGTACGCTTTCGTGTAACAATTGCAGACGTAAACTTTTGCATGGGATATTGGACAACGTTACAATAGTAAAATCAATTTTTCTAATAAATAAATCGCGGATTTCAGTTCGAGAGAGATTTTCGGCAAATTTTAAAAGCATCATTAAAGATGTATAACGGTACCGATGCAATGAAAAAAGAGGAAGACAACACAGTGCTTGTCAAAGCTGCGTGGGATAAATTCATGATTGAGGTTATTTTATTGTTTCGATTTGTGTGGAATATTTTCGTTTTGAAATACCCCTATCGGATTGTTTCTTTCTCGAAATGTAACTACAGAATAATTTGAATTAGTGTTATTCAGAAGTGATTCTCAAGTTTATAAGGTTTCCCATTGCACATACAAAGTACCATTTCTTTGAAGTATATTGTGTCATAATGCAATATCTTTGCATGTTGTTTACCTTTTTCAATTCTATGCCGCCATTTGTAAGCTTATTGTGCCCATCTGCTGGTGATTACTTGTTAGCACATGATCAATTTAACTGATTCACTTTAGTCGGGATCCATTGATAGTGGAATATCAAATCCACTGATAGCGGAGATCATATCTTTTTATGACTTCTTTCTGTTTCATTATGAGCATGCCACAAGGCAAATGCCACTAATCGCAGAAATGATACCCAACAGCATTCCACTGTCTTCATCCCCTCGCTCCTCATTCAACTCAAACAGTCTTTGTTTCATTTCTACCCAAGAACTGTTGGTTACGTCGTAAAGTACTCGATCGCTTTCGTCGTTCCATCGTCTGGCAACATACGCGATGTACTGCTTGCTTATCTTATATATTCTCCTCGAAAGTTGGCATGAGCTTAAGTTGGCTTCCAGTCTCATAGGTAGAATATCAATCTGAGGTGGTGCACTATCAACAATCAGCAAACTGTGCATGTCTATTGCTTTATGGTCAGCGAGGTGTGCATACTAAAGAAGCTTGCTAGGTGTTGGCTCTGCTTTAGCACTATTATTGTCATGTATGTATGCATGCTGGTCAATATATTGCAGGGTTGTTACGCAAAGATCAAAGAGTCTGTGCAAGATCTTTCAACACATTTTAAAATTGTTGCATGGACCGTTTGTATTATTGCACTCATTCAGGTATTTTCTATACTTTTATCTCATAAATCCCACCTATTAATCTTTTACAATTTGATTCAATGTAGCTAAAATATATAAGTTATTTTAAGTTTTAGTAGGCTCAATGCTTTGAACTTTATTTCAGCATTTAATTAAACTTATCGTGATTAAACCTATTCATATTATCAGTATGATATTCCTCAAAGCCAATAATTTGATAATCTAAGTTGGTGGTATTGTAGAATGCATATGCTTGAATAATGCCTTATGGAAAATGTGAGATTTAAACGAGGAATTAGGCTGCTTCAGGCAATAAAATTTTATTATGCAGCCATTTTCGATATACGTTAATTTTCATAAGAAATCGGGTTCGTTCAAAAGATTTACGCTACTTAATGCCACATGAGTAGAAGATTGGTTCTTTGGAAGGGGTGGGGGAGAGGGGACGAATTCGATTATCTAAATCGAAGTCGATGTGGAGAGATGAGAAGTAAAAAAAAATTGAATTATTTTTAAATAAAAGAGAATGAAATACCTCATTGCTGAGCGGTTGCAGGTTTTCGGTATAACAGTGGCATTCTGTCTATGCAATGCAATAACAGAGGATGAAATGTACTGATTTTCATATCGCCGATTGCTGCTCTCTTTGTGTTGTACGTTTGTGTGCTAAAAGTGTGCTTTTTTGGCGATACTGTATTCTTTGCACTTCGTATTGCTAATGGCAGAGGTAAAAGAAGCTTTGAGAGAAGTGGAGAGGGGTATAGTATAGATGCAATTATAAACCATCAGCTGGAATTTCTCGACGGGAGTTCATTAGTTTTACGCAAAAAGAATTGGCTGAATTTTTTCTCCCAAGAACTCCGTTTATTGTATTTGTTCTTGATAAGGAATATTTCTATAGAATTGCGCAATATTTTTCGGAAATTATTTCAGTATTCTGAGTGCATTTTTTTTGTTGCAAAGTTGTAATTTAGATGTAATCAATAACAGTCAGCAAAGAAACCTATGCAGCAACATTAAAAGTCGATGAAATAGCGTATCAGGAATTCTTCCACAGTAAGGGAATATAGTTTTGTATGCCTATACTTTAACTAAAAAAATTGATCTAAATCAATAAGTTCATTTTAATTTACAATGATATTCTATGCGTCGATGTTTTCAACTTTTGAAAATAGTTGATTTAATTCTTATAATAGTTTTATTTTATAAAACTGCATTTTGTATATCTATGAAAATATGCATTTTGTGTATCTCATCAAATATTATGTTTTCAAAAGGCATATAGATCGGAATTGTTGCAGTTTCCTATGCTCCGAGTTAATATGGTTGGGATGGTGCAATAGAGAATTGAAATTGTCCTAGAGCTACCTGATCCAGAAACACATCTAAATAAGTGGGATTTGAATACTGGCGCACTTTGCAGGTGCTTTTTGCTTATGTGCCTATTGTGTTTATTGTTGTCTGCCTTCAGCTTTAATGCATGCTCAAGTTTCTTTCATTGCATCTGCACTTCTCGTATAATAGGTCATACTGCATACTATCTTATAGTCAGTAGTTGAATACTACATACATGAACAATAGCCAATTTCGAAAAAATTTTTTATTGATTTCTCAATTATTGGGAATTTTAAAATTTTTCTATGCTTGTTACTGTGGAACGATTACCTAGTAACTCTCAGAGCAATAAGTTTTATGCTATTCACAGATGCAAAGTCACATATTCTTATTTTCATTTCTTTGTATGCAATTTTGTAAATGACTATTGATATTGGCTTAGTACAAATGTCGATTGTTGTTTGTTTGTTTTGTTTATCGATGAAGTTGGATGGTTCGATTTCTAGGGTTGTCTAGAATTTATTCGTCAACAGTTGAAGATACGCTATTCGGCTGTCATCGGTATTCTCACCTTAATGCCTTTATTACAGGTATTTCAATATTCTGCTTCTCAAATTATTTATAGATTTATTGAAATATTAAATACTCTAAAAATATCCCGATTAGAAATCACACCACCTTAATGCTGATTGACTTTATCAGTTAAATTAAACGGCATTTTTGCGTGTTTTTTTTCACTGCAGCATTCTACTCCTATTGAAACCTCGAGTAAACATCATCTAGTATCGAATCGAAATTTCTTGCTTAAAACATGAATTTTCATGAGAGATTATCGAAAAATATTTTAGTGAAAAAATTAGTGAAAGTCACCAATTTCTTGAAATAAAAATCATGTTTTCTAACTTCAATTATTATTAAATGCAGATAAGTTTTTATATTTCTTCATTATTTATTCGTTATTTCGCAAATATATTTTTATGTTCTTGTTCTGTCATATTTATTACTTAATTAACATTTGCTAAAAATATAAACATTGCTCATGTTCTATTTTAAATCTGACATATTCGTTCCGTTATGATTATATATGTATAAAACTTATAATAATCACAGAATCAAAAGTTTTGGTGAAAATAGAAAATTTGCTCCTCTGTTGTCTCATATTTACGATTCGAACTTTTCAGCGTTACTGATTCTTAGAGATTATAACACATATATGTGTTATAAAGTTAATGTAATTAACATTTATACTATTATTATTTAAGTTAGATGGTTGATATTGCACATACTTTATCAAATATTTTCAGTAATTTATTGAAAAACATTTGTAATCTTTTATAATTTTATTGAAGCGATGTTTTCTAGATTATCGGTTTCGTATTATCAATACGATTTCGATGGCGAATCAAAGAAGATCTGCTATATTTATATTGATTTTTTTATATTGCTTGTATCAATGTAACTATACCATCTACTTTGCTTTAGGCAACTATCAAATGCACTTCTGCGGTCCATTGCATTTACCAATTCTTTTTTTTTGCATTTTTTCCCTGTNATCTATTGTTTCTAGATATCAAAAGAGTAGCATTATTCGCAACCTTTTTCACTTTATTGTTCATATACCACACAATCGTTTTACGCATTGTATAATAGCCAGCTTATGCACGCATGCAAGAGTGCAAACGAAGTTCATTAACCTTGCCATTGTGGCTTAAATGATATAACCACACGTATAACCAATTACTCTTGTTTTTATGTCGGTGGATTGCCACGCGGTCTTTCGTGTTCTTCACGGCTACACGTGGAAATCTGTGAATCGGCTCTCGATGCTGTAAGGGACATTCCGGATGGAGCGAAGATTCTTGTTGGAGGTGAATCGTTTTCTTGTCTTCTCCTGCTTGCTTTCAATTCAGAGGGAGAGAGAGAGATGGAAGATATCCTTGCACGTTGAAGCATTCATAACATAAGAGAGAAACACATATATATATATATATATATATATATATATATATATATATATATATATATATATATATATATATGCATATGTCTTTTGAAAATATGTTTATTGAAAGCTATGTCTGTATTAATTTCCTGAAGAGGGCACTTGTAGGTGAGGTGGAGGGGGAGAAAGAGAGTTGTTCAGCTATGATGCGCTGAATTATGTCCTCCATGAGGGTTTGAAAAAGTTTTTTTGGGTGGGGGGAGGGCGGGGGAGTGGGGATAAAGGTGAACTTCAGACACTGGCCTTTTTGTACGAAATCCTAACAAAAAGAAGTATAATATCGCTCTACATTTTTCATTGTATTTTGGTTACCTGAAATTGCCCCGCCGCTCTAAGCGAACACTTTAACAAATAGGAGGTGCATGTTTATGCTAGATTAGCACCAGTGAAATGCGAATATTGGTTTATCGAATGAATGCAAAAATTACTTCCGAGGATTTCGAGATGTAATTACTTCTAAGCAGTCAAAATCAGTACTAGCTGGACTAATTAGAAGGGGAGAATGAGGGAATTTGTCATGACAGGTTGTCATAATCACATATATATCAAAACGATGTAAGCATTCGCTGTCGGATGCTACTGCCAGCCGCATATCATGCGTCAATTGCGATGGGTTGTCTTTGCGGTTGTGCTTCAAATCACATTAACATCTCATCACATATTTCCCTATCATATAATCTCTCGGCTCAACGGTAATTTTAACAAACTTTATTAAACGAATTTACATCGTCTATATATGACTTTTGAAATACTTTAATTTCAGCAGTAAATAATAAGGAATTCCCTGCAAGCATTCGTTGAAATGTAATTATCCATAATACAGTAGGAAATTTATAAGATTATGGGATTTTATCGTTTCTTTTCTGCCTTATTTCGGAGTATTTCTACATTTTAGCTTATAGGAAGTGTAGCTGAAGTCTGTTATAGCCTTCATTTTTTCAGTGATGTCATTTATTGTTGCTTTTTTTCGATAGTTCATTACAGAAAGTATTTTCATTTCTATTATATTCTATTCCGTATTTAGGCACTGTAATTGAATTAGAATGGAAACCGGATTGGGAACGACAAGAGGTGCACTTCAGTGTGCAGTTATCCGGTTCACCGATTGCGTGGTTCCTTATCGGCTTCAGCGATCATGGCAAATATCATGGATCGGACTTTTGCAAATTTGACGGTTTGGATGTTTTGGTAAGACTTTCTTAAGTTCCTAAGCATAAAAAGTTATCACATTATATCAAATACTTTAATGTAAACAGTATTGATGGCGTAAATTATTCAAAATAAATATTTTGAGAGTATATCTTTTGATGTTTACTATATAATATACATTCAAAATCACGTTTCTACAAGTTGCAATAGTAATTCGTGATGTTCCAAAGTTTGCAAATAAGCGAATTCGATTGTAGATTTATTATGCAAGCAGTAACATTGCTTACGTCTATTTGAGGTAGATCCTCTAGGAGAGGTAATAGTGCTAAGCCCATACCGTTCATTTAATCTCATAATGTCCGTAGCAAAATACTAGGTGATGACGTGTGTTTATATTGATAAACTGGCTTTATTAAATACAGGATGGCTATATCGCACGTGGACTAGTAATGGAGATAGACTTTCAACAAGATTGTATTTACTATGGCAGATATAGGGATGGCTCTTTTCGTTTCACGAGGAAATTTCAAACATGTGATATGCGCGACTACGCTATTGAAGTAAGTATCTTCTCAGGTAACGTTTATTCAAAGGTAACCTAAAATTTAATCTTTACTTCTTTTTTTAATACCACAATACTCGACTTATTGTCGAATATTTTAATAAGTTCTTTTCGCTTTTCTTTTCACTTTCGCTTATTTGTTTATTCCCTTAAATTTGTTCGTTTAACCTGCTAATTGCTTTTCTTTTTCGAATGATCAATTTTAATGCGTTCAGTGGAATTTCTTTGGTGACGTCAGGACTTACATATGTACCTTTGGGTCAATATGTTGACTTGCTTCAACTTGTGAACAAGTGAAATTCGATTGATGAGTATTGAAAATGTTGACAACCAGTTCAAACACTAATTGTCGATTTATTTCCGGTTCAACGTCGACTAGAGGAGTTATATTTGTCTTGCATCAGAAGCATTGCATGTTTCGTTTTTTTTTTGTTACAATCAGTCTGGTGTGGGCGAAAAGAACAAATTTTTAGTTGAGATCTTTCATTGATCGATGAAAGAGGAAGATGAATTGTAAGAATAGTTCTTAAATTCTTTGATGTATTTTTGAGCTGCTTTTTTTAACTTCATATTCAGTCGATGGTCTATTAGATCGAACTGCAAAAGGAAATTACCTCAATAACTTATCTATTTTCCGCCGAAAACCTCATTGCTAATGCTTTGGCAATTATTTTGATTACTTACTTACGTTCTATCGTGCCAGGCTTGTTGACGTGTTACTTGAGGGCAATTTTGTCGGGTGTTTTTTAAAATTTGTAGGCTACGGCATCACATGAATATGTTAACTTCAATACATCGAACGAAGAGCAATTGTAAAAGCAGAATGAAATGGAACAAAATGAAATGAGGTTGAATGGAATTAAATGGAATCTAAGGGAATTTGAATGGAATAGACTGAAATTGAATGAAAATGAATTAAAAAACATGGAATTGAATTTTAGAATTTCTTTCTAGCAATGAGTACACGCTTTCATGCTATTATAATTCATGTATATCATAGGATGCAACGGTTAGAGGTTTTGATTGTTGATTGCTTTTAAACATAGACAAATAGTGAGCAATCAAAGCCTATTGATTTGATGTGTAGGAGTGGGCAAGTTGTTCGTTTTACCTTTTCACAAACAAAAAGAGACGAATTGCAGACCGGTACAACACAATTAATGATTGCAATTGGAATGGGTGATGAGGGATCTCTCAATGAGGCAACCGTATCAAAAGAAATTACATTTTCGCAATTATTGCCAGATGCCGAAGGAGAAGATTCACCGGAAGATGAAACCGAATATCAACAAATCTCTATTACCGCTATCGGTTAGCAACTTTCAAAATCGAATAGATTCGAAAGTCTCCCTCATAAATGCTTCAGAGTATAAGATTTTTCGTTGTTCATTAATTTAAATCATCTAATAAAATTTATTACTGCAATATTTTGCAGTACTTACATTATAGACGTTAATTCATAACCTGCTTATTTCATGCAATAAATATTTCATTATGTATTTTTATGGGTTTAGATGCAATTATACCCGATGAAGTGACGACATATTGGTGTGCTGTCGCAAGACTCGATAATATTCTCCTCACAAAAAAACATCATATTATTAAAGTAGGTAATTCGTTTCTTTTTTTAAATTCTATCAATCATATTTTAATATTAACCTTATATTATTCAAACATCCTTATCAACCATAATGCACTTTAAAAAATGGATCTTTTTTGCGTGGTTCTGATCAGTGAGTTGACGAGCACAAATGGTTCAGGAACCGTTAGAACGAAGTGGTCAATTCATAGTGATATAACAAGAGAGAAAAAGGTGACATAATAGAAGCGAAGATAGAGAGGATGAATATGAAAGATAGAAGAAATGAGCAATGAAAAAGCTGCTAACATTGATATTTTTATCTGAATGTAATGAAATAGAAATTTGACCAGTTATTTCAATCACCTAAAAATGAAATACAAAAAATATCCAAAAGAACTCGCTAATTGGTGAAGACCTAAACAATAAGCATAGATATTTGCAAACGTAAAATATGACTCTTTATTTCGTTGTTTTTTTTTTTCATTCCAAAGGACGAATCAGCGTTCGTTTAAGAAATTACACACAAATTAATTAATAAATAATAAAACTGGTTTTCATTTCTCATAAAAAACATATTGCTTTAGCCACTTGGTTTATATTACTATATTTTATGAAAATTATTCAGTGACGAAGTTAAACATTGATGAAATTCGGCACTAGCAGATTTGAGACCATCAAATAGGAATATTCTCAATTTCTACTCTTTTGTCAGTGTGCAATTTCGTTAGTACCCTAATCCGTTAGTGCTGAATTTTTTTGAAATTTCAAAACTGTACATGAAAATAATCTCTTACTTGCTCTCAAATGTTTTCTCTCAAATCCGTTATGAAAAAAGCAGTTAAAGCTACAGATTTGTTCATAAGTGATACCTTTTTGGCTCGAAATCTGCAATGCCTAGGCTCATATTCGTTAGACTGTGGATCCGGTAATGAGGATCCACATATTTGAGACTCTTTGATAAGTCTAAATTCCCAAATTTCAATTGCGACGGCGCAAAACTCCATTATTGCTCAGAATCTAGGAATGGAACTAATAAAAAAACCGAAAATATCTTCAAATTAGGCAATGCCCAATCTATCGATGTCATAGCAGAGATGAACAGCACTCATTGGAGATGGCATTTTCAGTTTGAAGCGAATATAACGAAAGGTAACGAACATCTCGTTCATCACATGGAAATATACCAATGCATCGATCCTGGCCACGATTTCGAATGGCTTTATAATGGAAACTGTAACGATGAGCACAAGCCCCCGGAGTTACACGGATGTTCCAAAGTGATAGCCGCATGGGCGTTTGGTGCTGGCGTAAGCAGTTTAATTGCATTTGGATTGGAAATAAACTTGCAATTCATATAGTTAGCAGTAAGATCGTATTATTAGTATGTATAGCACCATTAGTGATTACATTGCTTTTTTTTTGCGATTCGCGTGGGGATTTTTGCGGAATGATATTGTATTTATCATTGCATTGCTTAGCTAATGTTGTTGTTCAATGCTCTTCGCCTCGTTTAGGTGAAATTTTGCAATATTCAGAGCGGAAATTGCACCGAATAATTTTTTGGTCATTTTCCAAAGAAATGCATCGAATGCATGGAATACTTGATACTAAATTAAGTGAGCAATTTTCTAGCCGCTGGTATATCCACCCGAGGCTGGTATGCCAATTGGTGGTCCTGATTTCTATCCATATGTGATGGTCGAAATTCACTACAACAATGTCGAGAAAATAAGCGGCGTTATCGATAACTCAGGCTTTACAATCACCTATAGCGATCAATTACGACCCTACGATGCAGGCATTCTCGAGCTTGGTCTCATCTATAGTGATGCGAATTCAATACCACCCAAACAGGCAGCATTTCCGATCACAGGTTACTGTGTAGCCGACTGCACCCAATATGTACGTTTACTTTTTTTAACACCTTATCTTGCTAGACATGTTATGGAGTAACTGGTAATCGTTTGTTGCCAAGCTGTCTCGTAGGGTGGAATTCGCCGGTTCCTCCTCCATCAGTACTTGCCATTCAAGATGTCCGAATTTTTATCGCTATTTTTTGTTTAGCTATGATTTTAAGAATGCTGGTTCTAAAATGTAACAAACATGACTTAATTTGTTGCCGATAGTTTTTTGCGGTTCTTGCCAAAGTCATTTTCACGTTGATTCAAAATTCCTTAGTAAAACATGTCGAAAAAAATTCGGGCATTTCGAGGGTTCACAGCAGATAAGAAGAAGTCGACAAGGTGCGCTTTGAAAGTGCTTTGCATAAATATAATTAATTCAAGTCTTGACAAGTTCTGGAAGCTCAGAGAAATAGTCGATAGCCAATAAATGGCTAAGCGTACGGCTCAAGACTAACAGATTGTCGACCGACAATCAGGATTCATCACTAATTCAAGTTTTATGAAGTTGAAAAATGACCGCACTATTGCAGCAATACTATAAGCTGCAGCTGGAGAAGCTGGAGAAGTTATAGCCTAAGGTCTCGTGAGCTCGAGCTTTGAGATCAACACTACATTTTATAAGCATGCTTATATCGTTGGGCATTTTCAGTTTCCACCACAAGGTATCAATATCTTTGCAACACAATTGCATGCACATCTAACAGGACGTAAATTATGGACATCACATTACCGTAACGGTATAAAACTGGGTGAGATCAATCGTGAGAATCATTATTCACCGCATTGGCAACATGTCAACACTTTAGCTCGACCAATCAACGTGAAACCGGTTTGTTTTAGAGTCTATTCCCAACAATATGCTTCCAGGTCCGTGTTTTTCTGGTTATTCATTCAGTTGGGTTCTTTTTACCTTCTATTTTTTCACTCTTATCGATTCCGGATAGATGTGTTTCGGCTCGTTCACTAACTTTTCTTATCTATGGTAGCTGTTCAACAGCTTCTGTAGCCATTATTTTATGATTGCTTTACACATTTTGACATCCATAGACACCGTGAATAATGACTAGGAATATAAACGTCAAAAAATAGGTCTCCAGATTTATCGACAAGTTTTCTAGAAAAATCTGAAATATTCATATATTTGCAATAAGTCTCTATCAGTCCTACATCAATGATATAAACGAAACGATGCGGTACGTTTGCGCTTTGTTTTTTTTTTTTTTTTGAAGGAATATTTTTTACAGGGTGATGTATTGTCGACGACATGTGTCTTTGAAACACTCAACAAGAAGAACTTCACATGGGTATTTTTTTATATTGATAATTTCAACTAGAAAAAACAACGAATACTTCCTTCTTATATTGTAACAGTCGTTCAGATTAAGGCGTAACCTGGAAACGTTTTGGGTTACGATCTTAAAGTTTCACCTTTTAGGTTGTTGTAAGAATCCTAGTTGAAACGCATTAAAATCATAGTATATACCTCAGGTAATTGACATAATAATTGTAAATTTCAATCAATAAATCGATAAATTATTCATCGAAGTTCATGCAAATTTTTAGCATCTTTAAATGTTTGTAACTTCTTGCAAAATTAATGGACCAGTTTGGGAGATAATATATGAGGTCATTTTATGATTTAAAGCATATGCAGCAAATTTCGTAACCCCAACCTCAGCGATACTCGAGTTCAAACTACTGTACAGACCGATGGACAGACTTGCAGATACGCAGGCACATACACTTGGGAGAGTCGTCGCATTCATACATTTTATAAATATGAGTTTCTAAAAGTGAATAAAAGATGGAATGCAAGTCTTCTATCACTAGGGTTTAGTGGCTTCGAAACCCGTTCTTCATATAAACCTTATATAATATTACTAAATAGGTCATAAGGTGTAGTGAAGTGAGCAGGGGCAAATAAGTGTCATCACATGATGTGCAAAATTAATGTCCCTTCATAGAAAGCATCCATTCCAAAGAATAATATTCCTACAAAATCAGGGAGGATACGGTATCGAGGATGAGATGTGTGTCAACTATGTTCACTATTACCCGGCATCGGATGTTGAAGTATGCAAGAGTGCGATAGATAATTCGACGTTGCGCGAATTCTTCAAACAAATGTAAGGTTGATCTCACAATTTGTGCTGCAAAGATCGACTTCGATTCGACCATGCGGCGGGGAATAAGGGCAGGCCACACTCTGCAGGAAAACATCGGCAAATGCAATGACGAATAGTTGCGGTAAGGATGCAGGAATAGAGAGGATTGGAGTAAGGTTATGAAAATGATAGAAAAAAATAGAGAAAAAATCGGAAAAAGGCCAAAAATTTTGGAAAAGTTTTATACGGTTTGGAAAAAATGGACCAAGGTAGGAAATCAAAGATAAGAGTGTAAAAGGGCAGCGAATTAAAGTGGTCCTAGAAAAACATAGGAAGAAGGATGGAGAGAATTGCTAGATATCAAAAACGCAAAAATGTTGCGGCCTTGAACATTTACATGTTTACCTCACGGGTAAGTCTCACTTTCCGCTCTCTTCCAGCATATATAAGGAAGAGTAATCATCTCAGTGTTTGTTTTCATACACTTAAAAACCTTATAGATTGTAGTCAAGTATTGGCGAAAAAAAAGCCTCTTTCCCTTCCTTACTTCTCAAAAAAGTCTTTCGGGAAATTAAAAGAAACTTATAATTTCTATGAGTCTTACTCGGAGGGATGCTGTATTTTCTCACTAATTGATGGAACGAAAATAGAAGTTAGCGATAATTACTTGTTTGTGATTTGCTTCAATTATGGAGAATGTTTTTTCTTCTTTTTTTAGGGGAGTAAATCCGAATATGGAAATCAATGAAATGTACAACGCAGCGAAGTGGACTGTAGAAGGATATTCGGACCTTCAAGAATTGTTCAACGTCGGTGATTTGAATATGCATTGCCTGCAACACGATGGAGATCCATTTCCTGTGAGTCTACTCTCGTAGTGACCGTTAAATCTGACGGGTCACTAATCGAATAGGGCGTTATTATCAGCGGTGCCCATTGGTTACTTAGAAGGAAATTTGAAAGTGGACAGGTTTCATTGATAATGATAATGGAGATAAGAATAGCTGTTGGCAAAAAGCAGTGCAACAGACAAAGTAAAGGTAAAAAATTGTAAAAGTTTGGTAAAGATTTTTCTTTCGAATTTTTTGAATCCTCGAAGGACAAATTCCTCGAATTTCCTCGAGCATTTTTACCTCCAATCACGAATTCAGAATGAAGGTGATATGAAAGTTTTGATGCAGTTATAAATGAAAAACGAGGAAGGTCGATTCGTTCAGGTAAATATTAGCGCCAAAACGAGCCATCACCACAATGCAGTGGAATACATCGATTTTACAAAAAAAGTTGATTTTTTTCAGGGTCATACAAGTGGTTGGGAACATGTACCGCGACCGGAAATACGTATTGGACCATTCGATAGAATGAGACCGCCATTCGAATGCCCTGCAATAAACGATTGATGCAGTGGCATGCCCACTTGAATTATTTCCGGCTCATTTTCTGCTCCAAAGCTGAATGCTGCGTTCCACTCGAAAATAAACGATAATATCGAACACCTATAATGCATCGCATATTATAACATCCATAATTGCTGATCTGGACACTCACGAGAGCAACTGTAGGACCATCTAAGGTTTTCAGGACTTTCTAGTTTTTGGCAACTTGTAGAATATGGACAATATGAGCACTTCGAAATTCTTTGTTCTGACCAATATCTACCGTTGAAGTTTGATCGAGTACGTAGTTCATCGATGTAATTTTAGACTACCCACCAGTCACAATCTGCCTGAGAAGTCAACGAATCATATCGGCCTGATCGGTCATAAATCTATGGAATAGCTAATCATATAGGCAAAAGTGCATTGATTATGAACACATCGATAGTTAGATTGGGCTGGGAATGATGCACTAAGCTCATGGGCCATAATATTACAGAATGAACCTAAATATAGATCATCTACATAGGGCAAAAGTTTATTGGTTCCCTAGAAAATCAGCGTTCGCAGAGAGCATTTTACAATCAGAGGATTATACAACTTCGTAAATTTCATAGTCGAATAAACAGCTTCCGTACATTTCATAGTCGAATGCACAACTCACAAACCGAATTCCTCGAAAACAGCATTACTTCCGCCTCTGTATTGATCTATGCGGATTTCAACACAACGAAAAACTTTTCAACGAGTTTTTATGCTCAAGACAGAATTTAGAACTCGTGAGGATGATCTCCTTGTTGTTACGCTCAGTAAATTAGAGGATTTTAAAATAAACCTGAATTCTACTAATATGCCGAAAATAATGCGAGCGTTGAGATAATTATATTTAACTGTCTTTTTACTTTGAAGGCTTAATGTACTGATATCGAGAAATGCAGGTAAATGGGTTGTCTCCATTTCTCTAGGTTCACTGAATTAGGCACATCGTGCAAGTAGTTATTTCCTACTTCCTTCATAAGAATACAGTTGCACTCTAACATACATTGTCTATGGAGCCATTTAGTCGACCCAAGAGTCCTCTTGACGCTTGTTAACTAATTCACCAATAGGTTATCGCAATGCGCCAAAGGTATGAAAATAAGCTTAAATTCAGTGAAAACACACAACTTATAATATGTATGAAACATCTGATTGATACACGCGATAATCGGCTATCTGAAGCATGTTCGTCGAGATTCCATCAAAGTCGAACTCTCAACGCAGTAAAACTCTTTTAATTTTTGAAACCTCAAGTTGACACCCATATTCCTCAGTCCAGAAACCACAACTTGATGCCTTTTCTTCATCCGCCAGTCGATATAACTTGAAGCGCTACCAATAATCGTTTTTCGAAGAATCCTTGCATCCTATTAAAGAAGGTTGCATGTTGCTATGCCTAATGGTTGGAAAATTCCTTGAGACTGATTTAGCAACTATCCTTCATTGTCGCCGTCGGAGCCGTCGATATCTCCTCCACGAGCATATATCTCGATCTCCCTATTGCACTGTTGGTCAACTGAATTTGCCACTACGTTGCGTAATTCGACGGCCACAAATGTATTCAGCTGAGCCATATTTAGCTCTGTGGACACCATCGTTAATGTATGGCAGGGTTATATGATTCACATTCGTAGGTTAGCTGACCTGCAATAATTCGGGACAGGGAATCGTTTTCGTTTTTTTATTTAACGTCCCAAACCTGATGGACGATCTATTTTCTTGAATCATGTTGCGAAATATCGAGTAACTGCAATAAAACCTTTAAAAAATCATAGAAGTTTATTGTGCGTTGGTCATTACAAATTATGTAACTCATAATCAATCAAAAGCTTGAAATACTAAAACTGTGGATATTTTGAAGTCGAGATATGATCTTCCCAATCAAAAAAATGATCGAGGAAAATGCGGAATTGTCATAGATCATTGTGCAAGATGCTTTGAACGAGTGCTGCTTCCTTTGCTTGAAATTGCATTGAATAATACTTTAGTGATCAAAATTTTAGCGTGAAGATGGATACTGGATTGCCAACAAGTTATGTAATCTCCGACGATGTTATATGATAATATTATCTTGAGGCCATTGTTTTTTTTTGTGTATATAACATTTCAGGTGGGCTGCATCAAGCGCATTCAGCCTTCCCACTAACGATTTGAAAGTCTATCGTTCTCTTCGAGAACAAGCTGTCAATTAGAAAGTTCTACAGGCAAATTCAGACAGCCTCATTGATTGGTGAAATAAGTGACAGGTTTAGAGTTCAGCTGAAAAATGTGAGGTGTTGCACGTGAAGCTCCATCATGATGCATCATCTATTTGATTAGACGGAAAAGTCGCCGGAAAAGTTTTCCGGTATTTTAGCATCAAGGTAATATATGACCCCAATTTTGGTCCTATCTGCGAGGAAATTGGTTCAGGGGCTATGCATGTTTGCAAATTGCATTTTGAAACTATGCGTTGAAATTCAGCAAGACTTTTTTGTCTCTTATTATCAGCCTTTTCATGAGTACTATACATCAATTTGGTTGCCTTAAAGCACATACAGATGGCATATAAAGCAATACATGTGCATAGTGATATCACCTGGAGTGAATTTAGGAAGTGCTTTAGAGGCTTATATAGTTCCTACTGGCCTAAGTAGCCTCATTTTGCAATTTTTGCCTTCCAGAAACCTGGATATCGAATCTGCTTCGATACAATACTGTGTTTTAAAGCGATTGAACGATGCACTGATATTAGTTTCAGTGATGTTTTCGTGTGTATTTTGTGTCATTTTCTTTCGATTTTTAAACACAATAATTCCACTTTTTTTATGAGAGGGAAAGATTTATATTGATGCAAAGACACAGAAGGAGTAAGAAAAAAAAATAAATTTAATCTCAATAATGAATAAATCGAAAATAAAAAGAAAGAAAAAAAACAATGGCAAGTGAGATCAATCTTCAACTTCAGAATCGGTGAAGTCGCCGATTCCCTGAAAGATAAATTACATTGTTAAAGTTGTATGTAAACTTGCTCAAAATCATCGGTTTCATAGCTAACTTATGCGTTTAAAAGAATAATAACACATGCAAATGAGTTGTTAACAATTGAAAACACTATAAAATATGCAAATCATTTTCCCGGGGGAAATAAGCCAGGAACTTCGTTTCCCGAATATTTTTCTCCCGGAAATAAGCCAAAAAAAACTTTTTTCGAATTCAGGAAACATTTGCAAAGCCGATCGAATTCGATAGAAAAAAGCATACAAGAGAATGAATATTTCATGAAGGATAATTGCATGATCGATTGATCTCATAATTCGAAAAAAAAAAAAATCGTCTCAATTAATTCAATAGGATTTTCCACCTGTTTCTTTAATGAAATAAATATTTTATATCATTGGTAATCATCTGCCATCAATTCTCTAAATCATTTTTATTGATTATTGATTTAATTGATATTTATACCACTATCAATTACTGTCGTTGGTGAAAGGCGATTTGTGATAATCATTACAAATAAAAATTAATAAGTTTGAATATAACGAATTTGAACAAATCCCATCAAAGAAAATAGATGCACTTCCTCGATGAGATGAAATTAGCAACATTAGCGATAGTTACTTGCCCACTCGTAGGGAATTCTGCGGGGAAAGGGTATGGAAGTATCCAACAGAAAAAGGTAAGACTTGGCAATATTTGCAACGTCGATCACCAAACCAACCGATTTTATAATTTGCCAACAAATAATAAAACATATGCAATAATAAATTTCTCGTTTAAACGACGCAATCGCTCAAATAATTCTACGATACAAAAGATTTATCTTAACGTATTTTCGCTTTACGAATTTGTCTTTGAAAACACATGATGATCATGTTATATCTATAGGTCAATGGTCTACTCATTCGAGACTTTCAATTCGCGAACACCTGAGGAGGAAGTTCAGGAACCTTGATGGCTGTAGTTCACGAAGTGGGGGATCTAGCAGGGTAATTTTCTCGAGCTAATCTCGAGAACAACTGAGGAGAAAGTTCAGGAACTTTGATGGCTGTACTTTACGAAGTGGGGTATCTAGCACGACAATTTTCTCGAGCTGATCTATCAATTTTGAAAGGAGTTCTTTTAATAATGAATTCACATAAAATTTGCATGCATTTTATGACCAAATTTATAGCTGCGAAAGGCAGAAAAACAAAATTTTTAGTAGAAGATTTCCACGAACGTTTAAATCAATTGAAAACGAATGCATTATAGCACAAATTTTTTTTTAATCTGCTGATAATTTACGATATCAGCTTACTTGAAGAGTGTGACTGCAAAAAAAAAACACATAATGTGCCAGCTACATTCTTACATTCTTTCACCTATTTGCTATGTATGTTGCGATTTGATCGAACATAAAATGAGATTTCGATCGATGAAAATGCAAATCGGTTAAAAAATATTAAAAAAGTCTTAAATATATCTTAATGTTTGTTTGCATAAATGCACTTAACAATAATAGAACTTCTTCTACTTACATGAGCAATTTTTTCGTCGAGCATTTTGAAGAAATCCGCCTGACTGGCACTCTCCACCTGCCTACAATTTGTTTTTTCTCCTTCAAATAGCACAGTTAGGATGCACACTCTTATCTATTGTTCTATACCAGAATATCCTTAGAGCAAACGAACAAAAAGAATTGATACAAAGGATTGATCTACATTTTTCGATCCTCATCTTTCCCAACTTATCTTTCCCAACTTTTTCTACATAAATTAAAAAAAAAAACTGCTCTAGCTATGGTCGATAAAATTCTAAAAATATTTAACTTTTTCCTCTGAAATTAAACGACTTCACATCGAATCCTCAAAGCTTTTCCATTGTTTAATTCAATATCTTATTTTAAGCAATATCTGCACCCATCATTCGCTTATATTACTCAAGAAAGTTGGATCCTTCGACCTTAGTAAATGAGTATATCGCTACTAAAATGCGTGTTTTCTTGCTGTTAGAACATCATTCAATCAACGAGAGCATACTCATAGCGTTTAGTGAGAATCGTTCATCGTGCATTACGATGTGCATGTGGGCTTATGATTATGTAAAGTGGAGAAAGATGCACTTAGATATCTAAAAAAAAAAAAATCATTCCGTTTTCGAAGTTCATGTTTATGATTAGAAGGCGCACCTTATAGAATTGCAAAGCAACAAATCAAAAAATTAAACTTAACAAAATTAATGAAATTTTTTATAAAATTAACGAAATTCTTGCATGAAATAACTTAGTTCGTTTTTTTTCTCATAGAAGAAATCAAATTGTTCAAAGATGTGCAAAAGTTTTTTTTTTTTTGAAAATGTAAGCCCATCACTGTAATAGCAACTATAAGGAATGTCTCATAGAATTTATTGAAGAAGAAAGTTTTAGGTGATGAAACGAACCCGATAGGCTTTGTACACATCACCGTATTCGAGGGACTCTTCTCGCTTGAAATCGTTGGCCTGAAATAGTGAATTTACTGAAAATAATACGAGTAGAATCTATATTTCGATGAAATTAGGAAGACTCATTCGGCTATACCTATATTAAGCTACTATACCATTACAATTACCTCTTCATTTTATAACTGCATTTCTTTGTTCTGTGAGCAATACTTCTCCGCTCTATATTTTACTATATCTTTTCGTCCTATAACTACATTTTTTTTTCGTTTTACAACTATGTTTATTTATCTTATAATTGTACTTCATCGTTCTACAACTATATTTCTTCGATCTACAACTGTACTTTCCTATTCCATAGCTATATTTTCATATTCAAAGAATTTCAAATAATGGGAAAAATATTTTTAAAACTTCAAATAATAAAAAAAAAATCATTTCGAAAATTCATCTCGCAAAAATTATCTTCAAACTTCATACAGCAAAAATCATTTCAGAGTTCTAGGTAAATAGTCTAAACGGAAGTTGTTCAACAGGTGTTCTTGAATACTTTTGTTGTTCACAATTTGATTGGGATTCTCATTCAGAGAATAGAAGCGTTGTTATCTACCTCATTTCCTTTGATCAACAAATCATCGCGCGAGCCCATTGCTGACAGTTTTAAGCGTTCTATCAATATGCTTATCATTTCTATAATTTTTTAGGTATTTCTTTTGAATCATTTTCACTTATACTCTTCTTTCATAACACTATTTTTACATATATTAAACGGAAATTAAAATTACGCTTATATTAATTACTTCGATCGCGCTCATTTTTCAATTTCAAAAAAATTTTGGTACAGCAAATTTTTCGAGATGAAAAATTATGGAAAATAAATTTCATTATAATTTGAAGAAACTCTAAGATTTTTTATAGTTTGAAATTTTTTTTCTAGAATTTTTCTTAAAGATTATTGAATTCTGCGTTCTAGATGATGAAAAAAAAAACTTTTTTGCTTCCAAGCGCTTTCTCGACGTACTCGAATTATAACAAAGCACGCAATCAAATTGCGATATCGCTTTAAAAATCGTGAATATTTACAGAAATTTTCCTTTCAGTTCAAAGAAGCAAAAAGCGAACGGGATCGCAATGATTATAGACGTAAAAGGTGCATCTCTGAATGACTCATACATCTTCAATAGTATTCCAATATATTACTTTATTGTTTTTATTATTATTTTCATAGTAATTATTAATTACTACTGCTATATTTACCCTTCCTATCAACTCATCAAATTATTCCTCTCGTTTTACTATGCAATTCGGTAATATATACCATAAATATAAACGGCCTTTAAAAGCGCATCTTTCTAATCGAAAATATTGCCGCTAAAATAACGACATAGCATGAATACACCTATTATAATTATGCATAAATAATTAAATGTGACCCTTCAATTAACATGCCGCACCTTTGCATTGAAAACATTGCATAAACCTGTTTAGAATAGTGCTTCTGATTGTTATAATCGATAGAAACAATCAAAATGGCATTTCACTAACATCATTGAATGGTGTAAATAATACCTAGGTTAGGCTTTGAAGTGGAAGTAGAAGGATGTACTGCAGAGACGTCAAGAAGGGATGAGTGATAAATAAGACGGCTATGGCAAAGGATATAGATAGAAAGGATGTAAATGAAGCTCCCTAGCAGAAGAGAAGTAAGGAATGCATTCTGGCAAAATGGGATAATCAAAAGAGTAGCATAAGTGAATCAAATCAATCAACCGAAGATTTTAGTGTTTTCTATTTTAAAGTCCCTCCCCCTTCCTCACTATTTTCAAGATAAAATGCCACCATACTTGTTGAATTATTTGGATTTCCCAATATTTTCAATGAGACGTAATAGAATTTTAAGATAGAAGAGTAAACAAAGTTTTTTTTTTTTGTGTGTTAAAGTTCATTTTGCCATCATTCATAATGCGATTCGATTGACATCGAAAATCACGAGAAAGCAACGTTAACTAAGCGTGAATGATCTTATTGACCTAACTGATGATGCCTAGATGGGATAAAAAGCGGAATAAGAAAGTAGCTCTCAATAATGAAGGTCCCTGGGGATGGTAATAATATCGCCCACCATCCCTTATCCCCTTAAGTGGCTAAACATATACGACCTTGCTACAGGAAGTAGTCGCCGGTGTACGCATAGAAGTTTATATATTCAACGCCTAAAATATTTTGGTTTGCTATTTTATGCGTATGCATATCATCCATCATCACCTAAATATGCCATGGCTCTTCATTCGTACATTTGCTCTGACTCTCTAAAGTTGATGCAAAAAAAAAAAAAAAACGTGGAAAATTCATCACCGCTAATCTCTACCCATAAAGCTCGGCAATACGCGTTCTGCACGAATCAAAATTATAAGACCACCCACAATTTCCTCTTTTAACGAAAAATATGCATATTTAAAAGATAAGAAAATTAGCGAAAAAATATTCGCTATCACCAACTAAACAAAAAATTCTCAACGTTGCAAATTTGTGCCGATATATTGTTCATTTTAACTGCCTCAATTATGTTAACGAAAAAATAGTTGATCGGAAATTGCATTAGGTAAAAATGCAAAATTTGTTAGACATATAAAGAGAACAATCATAATCGCTTGAAATTAACTTACGATTGGTACTTTATAATTGAATATCTTTTTTTTTCTTGATAACAAAATCTATTGATTACGTGAATTACTATAAATTTCAAAGTCTCTCTCTCTCTCTCAAAAAAAACCTCAATAATCATAAAACTTTTAAATGAATATTTTTTCTGCCACTGATGTTTGATGTCTAGTGACCGTTACAAGTCAAATGTGTACATTCATCACTATTCATTATTGTATACCTAATGATAAGAAAGCATCGAAAAAAAAATGTTGTCCATATGTTTACTATGTGACTGTTTATTACCAATGACTATAAAACTATTGCAATTCATTGAAGCAATCAAGAAAAACTCCAGCTGACGACGAGGTTAAGTTTACAGCGGCATAGGAAGGATTTTTTTCTACAATAAACCGGAAATAGAGTTTTCGCAATTTTTTTTGGTGACAGTCAATAGCAATCGAATAATCTGTATGAGGCAATCAATCGCAACAACATCATATATGATATATTTCAAAAGATTTCTAAGGCTGAGAAGATTGTAACGATAATAAAGGTGCCTATTTTAGTATAGCTTATCTCTTTCTGAAAATAATGAAATGGAAACTAAAATATTGAGGAAAGCAAACAATATAGGGGAATAAAATTCTCGTTAAACTGATAAAGAATAAACTAATATAGTAGTCATTTCATTTAAAAAAATGATGTAATTATTTTTTTCCTTCCTAAAATAGTATAGGAAAAATTGGTTTCACGAAAAAATTTTCAACTTTTAATTAATAATAAAAATTCTTACAACTATGGTGAATTTAATATATTACTGTTAGATTTTTGAAGGTTTTATAAAGGAAAAACAAATATATATGTAGAATTCAATTAAAATTTATAGTTTTATAGAGGAAAAAACAAATTCACAAGCAGATCTTTTATAATGAAGGTATGAAGAAAAGTGAGGAAGATAGACGAACAGAGGGCATGATACCTTGCCGGTTGGGGAGACATTTTCTGATTGAGGGATGTGTCGGATTCGCAACTTGAAGGATTCGCCGACTGTCCGTTTGATAAAGGATTCTTCGCTGTTGTCTTGTGATGATTGTCTGTGTGCTGTTGTGGTTGTGATTGCTCGTTGCATACGTTTAAAGCGTTCCGCTCGAGTTCTGTATCGCTTTCGCTTCGCGACAGACGGCATCCCATATCATACTGCGTTGTATTCTAAAATTTCAATAATTTTTAGCAATTCCATTCAATATTGCAATAAGATATTTGATACGTAAAAATAGACGTCAACATAATCGCATTCAATTAAAAATTTTAAATAATCGCAGATGAGTCATGAAAGAAGACGATTTTACTATTGTCCACTCGATTGGTCACTCATCGAAAAGATATCAAAAAACTGACCATTTTAAAAGGCTACTTGAATATTGCAGCAGATATGACGCAAAGATTAATTCAAACAATGACACATATAAAACAATGAAAATCATCAAAATTTTAGTAAACAATCGTATTTCAAGACATCGAATTTTATGAGTATTGAGATAACGTACGATCATTGAACAAAGTTTTTACAGTCGTCTATAAATTTTCACTTCCTTTTATATGTTTTAAACGTTACACCTATCAATGACAACAGTAAAGAATGGAAGTGAATTACACATTTATAATTGCTATTCTCCTTCTTTTCTTTTTCCTCCAATCGGGAAACAGCAAGTTTTTGGGAAGAAATAAAAATTGGAATTTTTGGAATTTTCCGGAAGTAAGCCGCAGTCGGATGATAAATAAACAAAGAGTAGAAATGAAAACCTCAGAAAATCTAGGAAAAAAATCTAGGAAAATCTGAGAAATCGATTTTAAAAAATGGCGAAATTTTCGTTGTTTTCGACATTTACGCAAATCAGACATGAAGGTTTTAAAAATACGTCGCTCATGTTTCGCTAACTGAAAAACATAAATGAAAATTTTGCTGCTAAAATGTTGCCTTCGGCATTTTGCCAATTATCGAGATGGGAAATTTTTACCAAAAATAATGAAAAGATGATTTTTTTAAGGGAATAAATCAATGAGGAAGATGAAGAATATCGATGCGTGAACTGAATATTTAAACATACTCAACAAATTATCCACTGGCTGTAAGCACCGAAAAAAAGAGTGATAGCTACAAGTATAATTCTTTCATTAATTCGTCCACGGCTGTCAAGAAGTATAATGAACGGTAGGAAGTTGTATAAGCGTAAAAGATCAATCACTTTTAGAAGCTGGCACGATCAATCAGGTGTGCCAGGTAATGTATTAAGGTCACTTTTTTATACAGCTATACGTCAAAAGCTGTCTCATGACATAGAGCAATAACTAGGCTAACGAGTGAACAAATATGAGTTCATTTATTTGTTGACTATATCATGTTGTGATCTTTGATGTAAACTATAAGAAAAGAGAAGTAAAACAATTCGATAAATCGATGGCATTACATTTAATAAAGAATTCAGTAAATAGGAAATAAAGTATTATTGATGAGACAAAATAATTGAGAAAAGAATTAACTATTGTTTTTTTTTTTTAAATATATATCAAACATTCCAATTAACTAAGTTTAACGATGGAGCGGAGCCTCATAGATTTAAAAAAATACAGCAGACACTTAGGCTGCTACCTCACTCTTCCTCCTCATCTACCTCTATCGTACTAGGAGAAGGGAAAGCGATAGTCGAAGGAAAAAGGATTGAAGCGAGGATGAAGTAGTTGAAGTACTTGCGCCATATTCGTTTAAAAAAAAGTGCTATAATACAGCGCTTTATAATTCAGCACTCATAATGCTCATTGTTAAAACAATATTTTAAGTTTACTTTTGAATAGCAATGCGCTAATAAATGAATTCGAAATCTCAATGACCAATATTCACAATGTTTCCTTATTAAAGAATATTTATAAAAAATAAAAAAGATATGCAATCGTTCATAAATACATAGATTTTATAGATATTAAAATACGTACAGAAATATGTTCGTTGGGCTTATATTAAATTAGCTTTTCGATTCTCTTATTTGATCAAATCATTCGAAAAATTAGCAACAAATAATAAAGCATTCAGAAAAAATACATTCATTTTATGAATAATTCAATTGCCCGGGTAGATTTTTTTTTTAAATATTCACATTTATATGACTCTGAAATATGAAATTGAAATATTTTAAATTTATGCAAATTTTTTGCGCATTTAAATATCGGTATCGCATTTATAGATTGGTGGAAGAACATATGCGATATTCTATCTTCAATTGTTTTTCAGTTGAAAATATTTAACATTGATGCTGACCGATATGCTCATTGACTCAACGTTGCCATTATGCACTTTGCACATGCTAATTAATGCAAAAAATATTTATGCAATGCATATTTACAAATGCGAGTACCGACAGACAGACAAACGAATGTACCGACAGACAGACAAACACACACACATACATAATACTCGCATAACACATCGCATAAAGAGTGGAATAACGATAAGTTGGAATATTTGAGCGTTGAGGAACGCAAAAACCGACGAAGAGAGATCGTAATTATATAAGAGACAGACGACAGTGTATGCCACGACAACAATCATCAATCAGTGGTGCTTCGTGAGGCAACAAGAGAAAATTTGATCAGACAGAGGGCAATTTGCACACATCTCACTCAACCTCACTTCATCCGCAAAAATTCTGGATTCCAGTTGATGTCACTGAATTAGGTCTAAGCACCGGCTACTGATAAGATGCTGGGTTCGGGCTACAGTTATTGATAACAAATTAGGTCTGGGCTTCAGTCGATCATAATGAACTGGATTCAGTTTCCGGTTTAGTATAATAAAGTAAAGTGGGCTTGGGTTCCAGCTATTCCGTTCTGTCTATCGCTTCTTTCAACGTTTTCCGGTCGATATTTCGAAAAGAAATAAACTTTTTTAGAAAAGAAAAAACACAATTTTAATGAATTTTTAATCATTGTTTATCGATAAAAATTGCATAACTCGATTCCTCAATCGTAGGTGAACTTCATTAACATATATGTTAATGTTGCTCTTGCTGCATTTTAACGCTTTTAATCATCGATCAAGCCGTAAAAAAACGATGGAAAATTTACAGATGGATTTTATTCTTTAAACATCTGCTATAACGCAAAAAAAAGACGGTACTTACAGACCATCGATTATAATTTCAATCATTTCGATTCCCTGTAATAGTTCAATTATATGGCGTCAATTCCGATCATTTCGATTCCCTATAGCAATTCAATTACATGACACTAAATTCGTTTGTAACTGAAAAACTTTCATTGAGAATATCATAATTGTGCTTCAAATCGATATAAAATAATTTATTCACATAAATATTTCACATAAAAATTCAATAGTTCTTTCTCCATTTTGAATTAAGTAAAAAATAATTTCAAAAAGAAGTTACAATTTTTCTAGGAAAGAAATTGAAAAAAAAATTCACATCTAAGAGATATTAATGCATCATGACGTGATAGCATGAGCTTTTATACCTATGAATGAGTTTTTTTTCTTTAAATTCAAATCTTATTCGACTGTTCACTCAACTTGTTCGATTTACTTCCTCTTTCTTTCTTTATCAATCCTATTTCAGTTTGTTCAATACGAAGTAAAACAATCGCACTTTATTCTTAAGCTGCCTAAAGTGTTATATTCACCAGAACATTTATACTTATAGCCTATGTGTAATGTCGATTAAAGGGGCTTCATTTTCGATAGGACGTCGAGACATGATGCCTAAGGACAATTCTGTTTCAAATAATATGCACAACAACGATGCTTAACAGTCTAGTGTTGATGAGAAGCTTAGAAATGGCCGGAGAAAAAAAAACTTCCTGAACTTGAACTTGAACTACCTAATGAAGTTAACGAAAAAGAAGTTAAACAAACGGATGGAAAAATTGTGAATGGCACATTCGTGGAAGGCGAACGAATCCATTTGGCGGGCACGACGAGCCGTATGTGTCGGCGATCGATGTGGAGTGCGAAGAGCTTGCTCTCGCTCTCTGCATCATCGTTAATTCTATAAATTCTTATTCTCTCAGCTAGCAAATCCTAATCGCTTCATCAACCATACAAGTATATTACCAACACTTACATATATATCGGCATCAATAAAATCTAACAAACAATTGAGAATCGATTCCCTTTTTGAAAGATGCGAAAAAAATTAACTATTATATCGACTATGATTATCGATGTTGTGTATATTAAACAAGATGGATGATGAAAATTTACTAGACATAAATATTTCAAAATTGCTTATTCTAGAGATAGAATTATATTTTTTTTTTGAAAAAAATAATGACCTTTTATACACTAGTGATAATTTGCTACTACAAGTTCCACTGCAACAATGCTGCTAAGTATCAAATCCTCTCTCATTTTATCTTATTAGGAAGCATTTTCAAAATGCTTTTTTAAAAAATATCGGAATATTTATTAGAAATAATAAAATGAGTAATATGCAACCAATAAGGTGTAACAAAAGGCGTAGATATTATAGGTATGGCGTAAAGTCAAGTAAGGTATGCAGGGGTTAATAAAAAGAACAATAAATAATAGCAATATACTTTATAAAGATGAATATGTGCTAATATAAAAAAAAAAAAAATTCTCCGAAGGATTTATCGATTATCAATATTAGAAAAGAAAAGATCAAAGTGATAGGCTAGATTGTTGGATAGCTAGAAGATAATATTAGTCGATATTCATTTCTGTATAAGATATCGTGAAGAGGTACATAATTNTTCTATGCCTATAAACGAAGACTGTTTCTTTTTTTAACTGTGGAATTTGAAAATTTTTGAAAAGTATAAAAAATTTTCACCGTTAGCTAAATATTTCTTCAAAAAGCAACATAAAAATAACTCCATTTATTAAAAGGAATCCATTTGTAGGCCTTTTTTTGTAGTCATAAATCCATGGAGACCAATGAAAATTGTGCTTTTAGATGAGATATGCATAAATTTCAAAACGAGTGATGCTTTTTCGATTTTCCAAAAAAATTTCTCCCATTTCTTTACGTTGTCCTCATAAAATTTTATCATATTTCAACAGAAACACTATGAAATCATTTGCTGAAATATTTCTTATCTTTTGTAATTTATGAAAATTGCAAAATATTTCCAAAATTTTCCAATTATTTATTCAACATTTTTAAACGTTTAGTTTCATTGAGAGTCTTTGATGATGCTAAAAATAATTGCATCAATTAGAAATAAGAGATTCTGAAGAGCAAAAAGATTATCGAGAAATTGAACGCATATGAGCGGAAGAAAAATTCATCTATAGGAATAAAGAGTCCGCATATGTTTAGGATGAGAGTGCCGATCCGTGAAGCAAGAGCTCATTGTCTATCAAAGATATCTCAGTGAAGATTTGTTAGTGCTATGAATATAACTGAGGAAATACTGGGAATTTCTGAAAGGTGGGGGGGGGGAAGGAGACGTTGACGACGAAATAAGCACAGGTCGACAAAAAAAAATCTAAAGAATTTTGAGAAAAATTTAGCTGAAACCATATTAAGAGGAAAAATTCGATGGAAAAANTCATTCAAAAAATAATAATATTTTCGAGAGTTTTTTTTTTCGAAAATTTAACTACGCTTGAAATAATTTCGATTAAATTTAGATAATTTTAGCATAGCATTTATAATTTTTCAAATGACATCAATTCAGCCTTCTTTTATTCATTCAGTTTCTGAGTGTTTCTCTTTTCTTTTTTTTTTGACGAATATGAAAGAGATTTCTTCAATGCCCTCAAAATTCCTTTGAGACGAAGAGAATCGTTTTCAGAAATAATCAAAAAATCGAGTGAAAATTATTGCTTTAGTATATCGTAAATTACTGCCTAACTAAAATATCGAATAAATAAACCTATCAAAGAAAACCTTGGCACTACCCTCCCCCCTCCCACCCCCCCTCTCCCCCACTTCCAGGCGAAATTTCATCGGTGAGCGATACTATTTTGACGGGCAAAACAAGTTGATGACACTCACTGATAGAGCAATTGCAATGCACTTATATGCAAGTTCATAATGTCATCCGATCTCCATATTGATCATTGACGTTACTAAAGAAATATTTATTATGCCTTAAGATATCATCTAAAAAGCTTATTTAGTTGACAATAATGGTAAATACTGATAAGAGAAGCGAATATTAATCGTTAAAGGTTTGATAAGCGTAAATTCTTATCATTTGATAAAAAATATTGCACATACAATCAATCGGGACATAATTAAGCTAGTTGCTTGTCATAAACAATCTATATATTTATTAAAAACTGCTTACTGACATTGAAGAAACCGAAGAAAAATAAACCTCTTCCTGCTAAAAAAATTTTAAAAAACCATTTATCTTTATTTTACGATCCGCTGCTGTTGTTCGTTGGAAAAATTGATCTGCAAAGTACTAAAATTGTAGTGAAAACAAAACAAAGGGAAAAAACAATTCGTAAAACTGATACAAAACGGTACGGAAAGAGAATCACATAGGAATTCAAGAATAGAAACGTTAAACCCAAAGGATATTTCGTGACTTAAACTTAACAAAAAAAGAGTGAATACACTTTGAAGCATCCCTGTGTTGATGCGATAGTAATAAACAAAAAATCGTCATTGATAATGCCCCTTATAGATTATCTTAACGTACTGAAAATTTTCATAGTGTATTTGAAGAGGAATTAAGCGAAGAAAACAATTACAAACATCCCATTCCTATCCTATCTTATAAGATCCAAGTATTATGGACAGAGAAAAAAGGAAGGGGTTCTATTGGTTGTAATTTCCAAAGCAAACATATATTTGAGAAAGGATAGAGATAAGTGTCCATGAATTCGAGGACGGTTAATGACATAGCAACTATGCTTCAGAGGGATATTTGTTTTCCCGTTTTTAATATGACTTTCTTGCCGTTCAGCAAACTTTGTTGGACAGTTTAAGTTCACATTCGAGGAGGCTTTCCCAAGACATGGGTATATTCTATGCGTATCTGCGGACGGGAAATTTCCTGAATGTGTCACTTTCTAATAACAAATCGCTCTTCAACACAACGCTTTCATATAGCCCTATCAAGAGGTCAACATTGAAAGTATTTAGCCCCCTTCCCAATCCAAGTAGATTATGGGTAAGTGGAAGAAAAATCAGAGAAGAATCTCTTAATGAATTATTTGATAATTGATATAGTGTGATAATATTAGCAACAAATAACAACTTAAAAGAACGCAATCACTCTAAGAAGTCAAATTGAAATCAAGAAACGTTTAGATAGTTAGATGATAAGAAGCACAACGAATCATCGAAAGGCTTCTTGCTTAGAGCTAACGAGTTTAGTGCATCACTACAATCTATCTACAATTAACATCTAATTGTTGCTCTACAATGGGTGCAATTAAATGCCCTATTGAGCGTGGCGAATATAAACGAGAAATGATGAATACATCGTTTATTGTATTGTCTATGTTCAATACTCGCATAAATCAACTA
The DNA here is from genome assembly GCA_006503575.1 of Baylisascaris schroederi. NCBI lineage: Eukaryota > Metazoa > Nematoda > Chromadorea > Rhabditida > Ascarididae > Baylisascaris > Baylisascaris schroederi. The sequence continues at coordinate 629,991 of QEWY01000118.1, read as the reverse complement.
CCCTCCTCTCTCTCAAAATTAAAGTACCATCGCTGTATTTGTTATTTTTGATATTTATAGGGGTTTCAAATGTTGTATTTCATGCAATTTAGTTTGTATTTAGTTTGCTATATTCATAAAATCGATATCATCCTTATCGATGCGTGAACGCAATTCCTACTGTGTAGATCTTGATTGAGAGTGAAGAGCATTGAAGTGCTTATCTATCCATCTAGAGTGCCTGATTCCATTTCATCCTACCCCATACCTAGCCCTCTCCTCTCCCTGTCCTCAAAAGCCTGTTTCGAGGGTATCGCCTCTCGGCATCATAATTCCTCCCCCATTCATTCATCAGGAGATAATTGATAGTAGTAGCAAAATGTCCCCTTGTCGATGTATAAATTGAAATTCATGAAGAAAATTTTACATTTCCTGATTTATTTCGATTTTTTTTGAATTTACATTTTCCGTTTTAGAAATAAAGTGATTTTTGGAATCACAGAGCGGAAAGCGGGACATCGAGGGGATCGTTTCGAATTGTGACATAATCTCAATAATATGCGGATATTCTGAGTAGCGCATTCACATCTCAGCTCAAGCATGTCGATCAATTCCCGTAGGTTTTTTTTTCGAAGATAGCGGATAAAAGCGCCGATCGACTCGTGGTTTTATGCAATAGAGTGTTAAACAATGTTAATTGTTGCATATTAACCCCAATTTCTATAAGTTTAATGAACAAAGAAATCATGTATAACACAATAATTATTGAAAAAAATAATAATAAAATGTCACCACATATCGATACGAAAGTAATGAGCTAAACCTATATCAATGCACAGCGTTCAAATTGTCGACCTTAGCAGTTTTTATGGTTGCAATTTTTTTCTTAAAGAAACGCAGGCACATTCCGTCTAACTCTCAAAACGGATAAGGAGATTTCATAGGATATTTGCTAATAAATCATTTCTATAACAAAAATATGCAAATTGAACAAACTAAATGAATTTGCATATTTTTAATGATAGAAATCCAGCATCCGTTTACACTCAGATGCTTCACTATTAACGGATCGTATACGGTAAAAAAATCCTGACAAAAAACCAGTGAGGAGTGATGGAAATTAGATTCGCCTCCTCCTCTCCATCCAGGATGGACGAATCTGCCAGACATTATGCTATACATTATACAGAAACAGCTAAGCAAGGCAACGCCATTAAAATGTTGTTTTTTATAACAACTACCGGTGTATTACAAACCAGCTGGCTTAAAGCGAAAAAGGAAGCTGGCAGAAGAGGCAAACTCTGAGTTACAAAAATTGCCGCTCATATTTCGTGGACCACCAACTTCGAAATATTTGGTTACTTTCATCGATCTGCCGAAAAATTATGAAGATTAGCAGTGGTCACACAATTTCGGTGATTCCAAATTCTTTGGATGGTTTGGCATTCGTTGCGTTTGCCTCACCCATCCCTTTCGCTCACCTTCCGGGATATTGGAGGTCAGAGAGGCGTACGTGCATAACCTCAAGAAGATGAACAGCACAAAACTTTTGTGAATGCAAACGGAAACGAGTAGGAAAAGTTAACAACGCTCATAGTCGTATTTAAGCACCGGTTGCCTGAAACGAAACAGTTGTCATGAGACCATAACACGCCACCAATTCGGCATGCCATCCCCCATTAGGTTATCTCACATCACTCTCAAGCACCAATTTAGTACTCCTTTGAAGCTTTTATTACGTCAGCAATATGCACTCCAAACGGATCCACCCATCGCTTAGTGAGTCACCATCCAGACCATCACAATCTAGAAGATAAAAGAAACTTGGACGTTAAATGAGTGTGAAACCCTCTTCGAACATTGAACACTTTCAAAAATAATGACCTTTTGATGCGGTGATTCTATACAGTACTTTTTATCGGGTAGATTTATAGCTGATTACAGGTCCACCTTTGACTATCTCTTATGGTCATTTGTGAATATTGCGGCCACAGTTGAAATTTCAAGAGCAGTAAAATCGCATTGATATGGGGACCGGAAGTGCAAACAAGCTAAATAAGTTTTGTCAATGTTGCCATAGCTACAGAATATTCGATATAAACAAATCGCTGCTAGTCGTTAAAATGCTATTGAAGTTGTGGGCATATAACATAATACATGCCATTATTCTCACTATTGCCTCCCTCATATTACAGAATATGAACTCTTCCTCGAGCTTTTATTATAATGGTTTTATTGTTTCAGATATCCATAGGTATTTCCCTTCTATTTCGATGCTTTCAAATTGAAGCATAGACATCCATATAATCAACAACTCACTAATATAACCTCAACTCCCGCAATTTTTGATACCACATTTTATTCACTCCTTCAGCTTTTCTATGAAAAATCAAGGAGATGCAAGGTAGGAGTGATTTTTTTCTAGATCGACAATATTCTCCGTCCTAAATCAGAAATTGAACTGAATATTTCTCAGTAGAAGTTGTGAAGTGGCACACTAAAAATTAGCATCAAGCATAGCGTTGAACTTCTAATCAACGTTACAAATAAGCTCTAACGATGAAATCCACATCGTCGCATATCGATTCCGCCTTTTTTTTGTGAAGGCAAATTGGTTGATGCCATCGAATGGAATATTCATTGAGATGACGATGTTTGCCGAATCAGAATCCATTTTTAGCACTCAACAACGCTCACTAACGATTCTCTTTGATTGCATATTGCGTGAGTGCTGCTTATTGATCGTCTTATCGCATTTAAATAAACATCGAATATTCAAATGCCAATCATTGATAGGAATACTACTTATTAACTTTCATCATCAATTAAGATATTAAAAAAATAAAAATAAAAGTTGCATCTTATTGACAATAGAATAGATACGGCTATTTTTTTAGTTGATAATATTCTGCTTGGAATGGTCGTATTGGTCATTCCCCTCTAAGAATGGTCGTATTGGTTATTTCGCTATGTCCACAAAAACATCATCATGGTGTCAAAATCAGACAATTAACATATTCAACCAAAATAAATACAAACCTTTCGATCACAGAAAAAAAAGGAAACGAAGAGGAAAGAGCAGATGGATTCAGCAATGATAGAAAGAAAAGGATAAAAATGTCAATGGAAAATAAAATCAACCACTCGTTGCTACACCTAAAGTTGACAATAAACAACACATAATGAGACTACGATCGATTACGGTCATTGTTCATCAATGTTGATCAGAATTCATCGAGATGTTTAGATCAAACGTGGAATCGACTATAAAATTTGATCATCTTTGACCCACATGACTAGCACAATAGGAACGAGTATATACGCATACAACATACCCTTATGAAGCCAACATATTGTCATGGCATGAAAAATAGTACATATACATACGGCTGCGATTATATGCTCACAGATATAGCCAAACAACCTAATAAGTTTCTAGTTTTTTTAAATCCCAACGCCTAAATCCTGCATAAATCAAGTAGAATCCCCATTTCAGGCTATCAATGAACGATAAACATTAGCAAATACTATAAGCATATCGACTATCGTTTCCTTATCTTTGATTTACCTAATAAATATTTGGGTGAATTGACTTCCTATTTGGAATATTATCTCTATCAACCTGAATTCCAATCTATTATCTCAAAAAATCTAAAAATCAAACATGGCAAATGGATGATTTTTTATCGGCCATATCATACTTGATAAAAATGATCTATGAGATAAAAGGAAAGTTTAATGAATAAAAGTTCCAATCAGCATAATGTTGCGTCCACCTGCTTTCATTTATGAAAATTGAAACGTGATAAAGAGAATGTAATTCTAAAAAGAATTTCCCACCTGTATAGAGTGGCATTAAAAAAGGTGAAATTTCTTGAAAAGTTCAAGCCTATTGCTTTGATGCATTAACGTTCGACGTTGTTTCACGTCATATTTCGACCCTAAGCGATCGCATTTCAAGAAAAAAAAAACCCGAAAGTGATTAAATTCATAGAATAGGAGGAAAGATAGGATAAGTAGATGATCATTAAAAAAAACGATTAATTCCTATAGAGCACAAATATAAAATATTATGACATGATTCCACAGCATTATTCATCCAATAAGTTGAATTTTTTTTGGCATTTTTTCAACGATTCTGATATACATTAAAATTTGCTCTTATATTTTAGAAATAATACATCAAAGAGAGATATTCAACACTGAAAAAAAAATGCACATTTTTTGCTTATAAGTTTTTTTATTATTTTTCATTTCTCAGTGCAAAAAAATTTTTTCCGAACATTTCCTCAAATATTTTTCAACAATGTGTTCCAAATATTCCCTTCCCAAATAAAAGAAAGTAATTATATAAGTGAAAAAGAATGGAAACATATTTATCTTTCACAATCAAAAAATAAAAAATAAAAAAATAAAAGAATAGAATAACGACAATAATAAAAGTTAAATAAAGAATGCCGAAAAAATACAGAGAATATTTACTGGAAAGTGGGTACCTATTCATAGTAAATTTCCTAAATATTCAATAATGACCGATGGAAATCTCGTTTAGGCAATCAACAAAAATGATTTTTTTTTAAATTAAAGCAATCATCTTTCAATTCCTAGCAACTATTTTTAAACGAAATTGAATATTTTTATGAAAGTAAAAAGTAACATATACGAGTAAAGTATACGAGTAATAAACTATCGTTACAGCTTAAAAATGGTCATTGCTCTATTTTCTAAAGTAAAATAAAAACTTTTCTCAATCCTATAAAACAAACTTCAATATGCATAGCGATAAATTCTTTTCAATATTAAGCATAATGCTTCATTTCAATGAAGAAATAAAAACATGAAATTATATCATTAATAATTTTTAGTGAAAATTTGCATATTTCTAAAAATAAAATTCAGTAATTACGTTGATAGAGGTAATTTAAAAAAAGAAGACAACCATCGCAAATGCGTTCAACACTCTTCCGTTGATTTACGAATGCAACGAACGCTTCTCGGCTATTCGCCTTTCATGCTCGGCTAGCCTTGCTCTTTGTTTCTCTAGTCTCTCTCTTTTACGTTGCTGAAAATATACATCCTTTAACATCATCAACGATCAAATATCAAAAGATAAAAAGAGAGGAGAAGAGAGAGGAAGAAAGAGGGAGAAAAGACAGAACGAGAGAGAGGATTCAATGTGTTTTTTGTATAAGTAAGAGTGGAACAATAAATTATAGATCAACAATTCTTCATCAATCACGTATTCAAGAAACAAATATAGGCGAATAGCAAGTATCGCTTTAAATTTTTTACACTCCACTTGCTACTGCCACCACATAAGTTGACCTTAGCACCAGCCGACTTCACTATTGACCTTAGCACCAGCCGACTTCACTACTGACCTTAGCACCAGCCGACTTCACTATGAATGTCGAGAAAAATATTTGTGTAATATCAGATGTAGCTACGTACTAATGAATTGTGCTAGCTTCAACAAATGCTTTTCGATTTCAACTGAAATAATCCCGAGATATGTCGACAATATAAGTAAACACCCGATAAATTTGCATATTATTTTTTGTGTTGTTGAATTTTAAAGGAGAAAAATTCACCCACCAAACTCAACACTGGTTTATAAGTCATTTTTTTAGAAAACAGTTAAGACAACTAAACTCGATCATAAAGTTTCATGGTCTACGGTACACACGGTGATCCGATGAACATAAAAAAGATTCGTCACCTCACATAGGATGAGGAAGGTTCCCTTCCTTGTTCGGGGTCTCATCCTTCTTGCTTTCTTTAGAGGGATAAATCTCCCTCGTAGGTTCAGTAGCAGTTTCGCTTTTTGCTGAAATACTTTCTCCCTCCCTCCCTCCCTCCCCCCTCCCCCATCCTCTTTTCGCTCCTCCCTATTTCTTAGAAACAAAAGTAACCGCAAGCGAATCCCAACAAGTGCCCTCCATAATCACAAGTACCAAATTTCGGCAAACTGGCCAAAAACTCAGTTTGCCTTGATAAAACAGGTAAAACTTGTCAGTAAAAGACAAAAGTATGGATCGCCATTACGTACATTTTATGTTACCCTCAAATATCTGTCAATTAATTTAGATAAAAACAGAAAGATCTAATAACGATATACTTCTTTCAAAAGGTCGTCAACATCATCGATGTCGATTTGTGTATCCCATCGGTCCTCTCTATGAGTCAACGATTCATCTAGATCGCCCAATTCATTTGAAGCCGGCTGTAAATAACAATAAATATGGCATAGTTGCAGGTATTATCTTTATGCTCTCTCTGAATTATTTATAAAAACGTCAATTAGTGTTTTCGAAGAAAATGAATGAGTGAAGTGATTCGAAGAGCGCATTTTTGAGGACAATATTCTATTGCTCAGAAGTGAAAGGTTCGAGCTAATCGCTGTGGAAAAATCTCAAGTTCGATCTAGTCGATGCGGAAATACCTCAGGTTCGAGTTAGTGGGTATGAGAAAAACTTTAACTTCGAGTTAGTCACTACGGCAAATTCCTTCAGAGGACGAATTTAAGGTTGAAAATATGCATGATTTTATTCGAACAATGAAGTGGACAGCAAAACTGTTTGTTAGCGCAATGCCGCCGATACAATCGGCACGACGTACGCATAACTGCTAGATTGCGAAACATCGGAATCTCTCTAATCCGAAACCGGAAACACAGCCGAACCGAACTCATTCGACCAAAAAAGCTTTCCACACAACCGAAAGGATTCTGAACTGAGGGGTATTTTACATTTCAATTCTCTTCTCAATGAGCCCAAAAATGAATTTAAAAATTTGTGAAGTATCTTTGTTGTATGTGGCCGCAGTTTTTTTCAGAATCCTTTTCCAGGTAAGATTTTTGGTAAATATTACCAATAAACTACTCAAGAACCAATAACCCCTCTCCACTCCCCCTTCTCTCCCACTCTGAAAAAACTTTTTCAAAGGTAAAAGAAAAACCCACAGCTTTAGATTGTTAAAACGATGCTAACATTTCGACTTCGAATAGAAACTAACAGCAATAAATGTAAACACACAAAACAATCAATCTTATGTAACAAGAATGGAATGGCACTAGTAAAATCAATCGATGAATCAACCTCAATCTCCCTTGTAAATTTGGTGATTTAATCACATTACCTGGATGCGCTATTTTTACTTTATATTCTTCTAGAATATACAGGTAGGATTTTTAAATATTCCATTATAAGAAATTTCTGCCACTCCAATATCTCTACTAAGAAACGAATATGTGAAAACGCTGTTGCCTAGCAGTGAAAGGTGACTCCGGAGTCGATGCCACTTACGCATGGCTGATTGAAGTCGCTCAATGTTTGCCGAACACAGAAATTCGCCTCAAAATTATGCGAACATGAACGAAATATTCAAATGAATTTAATGTGAAATTCAAATTTAGTGCAACTGCCCGTCATTGCTTCACAATTTTATGAATGCTTCTTAAGTTAAGAATGCCTTCGGATTGACGGATACTCCTAAATAGAAAGTAACCACTTAACCAAGAGAGAGGGAAAAGGGATGGTTGGATGAAGACGGGGAGGTACTTCTGCCATTTGATCAAGACGATATATCAAAACACTGACTTCTTTTTTTGGTATACCCACACAAATCACTACAAATGATGATAGAGAAAATCAACATATAAAAAGTAGAATCGAAACGATCACAAATTAGCAAAAAAAACAGCAGAAATGTGACGACCCAATTTCCGAGTGAGAGAGTGACGTCGTATAATAGTTGAGAAGAGGGTTAACTAAATTTCGCGAAAATCGGTAAAATAGGTTGATGCATGAATGAGAACTCAATGAGGCGCATATATACCACATAATAGGTTTTGTCACCGCTCTTATATAAGTTTTTTTTTTTTTTTCACTAGCTGTTGAAGAGAAAATAGACCCCATACGAAGATATTGCCTCAGATCTCAATCGAAAAAAAAAATGTCTATAATCCTTATATTGCTTGTGGAAATTGTAAATATATCTGGCGTTCATCACTATCCACAATGTAACGTCGGTTCGAAACTATTCAGTTTGGAAACTTCTAAGGTATGTATTTAATAAATATTCGCTTATATCTATTTGTTATGTTTTGATTTCATTTTCGATTTCGATTATCAATGATTTAAATGGACCATCATCCCACCTCTAAAGCAGGTAATGATAAGATGATATTTAAAGAGGAAAGATAATTGAACTCCTTTGTGAAGATTTAAAATTTAGCAGGAATATTCCATGAATTTCCAAATGACATAAACAGAGATGATTAGAAAATAAGCAATAGGAATAACTTTATAACACCTTTCTACCTGTGGATAATCCAATTAGCGTAAGTAAATACAATGAATTCAAAGATGGAGGATTCTATACGGTTCAGTGATATCCCATCGACAAAGTAACAATCATATGATCGAAATTAAATTTACATAAACTATTTCAATTCTGAAACGTTATCAAAAAATATACAGCGCTGAATAGAGATATGGGAGTATAAGCGAAGGAAATAGTCGCACTTTTGAATGCTATTTAACCAAGGTGTACTGTAATACCGTATTACCGTTCATTACTATAATGTGTAAGCTTACATTGGTTAATTTATATCAGGCAATATGTGCCACACTAGTGGAACATACATGCGCACATCAATGCGAATAGAAATTAAATTTACATAAACTATTTCAATTCTGAAACGTTATCAAAAAATATACAGCGCTGAATAGAGATATGGGAGTATAAGCGAAGGAAATAGTCGCACTTTTGAATGCTATTTAACCAGTCTGCCTAAATTCAAATTGAAAGTTTTTGATCCCGTAACGATATCAACTTTTTAAAAATACATCAAACATGGTTTCGTTAACCTAATTCAACCTCCTCCCCCTCCCCTCCGATCCAAAAATTTCCGCCTATATCTTTGTGCTAAATCTGTTGGTGTACTGTAATACCGTATTACCGTTCATTACTATTACGTGTAAGCTTACATTGGTCAATTTATATCAGGCAATATGTGCCCCACTAGTGGAACATACATGCGCACATCAATGCGAATGGAAACCTTCATGTAAGAAAGCATCCCATTGGCATGCATTCGCTGGACGACGCACTTTCGTCGCCGGTCTTATCCTCTCACCAAGCCAACTAGTTCTATGTTGTGCCTCACTTGCCACTGTTACATTTCAAAATGGTATATCATTCCTATAGTTTATTTTACTTTCATCCATAATCTTCCACTACATTCAGGAATAACGATGCGCTTTCTTCCCAAAAAATATATTCGTTGATAGTATGGATAGTCTTTAAGATAGATGTATGATCCTTAACACCTAAACGAGGTGAATTTTGCAATTGGGAGGTTGAAAATGCCCCGCAAGGGAATCTTTTTTTCCCATCTCATTTTTCAATTTAGAAAAAAAGTCGAATTTTTTCCAAACGAATACAATCATTGAGATCTTCTCTCATAAAACTGGATTTCTCAGCTAAGACATGATCTGGGGAAAGCAACAATAAAATTGCAAATACGAGAAGCACAAATCAGCGTTGAAAATATCTACAGTAATAAAAACTTATGCTATCGTATATTTCGAAATAGATCAAACTACAAATTCGACGAATAATGCAGTAAACATATGAAAAACTCTAAAAATGTTTCTCTCATCTAGTTTCCCGCTTAAAAACTTTCCATATTCCATCTTTCGCACAAAAATTTTCCCCGGTTTTCTTTTAAATGAATATCATATGAATTCCGGAAGAATAAAATACCGTATGCGTTCTAGTACAACCCCTCTCGTTTCTTCTCCACTCATAGAAGCAAACATTAAAACGCTTCGAAAAAGTTATAAAGTATTTTCTAAATTTAATAATCCCTTTTGGAGTCTCTATTTAAAATTATATGGTATCAAAATTTTAATAAAAAATGCCGTAAGTGAATTAAGAAAACAATGTGGAGATGTGTGAATGGCGCAATGAAGGATACATCTCGAAGGAAGGTGCAAGTATACGTCTCGATCCTGTTATGCAACAATATGAATATATTCGTGATGTCGCATTAAAGGATCCTCAAAGCAATGGTATCATCGAAGTGCGCATAGAAGTGTGTACTTTTCTAATCGAACGAAAAAATTGCGACTTAAAGGTAACTAATATTATGCTAATATTATATATATATACATATATATATATATATATAATAAATGAAAAAGACGTATTTTAATATGAATGGTCGATGCCATAGAAAACTGCAGGCATTGCGGCGCTAATAAGTATGCAAATGAAGCACGATTATATTTAAATATTCAATATCCAAATAAATGTCTTACTATGAAAGGAATTCCTTCATCTTTGAAAGCGAAAAGATTCTCTTTCTTCGTATCGATGTCTTCACTGCTCGAACCAACGAAAGCCTAAAAGATAGTATATCATTCAAAGAGCACAACTATCCAAAGAAACGGACAAATTAGATGAAATATTACTAATCGAGTATTACTTGTTCTAGACGACTGATACACTAATGTTGTATGGAAATCTTTCGGCGATTTTTTTAAAATGCGAAAAATTTTTGGCTAAATTGACAAAAAATGAGCGAATTTTCGCGATTTCATTCAAGAATATCGAAAAAAAATTTGAGTAGAAACATTGCCCGATTTCCCCTACAGTGATTATTTTATACATATTTGCAATTCGACTCAAAAATAAAATAAAATTTTATGATAGTGAAGGATATGCATTATAACTTTTACTATTATACTAATGGTCATCGGTCATTCACCACCAATATTACACTACGTTTTTCTCAATAAACATTCGATAGCGACCGTCCAAATGAATGATGAAATATACTCTACAATAGACAGTCAGCTGACAGCTTACGTACTATAGCTAGAAATTAAACTATAAACAACAGTGATCTTTGCTATGAAGATATTAGCCTTCAACTAGGCTGCACTGAAAAAAAAACAATAAAAAAGATTGGAAAAAGGAAGAATCGAGGGAAAAGAGCATTAAAGAAATGGAAGTTACTGAATTATGTATGGGTTATTATCTCCTACACAGATTTAGTTCTAGACGTTAAGAAAACTTCAAGAATTATTTACGGAAAATTTATCATTCATCGAAAAAAAAGTATAAAATGCACACGATTATTCGCTTATCACTTTGTAGTATTATGCAAATACGGGTTTTTTTAATAATAGGACGAGGGTGGTGAAATATGTAAAATATCGAACAAGCATTTCTAATCATAATATAGATCGAAATAATCCGGAATTACAGTAAGAATCCCTGAATTACTCTAGGATACTATTCCCATCCCTCCCCCCATCATCTAGGTAATGAGAAAATAATGTCTATTATTAACCTTTCTTGTACGTTTGACATTTGGTTGCATATCGGTGAAAAAATCTGGTTCTCGTTGAGCTGTCTCTTGCTGAGTTAACATTTCGATTTTCTTTCTTCGATATTCATCGATTTTCTCTTCGATAACATTTGTAAATGGATCCTTATTCCAATTGTTCCACTGATTTTCCGCTGTAATTTAAAATCAATTTTTATATTCTCCATCGAGGAAATTATTCTATAATACTGTAAAAACCTTTATTGTATTTATATTATGGTTATAAATAGAACTCTTAACTAGATTACTGATGTCAAGCAAATACCACATTGGAATGGTGCATATTTTTGCTATGATTTCCCGTTTATCACCCTTGTGGTACTTTACTGAATTTAATTTTTGCTCTTCTAACCTATCAATGGATCATCAATATAGCTACTACCTAGTGCGCCACCATAAGTACCACAATGGATCCTCCTGATTTGTCCCAGTAGGTAAATCAGGTCAGCCGTTAATTCCCCGAACCGATTAATACATACATCACCTTGTTTTTTGTTAAAGAATATTAGAAGGAATGGTACTGCCTATATACGAGTTATCATTGTGCTTACCAACGTTCATAGTCCGTGATTCATATAACTCGCTATATATGCAAATGCACACCCATTTGCCAATGACATATCGACTTCTAGATGGATCACTGTGCTTATCAGCAATTTAAACCCTCTACCTCACTCGGTTAAACAACCGCACAGTCCTAAAAGAAAGGTTATTTCTTAAAGAATGGAGATACGGACACTGCTGAAGCGACGTGCCGCATCTGCAACTATGTCGACTCGTGATCATACACTTACGTTGCCTCCTGACTATCCTCTCCTCTATCTTCATCGTACATGTTTGCTCCACCCGGTTGTACCGAACATTCCCTCTTTTCCTTCAGAAATGACGAACGTCCCATAATGAAAAGATTTAAGAAAGATATAATCAATTACATTCGGAAGTATCGAAATGACGTCGAGAATCGATGTCGTTATCGTGGACGGTGAATGGTAGAGTATCGATACTTTTACGACCTCTTAGACAGCATAATACACGCTTCATACATGATACAACAAAACGAAATATAGAGAGGAATTTACGCATCATAAATGAGCCAACAAACATCACATCCCTTCTTTTTGTTGTTGTTGACCAACTCTGCAAATCAATCCAAAAATCTATAAACAATTTCATGTAATTAAAATTAGATAAACAAACGTTCGTCAATATCAACGTAGTAAAATTGTCACAACGGAAAGTGAGAGTGCTGAAAATTATAACTTAAAAAATTCTACAGAATAAAATCCACAAGTAGAGATTACCACTAAATATCCTCATATTATAGATAAAATCGTTGGTACTTTATTACAGGTAAAATTGAAATTACCTTCAATGGGAATAGGCTAGGATAAAAGCACAACATAGTGCAACTTATGAAATTTGAAATAGTGACCGCAAAACCTTGCTAAAGCATTGAATATAAGGCTAATAAAGGTGACCTCATTGGCCTCATAAATGCTTAGCACCACTCGAACCTCTTATTGCCACTCAGAAAGAACAAAGCAACCGGAAGAACCCTAACCGACCACACACCACTTCTACGATGAACTCATCGAATTGATAATGTTTAGATTTTGTGGTCATGAGTTAGTATAAACTTCCCATAAATTTGCTGAAAGAGCAGGGAGGGGAAAGTGGCTAAAGGTCATATCAAATGGGTAGGAATTCCCTCAACATAAGATCCTCCTCAAGAACTGAAACTTCCACTTTCAGGATTTCCCAAAAAATTTACGAAGGATGAATTCGGTACTCCACAGGTGGAGGTGCCACTCTTTTTGAAATTAATTTTGCAATATTTTTTTCCAAATTTTCGACTTTCCCGAACAAAAAAAAACTTCGAAACCATATTTGAAGAATCGATTTGCCCCCATCCTTCATATCATCTAAATGGATCCTACTAAGTTCGGTCACCTTGCTTAGACTGATATTAGGTTATTCCACATCTGCACATCGATTTATTTCAGTTAGCTCATCGAATGCAATATTTCTTTACTCACATACTGATCCCATTGCAATAAGGGATGTCACACGAGAAATTATACCTGCGTGCAGCCATCGTATCATATCTGATCATTAAACTGATAGTAAAGAACAGCTGTCGCAAATAAAAACAACTAAACATTTGTTGTTCAAAAAAAGCCGGCTGTCAGTAAATCGATCCACCTACCTTGAACTTCTGACCTTTCGATTGCATCACTTTACACAAATAATGAAAAAAAAAGAAAGAGGAAAACATTTTATATGGGAAACGAACCATGTAATCAGAAAGAAAAAAATGCGGCTAAAGAAATACTTTATTTAAAATATCGAAATAATTCAACAATGCATTTCAAAAACCCGTAGAAAATCATTCGACTCTAAACGTTCAAATATTTTAAACGATAGTTGAAATTCGTGGAAATTCAACAGACTATTAACACCACAGAAATGAGATTACTTCAAACATCAATACAATCATCTTCAACCAAAAAAAAAATCACTGATAACATCGCTGATAATATCACTGATAACAAATATTCTCGAGGCATAAAGTATGAACTGAAAACAATCGCAAAGAGGATATATGAGATTTCAAAAAAAAACTACCATAAAAATATAGAACAATAACTTAAACAACAAACAATGAAAGTTTTTTTCTGAAAATAAAGGCATTGAAACTGAGTGCTACGACGAAAAAAAACTTCAAAAAGAAAAAAAGAAAAATAACATCAGCAATAATATTAAAAACATAACACTTTCTACAATTATTATGACAGTTTAATTAATTATTATACTATTAATGTTGAAATTAATCAGAGGTAATATTTGCCCTTAAAAATTAGAATACATTTTTTCATAAATCAACTTTTTATAAGTATTATTTACAATATAACCACCTATCGAATAAAATCATTTAAATCGCTTCACAATTTAAATCATTAATTTTATAATAACCATCCATAGGAAATAAACAAAGGAAACTCATCTATTTACCCAACAGTGGAAAGTATTCACTTATATTCCGTATTAACTACATATAATTTCAATGAAACACCGGAAAAATCCACAAAATTCATCGCAACTCTATCCTCCCTCACCTCTACCTCCCTCCTTCTAAAATCGTTAATGCCATACCTGCGTGGTTATTAAAAACAACAAAGCAACACAACCGAACTAAACAATAAACATCGGCACTCGAAGAAAATCTGCTTCAAAATGGTCAAAATAATAATTTAAAAAAAAAACGATTTCTTTTCGTTTGTATTCATTTTCCCCCTTTAAGTCAATTGCTTATTACCAAATAAACATATAATATTAAATGAAATAGGCACATTTTCTCATCGCAACTCAACTGAATAAAAAAAATATATTAAAAGAAATCAGTAAAAATCCATTCACTTCAAGAACAATGATAACATCATAACCGCTAAACTCTCTGTGATATTCTCTATAAAGCGAATAGCGTTGATATATTTAGATCAATAAAAGCAAAAGAGGAACAAACGTGAAACCATTCTGTTACCTAGAAGAAAGTCTATTGCTCTGCGTTTGCATCATGTGTTTGTTAGTTTCGAAAGCTCTCATATTAAATAGAAATCAATGATTTACATATAACATAATGAATAGAGATAATTTATGCAACACATAAAAATTTGCATATTCCGGTAAAAATTTGCATACCCCATAAATGAACCTATAGAAATTTCAAAATTATTTAAATCATTAAACCGATGTTCCTTCTTCACGTTCGATTAGATCATTTTCGATAAGAAATTTGAGCGCATCACGAAAACCCATCTCAAAATAACCTTTGAGTATGTCGATTGATGGCGGAAATAATGCCTGTGCTCCTCGTACAATATTCTGCATATTTACCTAAACCAAAGAATAATCAATATATTTGCATATTTCTCACAGGTTACAACTTTACAACTTTGCATTACCGAGATACATTACTTAAACATATTTAAAATATATCACTTAAAATATATTATTTAAAAGCATACTTGATACTTAAGTAATTAATGAAACATCCGGGACCAAAAATTCAAAAAAATAAATAAATAAATAAATAAATAAAAGTAAAAATTATTACACTTAAGAAGAAGATAATTTGTTCTGACTTACATTCATTTCCTGTTTACCGAGTGTCATTCGCCAATCGAAAAGTGGCCTTAACATATTGCTATCATGTGGCGCTATTGTAGCACCTCCACTAAATGGTGATATTGTTACCGTTGGTATATCGTTGAATTCTGGTAGATTATTCGTATATCCACCATCAATATATGGCTGTAATAAATAATGCAACTATATATTATTCATCTACAATTAATTANCATCAAAAATTATCCCCCCTCCCACATACCCATCAAAAATTATCTCCCCTCCTACATCCCCATCAAAAATTATCCCCCTCCCCACATACCCATCAAAAATTATCCTCCCCCCCCCACGCAACAACCGCCAAAATAAAAATTTTTCAAATAGCACTAGAATGGAAAACCCGATTAACACAAAGCAAAAAATAACTTCCAATAGAGAACAAAAATTTAGTAAAGTTTCTTCGAAAGAAAAAACATATTGTGAGGACTTTCTTAACGTAAAAGGATATGCAAAAAAAAACTGCATATCTTAAATCCTTATATATTTCATCAATGAAAAGAACAACAAATAAAAGCATAAAAGGTAACGTTATTGCGCTTAGTGCAAAACTGCCTAAACTGATAGCAAGACAAGCTACCATGGATATGGCCCTTTTTGTTCCCACCAAGAACGACGCCAATTCATCGTCGAAACTCCGGAATGAATAAGGAATATACTCCTTTTCATTCAGTTACTTCAATGATACCTCAATTCATTCACAACGCACATGAATGCAAATCAATACTAAAATATATGAATCATTCAGTAATTATTTTTCAGCGAATCGATACCTTTTGATGAGTCAACGATATAAACAATTTTCCTTGTGCTGGTGTTATATCTTTTGGGATATGCTCGTCGACTATTTTCGTAAGTCTCTCATTGAGAAGAAAACCAGGTGTTATAGCACCGAATCGTAATGTATTTAATTCTTGCGCTAATGCATACATCATATTCAATCCTTCCTGAAATAAAAAAAAATTCTATTAGAAAATATGGGAAAATAAATAAATTTTTATTGGATTGTTGTGTTACGATTGTGATCTGCAATATTATTTGTGGATCTATTCCTTGAGAATTACGAAATGCGACTTCGGATTACTGTAACCTAAGCGCACATCTACAGTAATCCTATTGCTCAGCAAGGTAATATCATTT
Organism: Baylisascaris schroederi; assembly: GCA_006503575.1. Taxonomy (NCBI): domain Eukaryota; kingdom Metazoa; phylum Nematoda; class Chromadorea; order Rhabditida; family Ascarididae; genus Baylisascaris; species Baylisascaris schroederi. Next base: position 613,292 of record QEWY01000118.1, on the reverse strand, counting down.
AAAGTCACCTATAACCACACCTGCTAACTAATATTCATCTTTTCATACCAAGGAGATCCTAGGTAGACATTACCGTAGTTTTTGCGCATCACAATTTTTCCACCTGTCAACATAAACTGTTCCACATTCAAAATCAGTGTGTAGCTATATCTTTTGAAGCGTTTTTGCTTATATCATTTATGTTTGTTTTTTTTTAAATTTCTCTTTAGAAACTCCAGATTACCTTCATTCTTTCTATTCACTAAATCATTTTCCTTTGAATTTCTATGTGGATTTTTGAAAGATCTAGGCGGACTACTTTTCATTTGATGAGTGGAGATGAGTTATCTATATGTACCAAACATATGAGTATCAATCACAATGAATAAATAGCCTCAATTTTTACAGTGAAACACTAACAAACTATTCTAAAAGAAAAGCTAAAATTCTAACAGATATAGGTAAGCATTACCGTTACTTTGTTTGGTGCTAAAACAAGGAGAGCAGCAACCAATGAACCTGCCGATGCACCCGCACATCGTTTCATACGTCGTAAGATTGCCTAAAAATTATTGCATTTATATGCTCCGAATGTATAGATGGTTCCGAAGCAATCATAAAATAATAATGCATCAATTTGTGAATAAAAAATAAAAATGCATTGACTTAGCGCCAACCTAAAGTAATCTATTTGAAATTGAAAGACAATCAACGATTGGCAAGCATAAAGCGGCAAATGAAGTACCACCGAAATTATGAAACATCTTGAATTCGGGAAAATACACTACGGCAACCATTCATCTATGTCTATACTTATATGCGCTTATGTGTCCGGTTGTTTTAATCTATGAAATACTGTAAAATTCGATGGGCATAACATCACAGTACGACCTAACTTCGGAAATCAACAAATAAAAGTAATACAACAATTTAGTGAATCACTTTTTAATATTCGTTGATTTATTTTTTTGTGCTTCTCTTATTAATTGCTAATTTATAATCCGCTTCTGGTAAAGGTTTATGGATTCATTGATGCATAATGAGTCAGAAAAAATAGCACCTTCTATACGGTTTAAGTTTTATAACATACCGTAATTTATCACCATCACCTCCCCCCACCCTCCTATTTCACAAAAAAAGAACACCTCAATCATCTATCGACAAAAAAAAGGTAATAGCTGTTTTGCACTAGTCTCAAATTTCACTCTTTCATAGTATGGCACTCCTTCTTTGATGTTTATTTGAATATAACGAAAAAAAAAACCAACATTGCCATTACGTATAAAGCATGAGATCACTCCGAAATGATAGGTGCCTAAGAAGCCACATCCACTAAACGATAATGCCACCTCTGCGCTATCAACTGAAAGCAATAATCACTATGAATGCATCTCTCGTTCGAGGATTACACTATTCACTACTTATATGATATTATTATTTTAATATCATATCACCTAAATAAAATAAACTTTAACTACTTAGGGCAGCAACCAACCGGCTGACAATAACGAATAATCACATATTTTGCCAACTAGTAACCACACTTGCCATAGTGGTTCATTCACAAAGAACCAACAAGCATACCAATGTGGGTGACATGAATTCGACGGCTTTTGCTAGTCTTTCTTGGGTGGAGTAATACGTATTATTTAGAGTATGTTTTCAACAAAAATTTCGTTGGGAATTCCAACTTTGCGAGTCGGTTCGAATAGCGAAGTAGATACTCCATTCAGAAAAGTAGTTAGAACACCTTCAGGGATCATTGAGGCCACCTCAGCCTAGATCATCCTTGAATGTCTACACAAAAACAACTGCACAGGCAAAAAACGCTTAAGAAACGAACGGATTTCATAGTGAAGGAATGATTCGACTAGAGCTTCAGTCCTTCAGTTAATTGCACACGACAGGTATAAGAAACCGACGTTAAAATGCAACCGTAGAGAATTATTACTAATAGCAAGAAGCATGGTTATGCCTAATGGAGTCGGAGCACATGGAATAGTGCTATTTTGGGGAACCATATCGAACTCGATGCTCCCAACAGCGCTCATCCCAACTCAGAGTAGAATCTTTACTCGGATCACCTACAGACCAAAATTTGAACACCTTCTTCGATACGGTTGCTTAACGTAGCATACAACAACTACACCACATGTTGTTGTTAACGGCAGCATATTTTTTCCCATATCAGGACTGGGCATCCACCTCCTCCCCTCCCCCCCCCCCCCAGAAAATGGGTAAGCGCTCGTGTCTCCCCCTTCTCTCTCCCCCCCACCCCACCCTCCTTGCTACGTACATTTCCGCCATTTACAGATGAAATATTCAAAGAGACAAAAACAGTGCATCACTAACCAACTCGCTTTACAACGGCAACCATTCAAAAGATAGCTAGACGGTGAAAGCGGCGGATGAACTCGACTCAAGTTGCAACAACAACGCGATGAGGCACTCGCCTGCAAAATCTAACGTATAGAAACAATTTGAAAAGCAACGATCGCTATCCAAGTCCGCAACCTAAACTCGTGAGGTATTTTAAATTGCCCGCGGGAAAGGGAATACTTTATACCTTCACTGATAATCATCGGAAGTTGTAGAAATTATTGCCAGCATTATTCCCGCTTAACACAACTACAGCCAAACACTATGAAACACAGAGCATTTCGATGTGTCCTCAATGACATCCCCAATAGCGAGTGTTTCCTTGTGAGAATAAGGAGAGTAATGCCGCTAGGCATATTCATTTGGCAACGATCCAAACTGATCCATACAAACGATAAACAAACTTTTTGAGATTGAAGCGAAATATTACAGCTGAATCTTTATTTGAGTGAGTACCACAATAACTCAAATTTGTAATTATTTTATTCAATAAAACAGACAAAATTAAAGAGCAACATAGAGAAGCAATCATTGAAAAATCAATAATAGAAGGGAATACAATGATATTTGTGGGTTTATTTTCATACGATTAGCACCCACATGGGGTTAAAGATATGAAAAAGTACTGTAAAGGATTTTTACGATATATGAAGCTATATTCTTTCATCATTGCCTTGATCGATTTCAAATGTATTTTCTTACCATTTTGCAGCTTTTGTGTTAGTCATCTGGGCTATAACACGATTGCATTGAATTGACCTAGTATGATATAGAGTATTATTGGCGAAGTAGGTGACACACTCGAATGTGTCACATTGTGTGCTTGGCGCAAATGTCCCACTATCACAATTAGTATGCAAATTTTCTATGAGGAAAATGTAAATTTCACGTATTTGCGTTTCCGATGTAGAGTAAATTTCCCTAAATTCTATTCTATTTGAATTTGCATACATTCTATTCAAATCGTATATGATTTGAATAGAGAAAATTTGCATACAAAAGAGCAACTAAAAATTTCCCTAAATGGGTTGTCTATAAAAGAGCGTTCAATAACGTTTTATAGCATTCGTTCAAGTTCTGTAAACGTCAACGGTGTGCTGAGTTTCCGATTGGTTGTACGGAACGAGATCAGGTACCCTGTGGGATCTTGCAAGTAGGAACGACATGAAGACAACTTGGCTTGGAAGACTCTTTCTCGATCGCTTAAATCTCTAGCTTATTGCCAGCTTACATATATGAATTTATTGCCAACTTATCGCCGCTAGATTGCAATATATGGATTTCATGCTTTATTCTATAAACTTCAAAAAAAATGAATGAAATATTTCATCACCATCTGTGAGTGAAATTTTTATTGGCAATTGAATAGAATTTCTTTTTTTTCTTTTTTTTTGCAGTTAATATGGCTGTAGCACCAGCGCCAGATTTGACATTTACACAACAAGAGGAATTGAAGCAGGTAGCAACGGCGATCCTTGCACCTGGCAAAGGGATTCTTGCGGCCGATGAGAGCAACGGTTAGTGATCATTGAAATAATAAACAATTTTTACAAGGAAGAAAAAAAATTTTTTTTTTGAAAAAAAATCTTATCGTTGAGCAAATAAAAGAGAAAATATCAGCTATTATTCTATTGGGGAAACGATCTACAATCATGAAAATTCTATTGGTTATTTTCGGCGTTGAATTTGATCAATCCAAATTGTCAACATTTAGAAATATTTAGTTGTTGTGATTTCAAATTTAGAAATATTTAGAAATATTTAAAGCATTGTAAAGTTGTTAGGAGATGGTTGTATCTTTTAAATTATTAAACAGGTATGATTTCAAATCCGAGAGGATAGATAACTAAATGAGAAATCATGAGAACACAGGTGTTAGTCGAAGAGGTATGAGTTTTTATATGTTCATGTTTCATTTATTAGTTATTAATAAAAACAACGATGTTTCTAGTTTTTGGTCGCATTAGTTGATATGTAGAAATGATTTAATATGTAANATAAAAACCCGGAGGGTCCATCCGAAACAGCAATGACCTGCATAAGTATTTCTGTAACTATGGAGTCATAAAAAAAAAAGAAGCAAACGTTCGTATGGTTATGAGTTTGATAGATAAGTGATTTATAGGTTGATAAAGGGCTAGCTCCAATGCCAGGTGCAGAAGGTGAGAGTACCACTAAAGGACTCGACGAGTTGGATGCATCATGTGCAAAGTACAAGAAGGACGGTGCTCAATTCACTAAATGGCGTTGTGTGCACAAACTAACTGGTAAAACGCCGAGCATTGCCGCCCTACAAGAGATAGCCAATCTACTTGCTCAATATGCGGCTATCAGTCAAAAAAATGGATTGGTACCGATCGTAGAGCCCGAATTACTTCCCGATGGTGATCACGATTTGGCACGTTGTCAGAGAACCACCGAGATCGTGCTCTGTTATACATACAAAGCGTTGATCGAACACAACGTCTATCTAGAGGGTACTCTTCTCAAGCCGAATATGGTCACACCGGGTAAGTTGTTCATTGAGAGGTAATGATTGCTAATTTTGGTTGGGGAAATATTTATTTCAAAAATATGAAGCTGACAAAAACGCTACAGCTTACAATATGCCAGCAAATACCTCCTGTCGATTTAACTAATTTTAATGCCGAGGTGTGAATATCCCTGTTTGTGCAACGGTGTTGATATTACGTGTAAAATCTTTCTGTATCAGTTTTGTATTCATAGGAATGGGCTATAAAGGCGAGAAACCGTATCCTTTCGATATCGGTAATGCGACAATAACAGCGCTACAACGTGCCGTACCTGTCGCAGTGCCGGGCATTGTTTTCCTCTCGGGTGGGCAATCGGAAGAGGAGGCCACTCGTAATTTGAACGCCATCGGTGAATATCAGGTATTCAATAGGAATGGGCTATAAAGGCGAGAAACCGTATCCTTTCGATATCGGTAATGCGACAATAACAGCGCTACAACGTGCCGTACCTGTCGCAGTGCCGGGCATTGTTTTCCTCTCGGGTGGGCAATCGGAAGAGGAGGCCACTCGTAATTTGAACGCCATCGGTGAATATCAGGTATTCTTCTCATTCAATACGTTTAATGCATCATATACAAGATGAGAGCAAACTTCCTAAAGAATCAACCATCCTGTTGACTCATCCAGCAAATATTCAAATATAAGGAATGGGGCATTTCTTTCATCTTTTTTCGATTATAATTGCCACCGCTCATTGTTAACCCATTTGGTTCTGCTAATCTCTTCTACGATAATCTTCCCTATGAAAATCTCTACGATGCTGTTTTAGTGATTAGTGATCGGTAGAGAAGGGTTAGAATGTAAAACATTTAGTAAAAACGTGCTTAATTGAATCGCAATTCATAGATGACCTTCAAAAGTTCGATTTTTGAAGTGGATCACGATTCATATTCCTTTTTGAAGATTTTAATGAATACTCTGCGTTGCATTTTGGAAAGATTGCCCAATCATTGAGGAAGGACAAGAGGAAATTCTTTACTTTTGCTATTGGATTGCATGAACGTCGGCCGGAAATGTAGAATATTCACACCATAAGACTTTCAGATCCTCTGAAACCTAATTTTATTTGAATTAGCCTAGATCGTAGATCACCCAATTGCCTACTAGTTTTAGTCGGTGCTTTCATTATATAATTTGACTCATTACGCCGAATAAATGAGTGAATTAAAGGGCAAGAAGCCATGGACGATAACGTTCAGCTTCGGTCGTGCACTCCAGAATTCGGCGTTAACCGCATGGGGTGGTAAGAAAGAGAACGTGAAAGCGGCTCAAGAAGCGTTTATGGTACGTGCACGTGCCAACTCAACAGCATCCCTCGGCAAATATCAAGGCGATGCGGAAGGTGGTGCAGCTAGTGCTGATCTCCATATTGCCGATCATTCCTACTGAGTGACTTAGATTAATTTAAATAAAATATCTTCTCAATAAACAATAAAAGCAACATTAATAATAATAATAATAATAATAATAATAATATAATAATAATAATAATAATAATAATAATAATGCGATAAACCAACGGTTTTGTTCGCAGACCATTTATTCGGAAAGGGTCATGAAAAATATGTATAGTTATAGCATATATAATTCGCTTATATATATAGTTAAACGAAACATAAAACATAGATAAACGAATAGGAACAAAACAAGAAAAAAAAAGAATAAATTAAGAGCACAGATGGACAGACAAAGTTCAAAAAATAAAATAAAAATAAAAAATAAAATAGAAAAAAAAGCATTGGCCATTATGAAATGTTGGTAGTGAAAGAAAGAGCTTAAAACGATGAATGATAATAACACAGCGATGAATGAAAAACGATTCAAATTGCCCGATAGAGGGGACGACAAGAACGATTAAAAAGAAAGAAGTCGTTGTCGACGAAGCAAACAATCGTACGATCACAAACGAATGTGTAATCGCAAAAGAAAATACACAAGAGGGATGGATATATGATGTTGGTGGCTGTGTATATGATCGTTTCTGCCTCTATACTACGTTCACTTCGACGCATAGATCACATCCATCCGACGGATCAAAAATATATAGCGCCTTTTGTATGGTGAAATGCTTTGATCACCTATCCTTATGCTTTTGTTAATGAATCCAGCCGCACTACTCCAATTCTTTTAGCACTAGCACAATCTCATAACCTCCACCCGTCCTCCGTCTATTATGTTGTAGTGCTATATTGAACCATACTCGCTGTATTGTTCTTTTTAGGATATGAATGTTTATTTAAGGTCAGCTACGGTAAAGTGGCAATAATAAAAGAGTTGGAAGATGACTTAAGGGAGATATGCGCGAGTATGAAGACACCCGACGAGGAACGGGATAGAACCGAAATAATGATAGAAATGAGAGGATGGATTATAGCGTCGCAAATAAAACAGTATATACACAAGGAAGAGTGAAGAGACACCACACCTCACATTTTGGCACTTCATAACCAGCACGATCGGGCGATGATAGTACTAGGGAAAGGGCTAGAATGCATACTAAATTATATAAACTTTTTGTGTAATATCTATGCATCTGCATTAATCTACATCTTTAATGTAGATCGATACAATTTGTACATTTATTTTCTTCTAATTTTCACTCATTAAAAACCAACAGAAAAAAAGAAATCCCCCCAATTTAGATGAAACGATTATCGAAAATACTTTTAATTAGATTGAAAGATAAATGAATTACACAATCCTATATGCATATTGCTCTCCGTACTCTAGCCGAACGCGTACACATCCACTGGCAATAACTCACTCGGAAAACGTGGCACATCACATTAAGAAATAAGAAATATCGAAACATCGGGAAATCGTTTATAATGCGAACGATGAACGTTATAAAAGAAAGAAAAAACAACAAACAAATAGTACAGTTGCTTATCTCAAAAATCTTTCAACACCTCATAAATCCATCCCCCCCTCCCCCCTTAAATTCATTCATATCACTGATAATATCATCCAAAAACCACTAATTATATTCAATTTTCTGTTAATTATCGCAAATAATTTTTGAATATAAATGAGGCATCATGCCTATAGAAATTATTATGCGTTGAAATGTGCATCAGAAAAAAAAAAAAAAAAAAAGAACTATACTCGCAAGTTACCATGTCATATAATCAATGCAAATAAATAGCGAACGCTTCGATAAAAAGGTAATGTCGCAACGCATATAGCAAATTTCGGCACTCTCCTCTTTTCTCATCGAATCAATCGAATTTAACGCAAATCATAAAACATCGATGAGATAATCAAGTGAAAATACCAAATTAAATCACCTATCAAAATAATATCAATTCTCTCATCTCTTCTCTATCTTTCTATCAATTTTCTAGGAGATTTTCAACATTCTTGCACAAAATTTTCATATATAAATGAGTGCAATCACTTTGTGACGAGCAAAATATGCGACGATTTGCGACGGAAAGACACCAAGTTGGCGCACGGCCAGAGAGAGTGGCAACAAATAGAAGTCGATCAAAGTAAAGGAATAGAACGAGACCGGAAAGAATGCGGTAAACGAGAAAAAGATTTTAAATAAGATGAGAGCGAAATATTAAACCAGATACCTAGTTATAAAACGTTGAACGAGGGATCACTGACGGACGATCACAGATTTCGCGTCGCCAACAGCACGATCTACAGACGACGTTCCCCTCAGGAATGCTCCAATACAAATGCATCCAATAAGAGCGCTACCATAAACGCCAGCACTATGAAAAACGCCTGAAAATGATCATTGCAGTCTCAATTAAAAGAAACATAAGATTCAAGACGTTTTTTAGGAGAACTGATGCCATCTCTTCTAATTGGAATCCTTTTCTCATTCCCCTCCCTTCTTATAGGCCAAATACCATGATTAGGATTTTAAGCATCTGCTTCTGTGTTTCTTTCTCAATTCTTTGCTAAGTTACCCTACCTCTATCACGGATAATATCCATAAAATCAAAAACATGAAACAAAACCAGACTCAAATGTCCAAGTATGACTATGAATAACTATGAAGAATACCACTAGTAAATAATAAAAAGAAAACGCTCACCAAAATGACAATAGCGTAGTGTTTATCAGAGAAGAGATGGTACTGTATCCAATGCACGTTACTCGTGTCGGTGGACGTATCGGAGTCGGATACGGATGATCGGAGTTCATTATCTAACGAGTACCTAACGCGGGAAGGTGTAACCAACGATGGGGTCGCGAATTGCACTGCTGAAGGTGCCGATACGCTCTCGTTTCCGTCACGGACACGTACACATTGCACTCGCAATTGCACGCTCTCCACCGATGATAATGAATAACTCGTTGATACACCTTCATAGATCTATAAATATATACGTACATCTTATGAAGTTTCCCGGGGTATCTGCAAAGGTATCGAATATTCCCGACTAAAGGTTTTCCTATTTCCCAAAAGCAGCCAAGTAGTTCAAGCTTTACATAAACAGCAGTTCCAATCCCTTTCCCTTCCTCTCTCTCTCCCTTCTCATTCCCATTAATCGTGAGTGAACCCCAACCCCCTCCTCTATCCTTTTATTTCGACTAACAGATGCCACACCTCCCGAAGATTTGAGCTGATTTGGAGGCCGCAATTTTCATATTCTCGTTTCTCTTCCGGCAAATTACGAATGCCGAAAATATTTCGACTCACAAAAAGAGAAATAAAAATTCCTGTGTACATTTTTTTCGACCAGAATGAGTACAGTAAAAGAATTACCGTTTTCCAATAGCCGCTAGACTTGGAGCTGGAGGTACGAGGGGCCAACTGTAATCGGTAAAAGATCGGCTCTTTAGCCGACGGTGAAACCGATCGTAGAGGATTCCATTCGACTTGGAAGCAGCCTGCCGCTACTTCCGTCACTGATGGCGCACTACGAATCGTAGGCGGTGGCAACTGCTCAGTTGTAAACTCGAACGGTGCCGACCATGGGCCCATCCCGGATACAGACTAGAAAGGAAGAGAAGAAAGAGAAAAGGCGGTAACTCCATAAAATCTTATAGAGTTGTTTTGCCGTTCATAATGGTTTATCATAATATTTGTACTATCTCATCTAGAAGAGATCGAACAAGACAAAGATGTTGCCATCAGCAAATTGAATAACATCTCCGAAAATACGTTTTGATAATGCAGAATTCATTAGAAAAACATAAAAACGTCCCCAAGGTGAGCACATACCTGAGAGTATAAGGAAGAAGATAAAACTTTGATGTCTTTAAAATGAAGTACCGACATTCACGGTTCTATCAATTCAATATATTCTGTAAGTCATCGATCTCGGAACGAAAGAAAACCACCGCACTTACCGGAGAGAATTTCCCATTGTCGTTCTCTTTTTCAAGATAATAATAAAGCGACGATGATGAAGCACTGTTTCCAGCCGGCTTCCACTTCAACTTCAAATAGCTCGGACCAGCCTCAGAGCATAACAATTGTGGAGGAGGAGGTGGAGGTGCAAGTGTGCTCACAATACACCACGATGGTGTTCCGATGCCAACTCCGTTAACGGCACTAATCGATAATCTGCAAATATCGTCTTTTTTTTTTGAAGCAATAAACAAACAATACACAAAAGCTTATCGAAATTCAATGCAGCGAACAGCGAATGTGGTCGTATTTAAACGATATTCAAGAGAAACAGCGGTGGAATCGAAAGACTAGGTTATCGATTCCATAAACCCTAATAAATTTCAATTCTCCCTGATAAACTATATCCTATTTATTTAAAAAAGGCCCATGTGCTCATTATTTTTAAGTATGATTCGTACCGTGCAATCATTAAAAACTTATAAACGAACTTGTACGCATGATCGGGTTCAAGATCCTCGATAGTGCAGTCTAAAAGCTGTGCCGTGATCCGCATTAACCGTTCTTCTTCACAAGTTGCCTCGTCGAATACACGAACCACATATTCGCTTATCTCACTACCGTTACAAGTGGCTGCCCGCCATGATGCCCGCAGCTGCCTGCAGCCTGAAATCGAACTCCCAAGATAAGGTTTAAATTTCATTGTTATTGACACCTTCACGTCGTATATAGGGAAAAAACTGAAAAAGAAACACTATACTCACGTCCACTTATCACTCGAATGAAAGAGATCTGCTTTGGCATCTCACTTCAACACTAATGATTGACATATCTGAAGAACTCAAAGAAACAGTGACGTTTGGATGGTGTTTAGAATATCTCAAAAGTATCAACCTTATTTCCTTATGCAAGTCGACTATTAGAATATTTCAAATTCTATTCGATCACTCTTTGCAGCAAAATAAATAACTCTCTTAGGCCTAAGAAATGTAACCAATTTGACAAAATCTTATTAACATCGATTCATCGGCATAATCGAATTCCACAAGGATAAGAAGCCAATTTTAAGCTGTAGAAAAACTTACATTCACCGATGAAAAGCAGCAAACGACAAACCTTGGGGTATTGCGCTGAATGAAGAAGGAGGCGAAGGAACCGCAGGCGGTATCGATACGTAGACACACTCCGATGGCAGACTCGTTCCTCCTGCGTTAACGGCGGATACACTCAGCTGATACCTGCAGCCGGGAATGCCCTCACCAACGAACTCCTCACGTGCATTGCTGTTTTTATGGCGTGTCCTCCAGCCTGAATCGCCCGTATCCACATCCTCCGCACCATCACGCCCCACCGATGCCACACTAAGATACATTCATTATATTTGAAAAACGCTCATTACTACGAATACTTTAAATTAACAAAAGATCTATAATTTTTATTGTTTTAAGAGAATCCATAACAAGAGGAAATCATATGTTATAGCTGAAAATATATGCCACAATAATCTTTTCTTACATCTTATACAAAATACAAACGCATAAATTTTTCCTACAAGTACAGAAAAGTTAAAAATAGCGGAATTCCTTTACTTTCCAAACCTAGGAATTTTTTTAAGGTTAAAATTAGACGCGGAAATAAACGAATTCATGTCTTGACAACGAAAACAATACCTGGTTGATGAAGGTATCACAGTACGTTCGAGTATATATTCGGCGATAGGAGCACCGTTGATATTCGCAGGCGGGCTCCAGTGGAGAGTGTTACTCGAATCCAATCGAACATCGAGAGGAGGCGATGGTGGTTGAGGTGCCGTACGACCAACTGCTACGCGACTCCACTCTCCTTCTGCTCGCTCACCATTCGCACCTACAGCGATAGCACGCACCTGGACTTCCATCTCCTCGCCTGGCGCACAATTTGACAAGTCAAACATAGTAGCCTCACCTGAAATTTACGTAGACCTGCATAGGAGGATATTCATTCTGTTGGTGCATACCGATGTCAATCATATATAAGCAACCCCTTCCCCATTAATGTTAAACTTTCAGCCGCATATAACGATCCTTAATTCTTGCTTATGCAATGTACACGGGAGTTGTGTAATGAAAGCATCTTGTCTCATCGAATCAATTAACAAGTAAGGAATTGGGGGCCATCCACATTTACAGCGAATAACGTCCCTCTAAAGGCCGATACATTACAAGCAATCAGGCAAAACGTCTAACTCTAAATCTGCCATATCCGCATGCATCGAAACACAAAAAACAAATGCATAAATAAATAAAATCGTAAAATCGATGAAATAAAACATCAGAACTCAAACCAAAACAGCATCGGATAAATAAATAAATCAAAATAAATCATATGTTCATATTTTAACTAGACCTCAAACTTTGAAGCACTACAGGGATCAGATAGGTATTAGCACTTACCTTGATAGAGGATAGTCGACGGTTGAAGATTAACTCGATGCAGCTGGTAGAGAATAGAAGAAGTTGAACCCTCTGGAGCACTCCATTGCACTCTGAGACAACCTTTCGACGTCTCAGTAATGCTCGGTGCAGCGCATCTACCCGGCACCGTTAAAGTCTGTTTCGACTCACGCTTCACACGCAATACCTCACTCCATGCACTCTGAACATCCTTTTAAATATACTCTCAGTATTTTCAAGCATCTACCTGAGAGGAACTAAAATTGCCATACGATTTCCCCTCCCTCCACTCTTATTAAAAAAAAAAAAACATCTAGCAAAGAGAAAAGTTAGGGATCGGTAAGAGAAGCTAAAGCATAACTGAATTAATTCTGAATGCGCCCTCTAATTGAGAATAAAAAAGACGAGAAAAGCTTAAAAAATGAAAAGAAATAGTATAGCTCTACAAATATATAATAAATCCCCGCTTTCCTTCAATCCTACTAAACTCCACGCCGAATAATAGGAGACGAGTTACCCACCCAATAACTATGCCTAACTGTTTATAATAATAGACTGCGATGATCGCAAAGAAGATAAATAGCAGTCACCTGGACTTGCTTCCTGAGTGCGGAAACACGGAATGCGCTCAAGTCGGGATCTCTGACGAGTGCACTGGTGGCACTACCTTTGTAGAGAACACTCCAGTTGTGCTCATCACAGCTACCCTCGACAATGAAGCCAATATTGTCTCGTTCAGAGTTTCTCATTTTGCTCCAACCGATTTCGAGACGTGAGCTTCCGTTTGCAATTACATGTGGTTTTGCTGGAGTAGCCGGTGGTGCAGTTGGACTGCTCGGTGAAGGTGGTGTACGTACGATTAATGCCTCTGAAGGGTCGCTATCACCCGCATCATTGTGTGCTACCAAACGGAAGTGATAAACACGATTACTGCAAATAAATACAATATTTTATATTCACAATTATATTCAACACTCTAAAGTAATTCGCATTTTTCATTCAATTACACAAAAATAAACCTTTTCCTTTATAATAGAGCACACCTCAACAAACATATATTCCATTCAAAAATCAAACTCTATCAGCTTGAACCTTCGCAACGAATCGAAACTCAATTAACATCAATACTTATACCTGTCGATAACAATCACAGACAACTCTCATTGCAGTGAATAGTTTTTTTGAAGGAGAATGGCATAGAAAGTGAGCTGTAAATGTTCGTCTCATAAAGTATTAACTCGATAGACAATTGCTATATTTCAAAAGAAATCTAAAAAAGATCGATGACTAACGATGAAAGATCGGTGATATTAGCCGAGGACTGCTGCGCACGTTCGCATACCGATGTGAATTCGGTGGATCGGCCTGTGTCCGACATTTCCAACTGAATGCAAACAATAAACTCCGACAGACACCACATCAAGTAACTTTCTCTTCTTTTGTTGATCGATGGTTTTTAGTAATATAAAATATTGCATCTCTACGGATGTTTATATCAGGGCAATAGCAATAACAATATTGACATACATGCATTTTGCAAAAAAAAAAAAGTATATTTCAGAAGTGCAGTTATTGTGAAAAAAAACTTTGAAAATGTTACTATAAAATAAAAAAAATAAAGAATAAAGATAAGTTGGCTTAAAGAACTCAAAAAGACATCGCAAATATGCTAAATGGATTTTTGACTTTATAATAATCTTTGCAAAAACTATTGCAGATGAAAGAAACCATAAAAAGAAATCGAACTCACAGTATAGGAATGATCAGGAAAGTCAGTCCAAGACAACTTCACAGCTCGTGATGAGAGTGAGGCGAGTTGTGGTCGTTGGGGTTGTTTCGGAGGATGCATTGAAGAGGTATTCATGCCGATAGCAGCACTTGGCTGCGACTCACCCTCGCTGTTGCATGCTACCAAGCGTACACGATAGCGCATCGACGGTGATAGACCCTTGATCTTGGTCTGTTCGGCTAACCCCTCATATACCACCTCATAATGTTCGTTCTCTTCTCCGTTCCTTTCCTAAAATACACTTGAAAAGTCGTTAAATTCATCAATTCTATATATNATTCCATCTATAAATGTATCGAAACCAAGAAACCTATAATGACTTTAATTCACAAGTTACACCCTCTCCCTCATAAAATATTTTACTGGGTGCCTAAGCTGTTCATAGTTTCATATCTTAATTACTCAGCAAATAAACTGCCAAACATATCTGCAAAAAAAAAAAATCAGAAACTTACCTGAAGATAGATAATTTATTATGTTTACTTCTTTATTTATCTAATTTAAATAAATATAATAACTAGGAATTTATTAGAATCTAATATTTTTGCAAATGTGGGGTAACAGAGAAAAACAGTTACTGCATAACCAGATTTCATACCAAATCTAACTTCATCATTTAATTCTTCTTATGTTTTCTTCGATATATAATGAAAAGAATTTAGGGCATATCGATGAGCAATCATCATGAATCACTATCCATAAAAAATCCATAATTATACTCCATCCTGCACACCGCATCACTCCCAAAAACTTTCACTTGCAATAATAAACTAGGCATTGTATATCCTCATACGAAAGCAATTCTTCTCCTTTTCCAAATACCATAACATTTTTATGAAGGAGGGGAAAGGGGAGCGGAGAAGAGGCAACGACAATCAACCACAAAACAAATTGTCGAAATATCTGACACCTTCTTTTCAGAAACCAAAAAAACATGCAGTATTGAATATTAAATAAGCTCACCTATAACTACTAACAATGCGTCCGTTGTGTACACTCTCGAAAAGAACGATTTCATAAGTAAACTCGGATGCGTCTATTTGTGGGAATGGCCCTCCAGGGGCAGATGCCTCTGAGGTGTCCAATTCTTGCCATGAAATATCAGCCTCCTTCGCCGCCACTCGTAATATCTGCAGAAAGCAATCACCTCTTCACTAATAATTTACTCCTGACGAATATTTAGCTTATTTACCAGCATAAAATGCTCAATCCACCTTCATCATCGCCGTGCTCAATTTCTAAACACGTAACGAATTGACCTACAGAGATGCTCCTCCAATATAACATGAAGCAAGCCTTTTCCTCTTATTTTTTATGCTAGCTTTTTGAAATATGATGAAGCATCAATTTCTATCTGTACAGCAGAACATATTTTCGGTTAGGTTAATAGCCTCCTAATTCTAATGAATTTCGGTTAATTTAATCATTTAGGAAAACGAAAAACTTCTTCTCCTTTGAAAATCCAATAACCTGTGGTGGTTGCATTCGAGAGAGCATCTCGCTGAGCCTTTCCCATTCTTCTTCCTCATTCGCCGATGCACCCGATTGACTTTGTTCCTTAAATTATAAAATTGATTAAAATTAATCGCTACAAATATTGGCAAAAAAGAACGACTATAATTCCCATTGACATATTCGGTCATTTAGAAAGTTTCAATGGCTTTGAGACATTAATTCCTATAAAATCATAACCGATTTTATTGATAATACTTATGAACTTAAAACATGTGTATATACTTCACTAGCAAAAAAAAGAAGAACAAAATTATGAGAATTGAGAGACCGCTAAGAGGCTTTTCCGGTGTCGTTATGTGTTCGATAGTGTTCCTCTCGGAAGAAATTATTTTTGGAATAAAAGAAGTAGCAATCTGCAGAGGAGAAGACATAGAAAGTATATAAAACGGATAGGGAATATTCTCAACTCCCAACTTTCTTGTGTTTAGAAAAATGAATCGATTGAATTTCGCATCAACAGCAAAAACAAAAAAAACCGCAGTCACGTGGAACAAAATTTGATTTTCAACTAGTTTATGATTTCGTAAATATGCAGCTTTTTCTTCTTATCTCGTGTTCGCATTCCATTCCATTCCAGATCGTATCTAGGTCTACCCCATCGTCTTTTGCCGAATTGTCACGAATCGTTTTCGCATCTTTTTTTAAAAAAAGATTTTCCTCCATCCGTCTATCAACATGCTATACGACTATGCACATTATTCATCTGCGCAACTATACACTACAACTATCAATTAATATAAATAACAGCAACAACAACCGCATACTCATACTAATAAGTGATATTCATACAAACACAGATAGACCCAAATTCATAAAGTTTTCAATTCGTTCATTAGTTGTTGTTTTAGAAAAACATTATCGCCTCCTTCTTCACCTTTTATTTGCTCAGATGAACCCTCATTTTAGTTTGCAACAAATTGTTGCCTAGCAATAACAACAACAACAACAACAAAAAGATAATATTTAATGTGAGAGAAGGCAAGGTTAAGAAAATTGCTTATGTTAAGGAGATGGAATAATGAGTTAAAAGGGCAATGCACCCTCAAGAATTCTTTGTATTGTAAAGGGTTTTTTTTGATGATGATGATGCACACACCCACTATAATTTCTCTTATTCGATGTGCACATTTTTGTGCGTCAATGTGAAATGCAACAAAACATTCATCAATGCAATCATCGTATTGTTATTTCGATTCGAATAGCGTCACATTCATTATGACGCCGTAAAAGAAAAAAAAAGGAGAGAGAGAATTGAATTCAAAATTTTACACGAAGAAAATTTAAGATTTTTGAAGAATTTAAAAATATAGAATTCCTGAAAGAAAAAGAGATATCAAATTTTTGGAAAAAAAGGAGAATTTTTTTTGGCTGAAAAAAAAAGAAATACCAAAATTTGAGAAAAAGTTAAAAACAAAAAGAAAAAAAAAATGATTTGAAGTGGAAAATATTCATTTCTGGTTTTTCTTCACTAATCCTAGACTCCCCTCATGAATCACCCTCTTTCATGAACGATATTTGAATTTTCATTTAAGATTGGTGACATCAACTTTGACGGATATTCACCTCAAGTTCCCACAATTTGTCCCTCCTTTGGAAATGAATTTCAGTCGGGGAAACTCTACCATTCCAACCAATATATAGATAAGGATTGCCTCAAAGATAGGTATAATATATTTCTTGATATTACTTCATTGCATATAATAACTGACGTTAGGAATCATCTCTGACAATAAAAACAAAATGAGACTAAAAAAAATTTCTAAAATTTTCAACTAGACCATGTCATTTCGGGTATCTCTTACCTCTACGAATCCCGTATGTGAAATGCGAGAATGATCTAAACATCAAAGATCGACTCCAAAATTGGGTCAGAAGCGTTTCACTTTAATGATTTAGTACCACAATGTCGAAAAAAAAGGTCAACAAATACTTCACTTAGAGTATCCCTTCCCCCGTTCCCCCAAAAATGTTACCAGCACTATCGCTATGAATTATTCGACTCGTCGAATGTTTTGTACGAAATTCTTTTGCTTCAATTTCAATCGAACAATATCAACTATGAAAAGAATTCATAGAACGATAATCGTGCTGAATAAACAATCGGCGAATGGTTTTTGCAAATAGAAATTCAAAATAGTCTCATCGGAAAACAACTGCGCGTTCTAGAAAATTTCATTCGATTAGTATAGTTGATCTAAAGTTCGAATCACATTAACAATAAAAAATTTTCTAAATATATTCAATCTTAAATTTAAATAACCAATAAAAAAACACATAAAACAGATCATACTTTAAACAAATATGCAAAAAAAAAAAACAAAAAAAAAACAAGAAACTCACAGAAAAGGACTAAGTAAAAAAAAATCCCCTCCCCTTCAAATTTAGGCAAAATCTAAACAATATTGCTTGGTATTTAAGAAGTACATCTAAAAAGAAGCAAAAAAAAACCCCCTTATTAAAACATACATGATCGTCAGCTGGACTATATGGTACATGAATAAGATGCGCTCCATTTAACTGCGATGCTTTCTTCGTATGAGGCATCCAATTCTTACGAATCGATTCTGCAATTCATTCCCAATGCTATAATTTCCTCCCTTTAAAGTATATAATGAATCGTATTCTGCATTATAACAATCATTAATCACTACCTATTAACGAAAAGAGCCTCTTTGACGCCTAGAAAAACTTCCCATCTAATAGCAATTGTGATTGCCACTATAATGATCATCCAATCTAAGCAATAAGCGAGGGAAAAAAAATGAAAATTTTTTTTTTCAATCATCGACAAACATTTTCATTTTTCTGCAAGAATTTTTTTCTCTGCCTTTAGATTTTACATTAATTTGCTTTCTATGATATCATTATCGACAGGTGTTTCTTAGTTACACAACATAATTATAGAAATGTCATAAAAATTTGATTATGTGGGTGATATTTTTCAGTTTTTTTTTTGCAAAATAGATTTGTGGTCAAATATAATAATAAGGGTTCAATTTTTCTTTCAAATCTTTCTTACAAGAAGATTAAAATATTAAAATGAGATAATTAATCGAAGTGCTAAATATTTCTTCTTACATCATTAAATTTAAAAATTTAAATTTAAAAAAAAACAATTCTCTGGAACAAATATCAACTAAACATCGAAAGTGAAAGAGTTTTAAGGGGATTTCCCATTGAGTAAAATTGATGTTTATTAAAGACTTTATATTGCTTGCTTTAACGATAATCGTTTATACATGTAGCAATAGATAAAGATAAACAAGCAAAATAATACTTCTTCCATATAAATGAGCATTGAATCAATGTCATCAACTCTTAGTTACAACTCTTTTCCTATAAAATAAAATAATTAAAGCTGTTCGTTAGTAATAGCACAAGCATTGACTCTATAATTACCTTCATTAAAATCGTTGTTGTTGTGTGCAACAAACGGCACATTCGGTGGTGGATAGGGTGGTACTACAGGAGGTGAAGGTGATCCATGTACGACAGGTTTGAGCGGAGCGCTCGTATCCGAACCTCTTATCGATGTGTTGGGGTTGATCGTTGGGGGAGGTGGCACAGCGCCCTGTAATTCGCCTCCTACTTAATATCACTATGTTCAGTTCATCTAAATTTACCGACAGTATGTGGTATCCAGCAAAACAAAACACCTCATACCTGGCAAAAAAAGAACACCAAGAAATATAGTGACAATCGAATGTTAACCTCTTTAACTTCAAAAAAAATGTATATATTAGAAAAATAATAAACGCAAATTTTTTAGGTATATAAATGAATATGAATTTAAGTACTTAAAACTTATAATAATAAAACCATTATTGACATTTTTTCTATGGGTCTGTATTTCAATATGATTGTCTCCACAGTGAATGCAATTCGTTTAAATATATTTCGAGCGAAATGGATTTGCATAATGTTTACTCAAAAGAAAAGGGATCATAAATGCAAATATCAGAGAATGCTCTTTGCAAAAATATTTTCAAATAGATTCAAAGTACAAAATCCGATTAAAATCCGAAAATAATTTATGCAAATGCATTAAGTCAATCAAAAAACATTGACTAGTTCTTCTTGAAATTTGCATATATTACAAAGGCATAGAATGTCCCCCTCCCCCCCAAATGATGCATTCTTTCACCAACCATTCCTCGCTTAGCACCCTCCAAAGTAATTCATCTGGCTACTTATAAATTCTTTAGGTGCGCTAAGGCAAGCAACAGAACAATTTTAACGCGTGGAATTAACCCTCCACCACAAATTGCCCAAATGATATAAAGCCCCTTATATTTTAATTTAGGCAATACATCAAGAATGTAAAGGAATATCACATGACTACTCATGTAGGTTAGAGACAATCAAGACGACGATCACAAACCTCTAAACAGCCAACCGATTATCTTAAGAAGGTCAAGATGTATATCAAGGTTAAGCAGCAGTGCTATGGATTTAAGTATGAGGTTTGATAAAGCTTGAGCTACGAATCGTAATGAACTTGACCTCGGTCAAGAACAAGTAATGAAGTTGACGCTTTTTCCGCAACTGTTACATAACAGGTCAATAATATGAAGTACCACTACAGATCAACTCATTCAGGCTAATATTTGAGGTGCCAAGAAAAACGTTATGAGGGACCTAACTTCCATCAGCAAAAACCCACGACATATCATTAAAAACCTTGAGGTGTTGAAGCCTAATCGAGCCTGGTTTCAATAGTCAAAAGGCACTCATTCGAATCAAAAAAATCCAGTGCACTCCTGTTGGCTTTGATAGGCAAAAAAGTAAAGTCAAAACATTTATTATACCCATGTAGACACACACGCTTATATCCATCGATAGAAGGAGGGGATTTATAAACTCAACATGCTCTCTATGCGGTGAAATATAGAATTTTCCGGGTTTTTAAACATACAAAGCTTAGAACGTTTACTTCCTTCCTGCTTTTTATAAAGTTTTTAACGCTTACTACCTTCCTGTTTCCTTTATTTTATAGTGCCCTCGAAGAGTGTTTCGAATGAAGGGTGAAAATCCCTTCAAAGAGCGCTACTTCGATGATATTTGCTATGCATGGATCATTCTTTGCTTGCTAGGCACGATAACGCAATATGATGTCATGCGAATGCCTCGTCGAAGCCTAGGCCACAAGCCTAGCCCACAGTAGCCCCTATGTGGCTGGCGCTAATTAGAGATTCCTCGCTCATGCTCGCGCCCTTTGCTTACCCATCTCTACTCACTAGTTTCAATTGCGTCCATCTGAACGCTCTTAATGAATTTCCATAATCAATAATCAACTTATCAAAACTTCACCTTGTATGCTATAGCATTCAGCTTCGAAGTATCGCTTTATTTCCACGAATCCCCCCCCCCCCCCCCCCCCCNGGCAGGGAATGCAGACGGAGGGGAAGGACAATTGAATGGATTCATGAGCAGAAAAGACAGCATGCATCATTGTGAGGTTGAAGTGACAAGCAATCAGAATATTTCTGAAAGAACCATAGATTACTTCCCTTACGAGATTTTGCTCGAATGGCTCAACTCTCTAGGTAATTTTAGTATTGAATGGTCAATTTTTATTACAAAATCACCCACTAACCCAAAAATAATGTCGTTGTGCAAATATATTTCAAATAGGTGACCTGTTCATCAACGATTTGTTGCACCATGTGACCTGGAGGAACGTGCAACGGAAGTGCTGACGGAGACATGCCTGCCTGATTCACCATCCGCACCGTTGCTGGTCCTGTAATTCTTGAATTGTTATTGAATTTTGAATGCTATTCACTCATCGTCTTCAATTCTGCCATGAAATCCTATACAAAAAGCACTTTTTTAAATAACAAAAACCTATAATAAAATTAGAACTTTCCATAGCTCAAAGCAAGCAATTCAAAGCAACTCAAAGCTAGTAATAAGTCATTCGACATATCTTGTAACATATTTGGAAAGGTATTCTAGAAAGAAAAAATTACGATGAAGTTTTAAAGACTTAGCAAAAAATAACGAAAATTTGTTAAGATTCGATATGGCTTTCCAACTGGATTCCAAAAAAAATATAGTAAAAAATCACCAATAACTTTACTACGCATTGAAAGTCGATGCGCATAACAGTTAAATTTGCTTCCCCTCCCCGCAACGACTCCAATCCTCTCCCCATAGGGTACCACATCGTATAAGCTCTTTGAATTCAGTCCCCCCCTCACCCATTCTTCCCCTCCACTTCAGTTAGTTGAAATGTGACAACTTTCAGCGATTGAACTTCGAAGATTCATAGCGTATATAGATAGTAACACATATAGCAGCTAAAAAATTAACAAAATAAAGTTTTATTGCCGTAACAATAATCAACGATTGTTATATCTACAACAAATCGCTATACATAGCTAATGAAAAGAAACAAATATGGGTATCGGCGACTACCATTGGGGAAATTAATGAATTATTATATAAGAAAATGCAAGATTTCAATTTTATTTATTTATTTTTTTGATGAGACAAGACATAGAAATGGATGGGACTGCATAATTTAATAACCGAAATGCTTCATTTTCAAATGTTAAAATCTTTACCTATATAGCACTCATATTCGAGGCAATAAATTACAAATAAAAGCAAAT
>QEWY01000118.1:576622-589206 GCA_006503575.1 Baylisascaris schroederi | reverse complement strand
CGATATGTTGAACATCATTACCAACAAGTATCGAAAGCGTTTCACCGGTTTGAATGTGCACAAAAAGGTCATTATTTGCAATTGGTGGCGGTACACGTTGTGTCACATTCGGCACCATTGTGGTACGCCCTAAAATTTACGATACGATACCTTCCCCCTTTCGAGGATTCATGCATTCTGGATGACTAAAGCATTTCTACAGTAGTTTATTGGTGTTTATCACTTAGATAGAAGAGATATCATTCATATAAATAAATATGAATAAACTTCCATTGCGTTCTTAACGATAGCACTACGCCGAAATATTGAGGAGATTATTCGTGCGGTGATAGGTATCGTCCCTAATATAATACCTAACACTGAATAGAAAATGGTAATCTAAATCCGATACAATGAGGTATAAATATGCAAAATATGACGCATCCAACCAGACGGAATTCCCTACTATATATAAACTGCATTACATTGCAACGTGTCTGCAAAAGGAAACGACTCCCTCGTCAGTGCAACTAAATCATACTACTGTATCTAATACGGTACAACAAACTTGACCATACGGACGAAAACCATGGTCACTGTTGGAATTTTCAGGATTGCATAATATTGAACCTTTTTTCATCGCAAGATTTCAACTGACCATCACCACTCATTCGCCTTCTTACAGCCATTATAACACATGCAAGACCATCTAACTAAACAATACACACTCCAAAACTTACCTGCCAAGAACCGTTGAATAAGTAAGCACTTGAAAGCTAATATACAGCCCAATCTAATGACACAGAAGTGCACACCTTTATCGAAATTAAAATTCAATGAAAAACTCGTACCGTGATCTGCATAAGTTGGAGTCGGGGAAGTGGAAGATGTTGGTACAGTATTGCAAGACATATAGACAGGTGGAAGGCCGTTGTTCAGCAGCACGGGGTGCGCAACCGGCCAACCCGTCTTGCCACCCGTTGGCGCGTCGCTGAAACCAACTCCTCTTCACGACTACAATTTAAGCAATGCACTCTAGAAGCTCGTTGAATACACATCGATCCTCATAAACTTAGAAAAACACTCTCAATATAATCTCTAAAAACACGTATAAATCAATGACGAAGACAACGACACATATAAGGGGAACCATCACTGTCAATGCTCGATGAAAGAGCGTTCAATCACCTTGCTGAGTGAACTGATCGAAGCCACACCCCAATAAAAACGATATCGATAAGCAGAACGAAAAATAAACATGTCCACCGATCTAATAAATTCCAATATCAAAACCATCGCTGCTAAAACATCAAAAATCCCTGTCTATTTCAATAAAATGCCTCACAACGTTCTTCCTAAGTCTAAGCAGCGCAAACTTAAGGTCCACTTACCGTATTAAACCACTTACCGATATTCACTCTTACAGATGAGCATTTAAAAACGCAGACCTTTATCCATCCTATATATCTGCTTGAACACTTCAATTGTCTCACCTCACCTCTCAAACTAAGTGCTATTTGGCAAATTAAACGATCGCTACGGAACGATAGTGGCCAAACTTGGCGAACTCTAACGAACGTAAAAAGAAACATAGAGGTAAAAAAAAAAAGAAAAAAAACTAAGAAAAGAGAAAAATAATAAAAAAGAGGATAGGAATTGAAAGATAAAAAAAGAGAGAGAGTGCAGAGATCAAGTTGTGGAAAGTATGTTCTGCACTGATGTGTCCTCTATTCGGCGAGAATGATGCACGTCCCGAGCACAAATAAACAATCAGATCACTGCTCACACCAAGCAACACACATCACATCTACGTCCTCATACAACCAGCCAGCCGCTCCATTGCAACCACCCTCCCTATTACCATTGTTTTATTCAATCTATAACCCCCCCCCCTCCCATCGGCCAATATAAATATCATACAATTTCCTTAGCACAATCATAGAATCAGCTAGCAAAAACATAATACAACATAGCAAAATTAGCGATATTTCATTCAAAAGATTTCAATGATGGATGCTAATAAATAAATCGGCTCTTCAACCTAAATATATAATACACCATTCCAATTAATAATGTGATGATTGCAAGCAATTAAGCAATTTCATGCGAAGGTTGCAAAAGATGTGAAAAATNGAAACAAATATGGGTATCGGCGACTACCATTGGGGAAATTAATGAATTATTATATAAGAAAATGCAAGATTTCAATTTTATTTATTTATTTTTTTGATGAGACAAGACATAGAAATGGATGGGACTGCATAATTTAATAACCGAAATGCTTCATTTTCAAATGTTAAAATCTTTACCTATATAGCACTCATATTCGAGGCAATAAATTACAAATAAAAGCAAATATCACTAACCAGCGATATGTTGAACATCATTACCAACAAGTATCGAAAGCGTTTCACCGGTTTGAATGTGCACAAAAAGGTCATTATTTGCAATTGGTGGCGGTACACGTTGTGTCACATTCGGCACCATTGTGGTACGCCCTAAAATTTACGATACGATACCTTCCCCCTTTCGAGGATTCATGCATTCTGGATGACTAAAGCATTTCTACAGTAGTTTATTGGTGTTTATCACTTAGATAGAAGAGATATCATTCATATAAATAAATATGAATAAACTTCCATTGCGTTCTTAACGATAGCACTACGCCGAAATATTGAGAAGCGATTATTTGTGCGGTGATAGGTATCGTCCCTAATATAATACCTAACACTGAATAGAAAATGGTAATCTAAATCCGATACAATGAGGTATAAATATGCAAAATATGACGCATCCAACCAGACGGAATTCCCTACTATATATAAACTGCATTACATTGCAACGTGTCTGCAAAAGGAAACGACTCCCTCGTCATTGCAACTAAATCATACTACTGTATCTAATACGGTACAACAAACTTGACCATACGGACGAAAACCATGGTCACTGTTGGAATTTTCAGGATTGCATAATATTGAACCTTTTTTCATCGCAAGATTTCAACTGACCATCACCACTCATTCGCCTTCTTACAGCCATTATAACACATGCAAGACCATCTAACTAAACAATACACACTCCAAAACTTACCTGCCAAGAACCGTTGAATAAGTAAGCACTTGAAAGCTAATATACAGCCCAATCTAATGACACAGAAGTGCACACCTTTATCGAAATTAAAATTCAATGAAAAACTCGTACCGTGATCTGCATAAGTTGGAGTCGGGGAAGTGGAAGATGTTGGTACAGTATTGCAAGACATATAGACAGGTGGAAGGCCGTTGTTCAGCAGCACGGGGTGCGCAACCGGCCAACCCGTCTTGCCACCCGTTGGCGCGTCGCTGAAACCAACTCCTCTTCACGACTACAATTTAAGCAATGCACTCTAGAAGCTCGTTGAATACACATCGATCCTCATAAACTTAGAAAAACACTCTCAATATAATCTCTAAAAACACGTATAAATCAATGACGAAGACAACGATACATATAAGGGGAACCATCACTGTCAATGCTCGATGAATGAGCGTTCAATCGCCTTGCTGAGTGAACTGATCGAAGCCACACCCCAATAAAAACGATATCGATAAGCAGAACGAAAAATAAACATGTCCACCGATCTAATAAATTCCAATATCAAAACCATCGCTGCTAAAACATCAAAAATCCCTGTCTATTTCAATAAAATGCCTCACAACGTTCTTCCTAAGTCTAAGCAGCGCAAACTTAAGGTCCACTTACCGTATTAAACCACTTACCGATATTCACTCTTACAGATGAGCATTTAAAAACGCAGACCTTTATCCATCCTATATATCTGCTTGAACACTTCAATTGTCTCACCTCACCTCTCAAACTAAGTGCTATTTGGCAAATTAAACGATCGCTACGGAACGATAGTGGCCAAACTTGGCGAACTCTAACGAACGTAAAAAGAAACATAGAGGTAAAAAAAAAAAGAAAAANAAATATCATACAATTTCCTTAGCACAATCATAGAATCAGCTAGCAAAAACATAATACAACATAGCAAAATTAGCGATATTTCATTCAAAAGATTTCAATGATGGATGCTAATAAATAAATCGGCTCTTCAACCTAAATATATAATACACCATTCCAATTAATAATGTGATGATTGCAAGCAATTAAGCAATTTCATGCGAAGGTTGCAAAAGATGTGAAAAATACCCATAAGAAGAGTTTAGGGCAACCTAAAAAAACAAAACTATTATCCTCAAACAATCATCAATTCTACTCATGATCGAATCCCGCTTCATATGCACAGAATAAACTTCTAGAAAAAACCAACATCGATTATAAAAGAATAAAAGTTAGCATTATAATGATAGCAACTTGTTTTCCAATAAGGTATTCTTGATTCACTACTCAACAAAAATCATTCCACTTAAAAAATTAGGAAACATAAAATATTGAAATGCACTTTAATGTAAAATAGTTGGGATTTAATTAGAATGCATTTACTTTGATGCAATCTTTCCAGCAAAAAATATTCGCTTAAATATTGGCATCTCTAAACGATAATGAAGAAATATCTTCAAAACCTCTTTTCCACCTCCTTTTTAGTATTTATTTATTTATTTGTTTATTTAATTAAGTGTTCATCCGTCAAATCTGTCTAATTGGCATCAATCAGCATATTTTGAAATGAGGAGATTCTAAAGAAATTTCTTTGAAGTACCAAAGTCAAAGATGTCGATTTTCCCTTCTCCTTCGAAAGGACTACTAGTAATTGAATTTGAATTTCCCAAAAAAATCTTCTTTAAGTATTTTCAAGTTAATAAGTTCCCAAAAACAGATCTGTAAAATGTGCTAATGATTGGATAACTAAGAAATTTGCTTCTAGATTGCTGCTGGAAAGCATATTATTGCATTTCTTTCTAAATTATATGCAGAAAAATTCCGGTACTCAATACTGCTTTTTTTTAAATGATACAAAGGAATATTCACAATCAAAATCGTTTTCTTAGAAAATCGGTGCAAAATTTGATCGGTCAATTCGATCGGCGACAATCGGAATTTCAACAAGCAAACCCGATTAGTTCCCACAAAAATTCATGAAAAAAATTTGATCAATTCGATTTATTTCTATTGAAATTCGCTAAAAATTCAATGGATTCAGCCTTAATCGATTTAGATAACGTATTTATAAATATTTAAATCGTCCACTAAATAAAAAATCGGCAATATCATTGAATTTAGCTCTTTTCCATCGTTATTTTTACCATTATAACTATAGACTACTCAAAAAAAAAACAAACAATAATCTCTAACACCAAAAAACTTCAAATCTACAAACTCTTAAGCGATGCTTCAGATCGATTATATGATGACAAACGACTGTCAATAAATTCAAAACACTTCAAAATAAATCTATTACAAAGACTCATTGAGAATTAAACACCCATAAAGAACCTGAAATTAATCGATCAATATCACCAACAAGAAATTCACTTCGCTAAACGCTCTTCAGCGTTTTAAACGTTATGATGTAAAATTTAGCGAAAAATGATTTCACTGTATTTCGATTGTCACAAACAATTCACAGCTGTCAGCAATCTTTTTTTACTCTTTTTTTTGCCATTTTATTGACAGCTCAATGAGTCATCAATACCAAATCCGGATGCATTAATTCCCCATCAAATAACTGCAATCAATAGAGCAACAAATATCTTCGATTCTTTTTTTTTTCTTTTTTTTGCTTGAGTACCACAATTCAATCCAGCAAATGCCTACATAATCAATCAATATTTGATCAACTCTTCAAAGGCTATCGCTTCGAGATCATATACGATCCACACATTTATCACTAGAAATGATTCGTTCTATCAGTGGATAAAAATGCAACCGCCAGTCGAGTGGAACCATTCTCATGATAGGTGATCTACTCATTACCAAATATTCTAGCAGGTGAATTACAGGTGACACATTACAGTAATTCAATCACCAAATTCGCCATCGAAAATTCAAGTCATACATAGTTGAGGTGAATCCATACTCATCGATCGATCACCTTCAACAATTAATTCGAAAACTATGCTATTTGCAAGAAACTATATTTTCAATTCGATATCACCTCAATAATTATTTTCATAAAATTAAAAATTCTATAAAAATTCTATTTTAAAAAATTCTATCGTTATTTCCTTAATAATTTTGATCATTAATAACGCTTATCACTATCAAACTTATCAACCTTATCACTTCTTCCGCCTAACATACCTTCTATGCTACATATCAACTATAAAATAGCATTTAACATTTGCACAAAACCCTCTTAAATTATTGTTCGTTGCTTCACTTAATTCAATAAGCTCACGTTGATGAGCCCAAAAGACAATTATTTCCTTCATCGAATACTCAATTTTCAAAAGTTTATTATTTTTTATTTCATCTCAAAGCGAAATTCCAACTAAATACGATATTTTCCACAATTGAAATAAATAATCTATTGTGTGAAATTTATTCTTTTGATAAATAAAAATTAGATGCGACAAGGAAATCCGCCCTTTAAAATATCAAAATCCATATGTCAATATTTATTGTAGGGAGAAAAATCGTGATGCGACGTTTCTCGCGAATAGCAACGAGAGGAAACGAAATGACGCTTGTGGGGGAGAAGGGAAAAGAAGAGGGAGAGAAAAGGAGAGGGGAAAAGAGAGAAAGAAATGTAGAAAGAGAAAGGGATAGAGAGAAAAAAAAGAGAAGAAGAGAGAGGGATAACGAGAGCAGAAATGATAGTCTTTCCCATATATGACTAAAAATTCTATCGCGATAAATCGTGGAAAACTGCGCTTCGGGTATACACATCCGTTCGTAAACCGGTCATCGTGGTCATTTTCAATGACCATTCATCTAAATTCAATATATTATTTCATATGTAATCGCAAAAATACTTCTATATCGATATTACTCATACTTTAACTTTATAGAATATTTTCCTCTCTCAAGAAATTTGCTGAATTTAAAGGTTTATTCCCCCTCTTCCCCTCCCTCTCTCTCAAAAATACTTAAATTCAAATTCAGAGTTCCGGTCCTTCTATGCAGAAAAGAAAAACAAAGATAAAGAAAGAGAGTTCTATATAGAGAGGTTTCATTAGATCATAGAATAGAAGCAACACAACGATAACATAAAAAACCCCACATTGCATATGTAAATGTTAGTTTGTTTGAAGTGCAAACAGCGAGACTCTCAAGACACAATGCATCCAGAAACATCACCACATCTAAATGCGTTGGCGTGGAAGCATTCAGCGGGCAATGCCTCGTCATCGTTCTGTCTAGTTCATATGCTCACCACAATATGCAACACGCAACCACATCCACACTCAAAAAATGTCCCTCTCGTTCCATCCCTCTTCATATCTCTATAATATATAAAGTACCATAAATTAGTATAAAATTAAGTACCAATTCGATTCATCAACTCGAAATCACACAGAAAGTTACAGACCTTATAAAAAAAAAAAAAATTAATAGCATAATCAAATCCATAAAAAATAAAGTAAAAGAGACAATAGTTTTGCAAAAAAAAGGGGAAGGGGGAGTCTGATACCTCTCTTCCATGAAAAAAATATACGAAACTTAAGAAATAACAAATATTCATATATTATTGAAGCTTTTACTGCAATTATCCACCTCAAGTTAATAATATTCGCCCAATAATCTAATATATTAACCTTTAATCAAAATAATTAAAATGAACTAAAAACGTATCGATACCTTTGCATAATTGATAAAATTTTATTAAGATCGAAAGAATANAAAATCCTTGTCATTCTGATCTAACCACGCAATCTCCCTCCTCCCCTTAAACAATGCAACGAATCCCTGTTGGATATTCTGAGACCTTGGAATTTTGAAGCGTAAATTGTTACCATAAACAATTAGTATTGCTTGCATATAAATATTACATAAAAAATAATTGGAGGTAACCTTCGAGGTAATTTTATCACCTCTAGAAGACCTTTGTAGCTATAGGAAGAGAGATGGTTGAAAACCTAATTTAGGCAATGGACCCATTTATTAGTAGATTAACTGGAAATGAAAACCGCATACTGACACCGATATCTTTCTAAGATTCACTGCCCTCTTCTTCCTCCTGCCACAAAGTGAATAAATAATAAACTAGCGCAAAGTTTACCTGGCTAAAGAGGACTCGTCGGAAGAGATAATATCAGTTTTTGTCATACCACCAAGACCGGATGATGATCCACCACAGTCCGAGGAGGGTCTACAGATGGGTGTCGTCGGGGTTGGATTCGCGTCAAACGGTGAACCAATAATGCGGTGGTGGGGAAGCCGCGTCGCAGATGTTTCAAGCGTGGGCGGTAGCGGCAGAATACGTCCGCCCGCGTGCACAGAATACGTAGTCATCGCGGTCCCCAGCAGGTATTCATCCCTGCGATACCGACCGAGCTGCGCAACAAACTGAAACCACAATTGCTATTACCGTTCGATCACAGAAAGTAAACATCGACGGCTGTCGCGAAGATATTTTCGACGGCTGTCACGAAGATATTTAACACAACACAATGCGTCACGTACAGATATCGCTATGAATGTACTGCCAAACCCAAATTACACCCTCTCTTCTCCTCGTTCCCCATTCTTTGCGGCCCCCAGCTGTCAATTATGCATCAAAATATTTCCTCCAGAAAGATACAACAAAACGAATAGCAACAAAAGAAATCAATTATGCAAATCATATACTCATAGAATAAATAAAGAGCACTACAATAGATGCTTCCCCTCCTATAGATATCAAAATCATCTTTTAAAGATATGATTATAGATTATAAAAGGAGCATTCAAAGATGCTCTAAATACATTTTCATAAAAACGAAGAAAAAGAATTAATAACGTGGGAAATATTGTATATTCATTGTGGCAAAAATATAAAACAATGAACACAATAAAATAAAAATTGAAAATTATATAATAGCAATAAAACGTTGAGCAATAGCAATGAGTGTGCATTAATAGACACAACACCTTTCAATAATCTACCATTGTGAACTTTGCCCTCGTTTCACCATTCAAAAGTGCAACGCTGAATGCATTCCATCAATACCGCTACAACTCTTTTTATAGAAACGATCATATCCGCACATAATCCCACCATATTTAATCCACTACTATTAAAATTACTCGCTGTTAAACTTCAATTGTTTCCGGAATCGTCAATCCGGACAGTCCGGATTAATCGGACAACCAATATTAGGTGTAACTCGATATAAACAACATTTAAGAGCAATCAAAGTAAAAAAAAAATGAAATAGCACCAATATGATAGTCAAAATTTATGTACGTATTTTTCATGGTACAGTATAGCAGATTGCAATCGTAATGAGTCAAACAGGATGAAATGATTTAAATAAATAATTTCTATGAGATGATGCTATTTAAAACAACGCCTCATAAGGTATATATTCAGCTGTCACCTTTAGCTGAACGTTTGTGCTGGACCGGAAATGCGCATACAAGTGAGCTAGGTAAGTCTCAACTATGAGATGCGTGCGTTTCGTCGCGTATAATCGATTCGACGATTGCTCAAACACAAATTCTAAAGCGCCCTCATTATTTCACGTTTTGCAATGCACTTTTGCAAACATTTTGCAATTGCAAAAGCGTAGAAAACTGCATAAAATTTGAAAAATCTGGAATGCACGAATATTTACATTCAGACGGATAGTAGGTACACTTAGGACGAGCGGAAAATGGAGTGCATAATAGGACCATCTATAAAACTCACGGTAAGGAGTTTTCTATGAGGGAAATATTCCGACTGCGGAATATAACTGGAAAGCATCTTGTCACTTCAAAGAAAAGACCGTACCTCGTAGGAGTTTTATTCATACACAAGATAAGCAATAGGCTATCAAGTGAAAATAACAACTTCAATTTAGCATATACATATTTCATTTCGCTCTCTCTCTCAAAAAAAAAAAATAAATAAATAAATAAAATGAAATAAAACAAATAAAGTATTGAAAATTTTCAAACTTAACTAAGCTGATTTTTAACAACGATCGAGTGACGAACTATCCGAAGCTCAAGCAAAGTGCGGGAATTTTGAATTCTCTAAATGAACCGCAAAATCCCTACGCTGTTTAGCTATTCATAGAAATTTTAATGCAGACGGCAATATTGGACTAGAAATCAGTCTAATATCAACAACCTCTGGATATAGCGTTAATGATGGCCTGACATCTATGCTAATGAAATAACTTGAATGGCCTCACATGAAGCAAGCTCTAATTCAGAATAGAAGGACACTCATTATTAGAAGTATATGAAGATTCGATAGGAATCGATGGCACGAGAAAACGACATCGAAACATTAGAATCTGGAATCTAGATGACGCCGAAATATTGGAATCTAGAAGTTGCTGTATGAACGACCTAGACGAATGAAGCGAAGTGAGCAATGGAATGCACACTTCAAAGAGTGTGTGCTTTTGAAGACGAGGCCGATCGAGGTGGTGCCGACACGCAAACGCATCGCCGCACGCATTCACGTACGCCACTTACGCAGTAAAACCTAACACGCACGTGTCGAGTGCATTCACGTATGCAAAATTGCATTTTTCACACTTGATACACGTAATCAACTGAAAACAAAAAACGTTACGCCTAATCATTAAACGTGAATCCAATCAATAACACCATCTTCACTTGCATTGAAAGCTGATGACGTCATTCTTCATTTGCACTGAAAGCTGATGACGTCATTTTTTGCATAACCACAGAGTTCGAGCTGAGGCCGAAACAAAAAATTGCAGTATGACCTTGTGGAAATTAAATAAGATACCCGACGTGTCTGTAGCTAAACAGAGAAATTAAACCAGTTGAGAAGAGATGAACTTGAATTCCTTTTTTGGATACCAGACAACCGGTTGCCTATAAAACATTGCATAATTTAAACCTTCGAAAGTACCTGCATCGTTCAACTCTCGAGATTAACCA
This sequence comes from Baylisascaris schroederi, assembly GCA_006503575.1. Lineage (NCBI taxonomy): Eukaryota > Metazoa > Nematoda > Chromadorea > Rhabditida > Ascarididae > Baylisascaris > Baylisascaris schroederi. Next base: position 578,238 of record QEWY01000118.1, on the reverse strand, counting down.
CATAGCACAACAACTTCCGAGTGAATTTACCCATTTATGGGCAAATTTGCCCACATCCGAGTGAATTTACCCACTTGGGAAGGTCCACAGAAAAACGTCAATGAAGTTTGATTTGAAACTTTACCCATTCGATCAACCGCTATCGCCGATCGGCAAGAAATAATAAAACATTCACAATAATAAGTTGGATTTCTAAATGATCTATCCACCTATAAGAAACTTTCATAAATGATTTGCTTCCTGCAAGATTTCGCTAATTTTTTGGAAAAATCTATTATTCATGATGTCATCTTGTCTGTGCATATGTATACCTGCAGATGTCTGTCTGTCTGTCTGTACAATAGTTTCAACTCGGAAGCTACTGCAGCTAGAGTTACAACAGTTGGCAAGTACAGGTCGGGCCATATGACCTTCTACGCTGTATTTCTCATTGATCCGCAAACACCGAGAGAGCACTTAGTGATTAAAAGCTGAAGAAATTTGCATATACTTTGAACGCCGAATAAAAAAAGATAGGTTTTCTTTTTTTTGCGAAAGAGTTGATTAAAATTTGAAGATATTATTTTGAATACTTTCTTTTTTCTTCTATTCGTAAATTTGTGAAAGTAGTTTAGTAAATGGTTGGAAATCAAAAGCTGCATTTCGCGCCAGCTGCATTGGTACGCTTTTTCGATTATTTTGCGATTCCACTCGGTGTAAAGTTATAATCGATTTCAAAATATGCGTGAACTATTCAACTATTGAGTGATTACAACTCTTTCAGAACTTAATAGATCAAAAAAAGAGTTCACCGAAAAGGTTTTACCGAACGACAACCAGCCGAATAGAAGTAGTCAGACAAGTAAGAAACCTGTAAAAAAAAAGAAATTCATGAAAATATTTTTATATGAAAAATATGAATGATAAATTTTGCGAAAAAACTATTATTATTACTATTATAACTATTATTATTATTATTATTATTATTATTATTATTATTATTATTACTATTATTATTATTATTATTATTATTATTATTGTTATTATTATTATTACTATTATTATCATTATTATCAAAACTTGTCAGTAGTGATAACACAATTGCAACCGAATAAATATAAAATAAATGAATTATCATTAAGTATATGAAGGATATTTAATCGAAACAACAATTATAGCAATCTATGAAACATATTGGTCATAAACAATTTTCACATGCATCGAAATAGCTACGATTGAATAAAACGAATCGATGCATCAATATAAGATCGTATGGCACCAGATGCAATAAACGAATGTGATATGAATCTCCACGTGTCGCTATCGTGGCACCTCTGTTTTTTTTTCTGTTTGTCTCAGTGAATAGTGCAATAGGCTTAAGCAATATTCATTCAATCACAAACACCACAAGAAGCATCCCTCTCATATTCCCCTCTAATATCATTCAATATATAGATGACAACATATGTCCCGATCCCTAAAACTATAAAAAACTTCAATTACATCAATGTCATATCATTTGACCATTTTATAAAATACTTATAACGCAAATAAACCCAACTTGATAACTATTGAGACATTGTAGAGGAGAAAGATAAGGGGGGTGGGTAAGGGGGTGGGGGGGGGGGGGGGAAAAA
>QEWY01000118.1:551479-564482 GCA_006503575.1 Baylisascaris schroederi | reverse complement strand
CTTAGTTGTGCAAATTGATGTGCATTTTCAAGCACTTTAGTAAATAAAATATTTGCACATATGTTGGCCATTATGTCTGTTTGTGTCTGTTTTATTTGTCTTAAGGCATATGTTTGCGTTAATATTTTATTGGTGAATTGTTTTACTCTTCGAAATTACCACATGCGAAACGTTCGAGAAACGCGATCGAAAAAAAAAACCACCACTGAGAACAGTGCTTCTAACCATTTCAACAAAAAAAAAAGAAAAAACAAAACGTTGAAGCCATATGTCGATAATGACTAAAAGCGTAAATAGAAGCAACTAAAGTTAAATGAAGTTACAAATTATTCTCATGCGAATTTGCGTCTATACAGATTATTCGCATGCGAAATTGCTTCTATAAACTCAATTGAAGTCACACTTAACAGATTATTCGCATGCGAACTTGTTGCTATAAACTTGTCAATGCGGCAAACTTGAAACGAAAGCGATCCAATGGCATTATAATTATAAATAATCGCATTAATTATTGCATATACTATAATTTAATCATTCAACAATAATTAATAAATGAAATATCGCATATGCAATAAAAAGTGATTGAAATTAGAAATAAATTTGGAAGAATTTAGTGGAATAATTGCAACCTAATAAAACTTTAGAAACCTCGAAGATATCTAATAAATGCCTCCCTTATATCATCACCGAAGAAACGATTCTAATTTTATGTTTTGATTAACGGAAATTTTTATTTAAAAAAAAAATTCTCTAATTTAATTTTTTTTTTTGCGAAATTTTGAAAGAAAAAAAGAGAAATGATTTAATTTTTATGATTTGATGAAAAATAATTTCGTAGAAATTAAAATTCTCCCATTTCTTCCATCTATTGCAAGACATAAAAAATAGATCGATATATTTTATGGTATTATTTTAATGAACAATGCGATAGAGGCCTTCTTCCACTTTCCTTCACCAAGAAAATAAAACAAACAAGTATAACGGAAAAGATGGTATGATAATATCTTTTTTGTATTGCCCATAAATGGCCAACCGGTTGCATTAATTGCCAATAAAGAATAAAAATAAGCGAAATAATTTATTCATATTTTCAATGATTTGATCATTTCTAGTCGATTTCCGCTGAATGATTTATATTTTTGAGAACGAATCGGTATAAAATGAAAACCGCTCGAATAGCATAGAGTGGAAATAAATTTTTTTGATATTTTTAAATGCCTATAATTTACTTACCACAATGTTTATTTATTTCCCATATGAAGCCAATAAATAGACAAACATATAATGACAACGCTGATATAATACGCTTCTTGAATACAGATTCTATTGAATCTATGTATTACAAAAATAAAATAATTCATAAATGACTTAATTAATAATATATTAAATAAATACCTTTAATAAAATTAATATCAATGATCTTATCGCCTCAATATATGAACTAAGAGAAGCATCAGAGGTGTAAATTGCACGATATATGCTTTTTATACGAAGCTTTTTTGTAAGAATGTCGAAAAAAAACACAAACACTAGATTACATTTTAATTGATTCGCTGGTTGTGGAAAAATCTTCTTAAAAAATATTTATAATATCTTCGCGATTCGATTGACGTAAATGAATTCCCAACTAATCATTTAAAAAAAAAAGCACGCAAGTTTTTAGGTACTTTTCAGTGCTACCGTAACTTTCAGTGCTACCGTAACTTTTCTGATGCTAATGAAACAACTTGAATATAGATCATTCTATGGCTTATGCTTATATTAGGCTATAGCTAACTGTAACTTTATAGACCTTCAGATTGGAACTACCAAATAGACAAACAGACAGACACACAGATAGACAGACAGACACCGACAAATACACTAAAACAGCATAGAAATCGGTATAGTGCACTTTTAAAAGCGTAAAAAAAACGAACAAATATTGACAAAGATGGAAAACTGTTGGTAATTTCTTTTTTTTTTTCTGCATTCATCTCATGTAATTTTCTAAATTTCTTTCGACGGAATACAAATTAGAGCAATTAATTTAGAGTGGAATTACTAAGTGAGAGAGACAGAGGGAGAGGAAGAGAGAGAGAGAGACTAGCATACACTAAAATATTGCTATGAAAGTCATTGAAATATATTGCTCTAATAATGCAACGATACATATCAAAAAATATTGAAAATATGCTTTGAATATTTTTAGATAAGCATAGTGATAAAGATTTATCACTTCGAAATGATAATACAACTCTTTAAATATCAACGCTATTAAATAGATCGCATATCATATAGAAAAATCAATAATTTCAACGTTGATAAGATTTAATAATAAATCACTAATGGTTTTTTCTTTGGGAGNGATTCTTCTTATATGTTCGTATTTTTATAGAATTAGAGATTCGTTAGGAGAAAGAATAATATTTTTTTTAACGATATTATAACATAGCTCGTATGCAACTTTGCATATAAAGTCGATCATGTGGCACTTCCATCATTGAATATTTTGATTAATAACTACAGTTCACTATCCTTGTTGCAGTGTCCACAACCAAATGAAGTGTGCTTATTGGCATGAAATGATGAATGGTTAAATGGTTTGGAAGTCAATTATTTCTAAAAGTTGGGAGAGTTGATTTTGTTGGTGATGTTGGAGAGAGAGGGGGGGAGAGGGGTGTGATTATTTCTTAAGGAAGTAAACTTGAAATGGAATGAAATCAAAAACCACTTCATCTATGAAAATATCCAGAAAATCTGTGTATATATGGATCGAGTCTTTATGTGAAAATATGCTCAGATTATTCTCGCTTCTTTAATAAGCGGTTGCATATTTTTTGAGAGATCCTACGCACCCTATTACACTTCAAAATGGATATAAAGGCGAAACTTTCTCAACCTTCATCCAGTGTTTGTATGATTGCAAGTTGGCCATTTCTATCTACGATAGAACTACATAGTTAGAAGAGGAGCGAGTCATTGCATCCGGGCAAACCGACTCGTTTAGCTGGCGCTTTATGCACGCTGATCAATAAGTGCTTCGGGGGCTTCTTTATGTGATGGTGGTGCCGAGACCGCCCATTCCAAAATCGCCCGCTACGATTGAGCATTGTGCTACATCAAGCTAACCAAGAAAGAGCACAAGAAAATCTCTGTCCCCTTCTTACGTCATTTTCTAACTTACTGCAATTTCGAAGTTGTTCGCCCATTGGCGATTCTCTTCGACTTATTCTCCATCCAAAAACTTCCTCATCATACCCTTCCTTGGTCATCTCTGTTTATTCGTCCTCTCGTTGATGCATCTGGCCAGTCAATTGTTGAAAGTTTGTGTTCATGATGGAATGAACCTGATCGGCTATATGCAAAGTTGAGGAGCAATTAGTGTGAACAGAATGCGTCGAAAGGACGCACAATGTATGTAAGATATTTGCAGCACGAGCACCAAGGAACGGTGCAACTGTTGTTGATGCCATTGAGCACTACGGCCAGTTCGATCAAAAGTACTAAATGGTAAGTCATCTCTTTTTTACTTCATTTCCCATTTTTTGCATATCAAGTTTGCATATATATTGGTGTCTTTTCGTTCTTCATCCCCATCCTCTTTATTCTTGTAATTCTCCTGTACCATATCAACAGGGGAGTCATTTTCCCCGGGAAAATCATTTCCCAATCGATTTCCCTACCTATTTTAGTCAGTTGATATTATAGGTTCTATTCTTCGGTTGTTGGATTATATTATTGTGCTGTAAACAAAGCTTTACTTATCTAAACACAATGATTTTTATGAAGTTTTCGAAATATATTAGAATTATTGATGGGAAACTATGAGTGATTTATATTTTTAAATAAATTTAACATTTTGTCTGATATTTGTGAGGTTGTAATTTTTCTTCTGTTTTCTACTCTTTTCTATGATTGTTATCCCACAAGTAAAAAGCTCTCAAAGAGATTTTTAACAGTGCCAATATTTTCGAATAGTTTCCTCGTGAAAATTATAGCATCTCTCAACATTGAGCATTCCATATCAATAGTATCTATTAGTGGCGAAATTATATCTGTTTCATTTCATTCGATTTCATTTCTCAACAACATATTTCCCAGTGGGTAATGCTTTTAGACTAATTTATAAATTAGAAATTTCAAATAGAGCATATATGATTCGATTAAGTTATGTAACTTACTCTTTGATCATATTTTGCTTGAATTCTGTTTTGCTCAGCTGGCAGTAGTTTTCCATTGTGAAAACAGTTCAGGCGAACGAGTAAGTCGTTAAGGTGTTCATTAGGATAGTAGTTGATCGTTTCTGTTGTAATCATTGGCAAATTGTTCTTTGCTAATTTTTTCTTGAAGTTACTTTACTTATGTGATTAAGTTTTTAATAGGCCTGTATTTCCCTTTGCGCTTATTAGGCGATTATTACCGTTGATTATTTTTTGGCAATATTGATAAGTTTTCACTCTTATTGCCTCAATAGGAAAGCCTATTCTTGAAAGAACTAGAGCAATTGCTTATACTAGGTAATATTTGCATTTTATAAATTACAGACGAGTAATCGTTGAAAATTGCTAAATTTTGCTTTTGAAATTGAATTAAAGTGCATCTTTGTGTTCATAAAATGTGTAATAAATATATATGAGGTAAAACGATATGAGAAAGTAAATATACTTCCGAATAGAATATTGCTGGATGGAATAGAAGAGAAAAAAAGAAACACAAACACATTCAACAAGAATTAGATGCGGCATGAATGTAGATGGAAGCAAGTGGAAGCAAATATCGATGCGAGTAGGCAGTGAATTGATGAGAAGTATTAGCATAAATATGGATGAGTACAAATACCTACCCGGATATAAATTAACATTACATACCCGGATATAAATTAACATTATATATATATATATATATATATATATATATATATATATATATATATATATATATATACTATTGAGAGTAGGACAAAACCGAACCGAATCGTACACACAAAGTAGTGAATATGGACCATATAATCCCACCAAGATCATTGAACACAGGTCGATGACTAAGCATCAAAGCCTGTTTATGTATGACTCAACAATATTCACAGCTGACAAATCTCTTCAACATATGTGCAACGAAGAGAGTGCAGTGGTTGTGTATATGTTGAAAGAGAGGCAGAGTGTCGTTTATTGCGATGATCGCCATACAACTGCACAAATCGACAGAATGTAATTGCCACCCGGCTGCACGGATGGGTGACGTATACAACGAGAGAACGGCTGGCACCAATCTTTCGGCCATGGGGCACTCAATGGGCAAAATGTACAGCAAAATTGGAGACATACCGACGATGAGAGAAGGAAGCTGCCTCGAGGTCAGCATTGAGCGCTCTCACGTTTGGCGACCCGCTCGCGCCACTTGCGCCAAATGCCTCCATCAAATCGAATTTGTCGTAAGCAGTCGACTATGTCCTACGATACATTATGGCAATCTCATTGCTAACTACAGCACCTTTAATTGTAATTCCCTTCATTTAGTTAACCATCACGAACCCAGTTAATATTAGATGCAGATATCAATCGTTGATGGCGGAAGAGCACTACGAGATTGAGTTGATGCTTATTTAAGATTAGAAAATTCTTTAGCTCAGTAGAAAATCGGTAAATTTCTGGATTTGACGGGGTATATTTGAAGAATTTTCTATAAATGCCAACGGGTTCCACCTTTGATAGGCAAGATAAAATGAAGTAAAGGCATGTAACATACTGTAACGTCATGATCGGATGGTACTGTAATTTCTCCATTTAAAAAGAAAAAACCGATACAAAGGTGGAATCCTATCAAATGTGACGGCACAATGCGATGGGCAACAACAAATCGACGATCCTCCTAATGCTATCCTAAACATCAACCCGGGCACTTCACTATAATGAATAAATAAATAAATAAATAAAAATAAATAAAAAATAAAAAACAAACAAAAAACAAAAACTATAGCTGAATGCATCGTAGACGAATCTAGAATTTTAACGTAAGAAATTTCAGACGAAATTTTCAAATTTACAATAGCGCTCACGTTTTGCCATTATATATACTATTGGCAACCTCAGACATAATATGAAGGGAATAGAAAAAGCGCATATCGCGCCATTGATGCGCTTTCCTACTCGTTGATAACAACCTTAACATACTCAATCCCCAGAATAAACGGGTAAAGGCAAAGTGCAAGGTAGGAATTCCTGTTTCAAGCCCCCTCGAAATTCACCAATCTTCAACCTCAAACGTTTCCTATCATCTAGGAAGGTTTATCTAATTATGCATTGAAGGATGGAGTTAGTTAAATTTTGCGAATTTTTTATTTTTTTATATTTTGCAAATTTTTTATCTTTTATTTTGCGAATTTTCTGCGAATTTTTCCATCCATTTATTGACTCTATGCAAAAAATCAGCAAAAAAATAATTATTTATTATTAAAATTTATAAAAAATGTAAAAAAAAATTATAATCGATGTGTTCAATAAATGATCATAAAATTCTTTTCGAATGCAAATAATAAACTTTAACAAGCAATCATAAACTCCAATATGTTGTGTGTAAACTCGTCTCTCGAGTTTACACACAACATATTTAACTATCCCAACTTTCAGTCATCAAATAAGAAATCATTTAGGTTTTTTGACCACTTAGATTTTTCCGTATCAATCATCTACAATTAATCAGGGGGGAGGGTAGGAGGTCGCATTCTTTAATAAAAAATTATATAAAATATTTGTCAGCTAATTTAACTTCGAATGAAATTTGCGATGCTGTGTGATGATATCATCGAGTAATTTTACTGACACCCATCTGGAAACAATATCCAAAAAAATAATCGATTCTATACTCTATCGAGCTTATCTTTTCATGATCTATTTCACAGTCGAATTATACAATAATAAAATTCATCGTTCCATAATTTCGCCCAACCTTATATAATATATGCAGAATCTTTACCGATTATAGTAAAAATATTCTCTCAATTCGCCAATATGCAAATTCAACAAAAGTAATCCCTCAACGCCCTTACTGTACCTGCACCTAACATCGTACAGTTTTGTAAAAATTTTGAAAATTTTGGAAAAAAAAGAAATAGGAATTCCAAAATCCATTCAAATCTCAATTAAGATTACCCTATGATTTGAAGAAAAAAAACTTTAAAAATTGTAGTGAAAGATAAATGAGAAGATAATAAGCAAAATCCAATGATGTAAGGCAATATATTTTTCACTCAAATTCTTTGCTAATGTGATGCCACGATCAGCTATCGATACAACCGCATTCCCCCCTCCTCCCCCCCTCCCCCCCGCCCTCTCACTATGAACACTGAATTAAAAATTCCCTCTAAATGAAGAGGTGGTGGGGGAGGGGGGAGGGGTGATAGTTAAGTCTGCAGCCTCACACTACCAAAAAAAACTGTCAAAGAGTGAATCATTTGGTTTCGATAGGAGTCACTGCTGGCTTCCTTTTAACGATGATAGTCAACGGTCCACTCAACGAGATCGTAAAGAAGTAATCCGAAAACGCGATCGTCAACGATTCGAAATTTTCATCGATCGATGATGTGAGTGGCGCACCGATTCGTAGAATCTTCATAATATTAGATGCCAATATATCGTGATTTGTTAAATCTCCTTCTGACTGCAATCATCACATATTCCATTTAATTTAAGAAAGAATTGTAAATGCATTTAACGGTTAAAATTTTGCAAATAACTTTTTTGAGTGACCACTGGTCAAGCTTTACTCTTAGATGGCGATTAAAGAGGCTTGTGACCGAGACACGTTTTAAATGGACTCTACCCCTGAATATTNACTTGTCTCTGTTTCGACGACTAAATGGCTATCAAGTCGGCACATGAACATTATAATAACCTAAGCCTTTTACTACTAAGACCAGTAACTGTTAAGACCTGTTTCGGTAGGACCAATAACTCGAGCCTTCTACTGTTAAGGGGAATGCTCCATGCATTCTGATGTTTCTTTGACTATTTAATACGATATGATCTAAACAGAACATTCAAATTTTTTAATAAATATGCATATTGTACTTAAATACTCATTCAGAATCATAGAAATTATGATATATAATAAGAAAGGTCCAAAAACCAAGCTTATAATCGCTGTTTCGATCTTATCGAAAAACAAAAGAGATATAAATAATACTCAAGAGTGCCTTTACTCATCGATAAGCCATTTTGTGTTGCTACAACTGAATAAGGCATAGCTGACAGCAATAGTGCCAACGAATATAGGTCCTCATCGACTATACTGCCAAATGCGCCATCATACTATATGCAAAAATTAGCGGAAATGAACTATCAATGATTGAATATCTGAAACATACTTGAATTGAGTGGTGGTTAGTACTTCAATCCCAGAACTTCTAGGAATTGGACTCAATTGAGCGGCGATCGTAAAGAGTGAATGAAATGTGCTTGAGAGGATGATCTTCTCATTGGTTGAGATCATCGGTGGCATAAAACGAACGATAACTGGGAAGTTCGACTCATCTGCGAGATAATCCATCACATTCCATTCATGACCATTTACAACCATATGACTTCCTTGTACTGTAGTACCGTTAATTGCACATACAGTATACCTGTAAATATACACCAGGTTACGGTCTATACTGGAAAATAACCTGAAAATGAGAAGGGAAAGAGTGAAGGTAGTGTCATTTTTATGCCTATTGCTAGACAAAAATTTCATATAAATGAAAAAAAAAGAGAATATCATACATATATGAGAGCATTCTCAATCGAAAGTAATAGTAAGTGAAAAAAATTCAAATACTTTAGCAAGAAATAAGATAGAGTCCTTAAGAAAAGTTTAGATAAGTGGGAACGATGCTATCATCGTCGCAATCAAAGCGGGGGAAACTATGGGAAGGACCATATGAGAGTATTGGTCTTAACTTGGGAAGCAAACCAAGCGGCTGAACTGGAGAAAACATGCTGTCTAGTCGGAGCCGCAATTACGCGAATGGCTCCGTCCGTGGAGTTAATTCTCTTTTTCAATCTGGCTCGGATGTGTCGAGCTTAATCAAGTCATCTTCCAGTTACTTCATTATTCTTCTTCGTATTAGTCGCAACAATGAGAAGAAAAAAGAAACATATGCGAAATGCTTTTGTGTCTTTTTAAAAATAAGCAAAAAAAAAAAATTTTTTTTAAAAAAAAAAAAAAAAAAAAAAAAAAAACCTCAGGAAAATGCCATCTCGTTCACCAAAAACAACTGTCACCTTGTGATCGAGTATATCGAGCACAATATCCAACGGATAGCTGAACGTCTTCTCAACACCAACCAAATCCTCCTTACCATCCCAATCGTAAATTAAACTACCTGCTCGATTGATAACAAATACCTGGTAAATCGACATCTATTTCACCGTATTCACATAAAACCTTAAATAATAGACGGCTTATCTTCAATAATTTCTGTACGTATAAGAAGCTCAAAAAAGAAATCCCTACAACAGGTGTAATACCTCATCAATTAGTTTATTACCAACACTAAAAAAATATGCCTGAATCTAACAGTTCCCAAATAAAATCATAAAAAGATGAAGTTAACACCCGGTAGCATAAAGCCCTATCTTTGCTTACACAAGACGGAGTCATTAATCTACGTTGCGCAATTTTTGCTCCATGCAATCCTCTCAGTAATTGCAATTGCAATAAATCAACAGGTATTTATTTTTGTATCATTTACCTTCAATTCACCTGAAAGTTTATATTACACCTATAAACCAATCATCCCTTTTCCAGCCATATTTTTTTTTTAGATATACTTCATATTTTTTTATGCTTTTGATAGTTCAAAGACAAGAGTTGAATCAAAAATCTTGCAATCCGGGTAATCGTTCCAATATTATGCATCTAACTTCCGCAGTTTCTGCCTATTCCGGGTAATAAATTGGCATTTTCGTATGCATGCTGAAGATGGATGACGGGGAATAAAACCCAACTGGGAAGTGGATCTGAAGTCATCTAGAAGTTGAATAATTGGAGGATTCTACTCGATGGACATGCACAATATGCGCTTTTTACATCACATTCGTTTCATTAAAAAAATCTCATAATTTATTAGAAAATAATATAATAAAAAATATTCATTTCTTTGCGCTTAGTATTATTTTTAATATTTCGACATATATACTTTACTTAAAACCTTTATTTTTACTAATATACTAATGAAGACAACCAAAATTTCATTAACGAAGGTACTACAACAGCAACATCCAGAACAGTACCGGATGCACTGTACCACATCGACAATAAACCAGAAATCCGAACGAATCAAGCGGCGCTTGAAAGATAACACAATAAGAACATAAACTTATAAAACGATATTGGAAGACGAAACATCTCAAATAGTATATTACTGGGCAACTAGTAGAGGTAAAGAGTACACGCGGAAGACATCATCACCTTGGTATCCAGCAACGCGGGTCGGTCACGAACGGGAGCCCAGCAATATGGGTAAAATACCAACGATGTGGGTAAAATACCAAAGACGTGGGTAAAACACCAACGACGCGGGCAAAATACCAACGTTGTGGGTAAAATACACCAATGATGTGAGTAAAATACCAACGAGAGTGGACGCCAAGCGACAACAAAAAATTGGTTTTTATTACAATTTATGATTTCTGTAGTAGGTAGAGCTCGATTTTATCAACGATTTCTATTGGTGGAAATTTCTTTCTACTCAAACAATTTAGGGCTTTCGAAAAAGTTTGAATATAAATAATATCCATCAGCTTTCTTCTAGTGGCTTTTTTTTGCTGCGTTATGATTCCAACATACCGTATAGTCTTAAATAAAACCTCCTCTTAGATAAAATTGCTTCAAAGTTTCGAGAAATTACCCCCTTTTCTATCACTCAACAGCTTATTGGCTTCGTAAACTTTGTTCAAGCCATCGTTTCATCGTCGAATAATCGCCCTCAGTCCACCTTCGTTTGTTGAACTCTTAGACGGTATTCGCTCTATCCATTATCCCACCGAATAAACGAAGGCACTAGTGCATTTGAGCTCCTTCCCAAAGACATTCCTATCACAAGCAAAGAATCCACGAGATTCGTTGGATCTCCTCTTTAGGGCCCTCCTTATATATGACCGGCGATGTGGGTAGAGCTTTTCGAAAGTAAGAGTTTTAACCCAACAAGCTAAAAACTTTTTCAAAATGCTCCAAAAGAGTCAAAAAATAAGATAGTGAATCACAAAAATATTCCGAAATCTAAAATCACTTTTTATGCATAAATAATTTTCTGCTTCTAATATTCTCCTCCTAGATTTAGAAAAAAAAAAACTTTTCTGTGAAATTATAAAATATCTATTAGAGCAATTGAAAAAATACCACAATTATTGACAAGTTTTGTTTGTAAAACATTTTATTCACTATAAAAAAAAAAAACGATAATAATAAATTTACGATGGAAATATTCTTTATTTTTATATATCTTAGGAAATTTCTCTTTGAATAATAATATCTATTAAATTATGAAAAAAGAGAAATACAGTTATATCGACTTATGAACGAATATGATCATTACCACTAAACTCTTAATATTTAGTACATACTGGATAGAAATACCTGCGAAAAAACATTTCATTAAAAAATTGGAAAATAGTTTATTCAGTTATCGAAAAAAAAGGAAATTTAAATATCTTTTAGAAAGTATTGGCAAATTTTCCTCTATAATTTCATTCAATCACTTAGAAATTTTCTCATCGGTAGTGTCTAATTATAGACCCGATATATCTATATCAATACAAATAAATCCATAAAATAATATTAGCTATCATTTTTGCAATGCAATAAGATGGGATTATTTCCAATGATATCGCTTAAAACATCAAATTGTTTTGCAAATATTGCAATGCAATTTGCAAAATCTGAATAGCTACTAACGATAAGAGTACAAGCAGATAGTGGAAGCATTTCTACATTTTGCCACGATATCTATCTAAACATTCTAAACATTTGTGCAATAACGGTTTTCACATTGCTAGTTAAGGGTTTGGGCATATAAAAACTTTAATCGATCAAAAAGGGATGGCAGGAAAATTTTTAGCATTCGAAGATCCCATGAGCATTCAGCACAAATTATTATAAATATCACCCGTGAAGGTTGAATTTATTAATGGAAATTTACCTGTAAATTCCTCAATTCCCTCAGAAATGGGAATATCACCTCTAAAGGCCTCATCCTCCCCACGTTGTCTAGAGGAATGCATCTAAGTAAATCTCTAAATAAACGAATGTTTTTAACTGTACAAAGTGAAATTAAAACAATGACGAATGAGTGTTCGATATTATAGCTTCGAAGCGTACATCATCGCAGCTTTCTTCAATAGTTTTTGCATATCGATAAGAGCATGTTCTAGTTCCCTTGCAAATCTGAAACAAAATATTTGAAATTTTGCAAACCTGAAATATGTAAAAAAACTTCGTTGAGATATTCTATGTAAAAATGATGGTATTTTTTCTCACATAAATAAAAATATGAAAAGAAAAAGAAAAAAATGTTCGTTATAAGTGAATAAAGATTCACTGAAAAAAAAAAACTTCAACTTTTACTAGAATAATAGAAATTTTAAAAAAAGAGAATAAATAAACAATAACCTAGATGAGCTAGTTTCCATACACTTCTTTAGCGTACATATTGAAAAGTGAAGTGCCTTTTCTTGAGGATTGTAGCATACTGCATAACAATCCGGTGCTGATGGCCCATAACCCATCGTTATGAAATGCTTTGTTGGTACCTAAAAATAACTTATAACTCCCATGTCAGTGGATATCTGTTTTTCATTAATTCCCAATTAGAAATCATATAAGCACTCATCGAAATTTTAATATGATCTTATTGAATCGATGAACGTTATCATTCGAATGAATGGATGGAAGATTCGCTTATCATATCAGTAGGATGGAAATTTTATTAATGTAAATTAAGATCGGTGTTTGTTTCTTTTTTTTGCGCTGAAATTTGCTCTTG
>QEWY01000118.1:516724-536724 GCA_006503575.1 Baylisascaris schroederi | reverse complement strand
GTTGAATTTTTATTTTTTATTTTTTATTTTTTATTTTTTTTTTTGAGTACAGCAATATGATTGAAAAAATAATGGGATTTAGAGTACCATTGTTATTGCTACGCAGAGAGTAATTGCCCAAAGGGGGGTGGGGGGAAGGGGGAACGAGCAGAAAAATTCTGTGTTGCAGTGGGAATTAAGGAGACTTTGTAGGTGGGAATAGGGGAAGAGTGGTATCACAGCTGTAAGGGGGGGATGGATTAGGAGAATAAGACGACCGAAGATGTTTCATTCATCTCAAACTCATCGTATAATATTTTTGAACGTCTCAGCTACCGTTTATCCCTTTTAGTTGTGCCCGTTCTTCCGATCCTTCCTACAGGTTGTTTGCATCTTCCGATCCTTCCTACAGGTTGTTTGCCTCTTCCGATCCTTCCTACAGGTTGTTTGCCTCTTCCGATCCTTCCTACAGGTTGTTTGCCNAATGGAATATATCGTTTCATTTTAATAAGGAATTCGTCTATCCAAACTTAAGCTCGATGTTCTACTCGAAGAAATTACAATACATTAAAATATTATTGTTGATAGTATGAATAATTTGAAATGAAATATATTATTGAATATATTAGAAGTATAAATTTTCTGGGAAAAAAACTATAAATAGATACCTCAACTATAACTATATAGGTGTGATTCAACTCGTTAATAGCCGCTCTACTTTTCTATCCCTTCTGTTTATTACTATTATAGTTTGTGTATTGTTTTTTTTTTTTCAGCTTAGTGAGCGTATATAAATTCGACTAAATTATTACCCGAAAGCGATTCGATTTTCTTTTGTATTTTTTTTTTCGTCTATCGCAGAGAGAAATCAAATGGAGGCAGATACAAGTATTATCACGTCGGATTTGGTTGATATGGGTAGTTATGAAGGTAAGTTCATCAACTTTTATAAATTTCCCACTGATTGGGGAATTTGGGGAATTTTATGTTGGTTGAATTTACACAATTATTGAAGAAATTCTTTTATTTCCTAACCTCAAATAGGTTCCCTAATTTTTTTTTTCCCCGATTTCTGACTATCCTGAATTGATCCCAATTTCATCATCATTTTATCGAGATCAAAATAAAAAGGAGAATATCAACGACCCATAATGAATAAAAAAATAACTCAATAGGTGTTTATAGATTTTTCTCTAAATCGATTACTGTAACTGCTTTTGCATATATTTAATAATAATAATAAATAATTAATAATTATATAATTAGTTGCTAATGAAAGCGTTTTTTGTGGATTGTTGCCTTGAATTCAAGGAATACGGTTGTTGATGTATGAATTTTAGATGCGGATATATCGAGAGGGGTAGCACGATCAGCCTCTCAAGTGAAACGTATCGAAAGAGCATGCCTAGTGGGTGCTGCAAATGATGATCCATATATCGTTGAATTGCTTCGAGTGAGTTCTTTAATCATCTCTATTGTTGCATAGTTTTTAATATTATATTACCACTCTTATATATATAAAAGTAGCCTCAAATATAATTTTAAATAGAAAAATACTTCTTTAAAAACGTGCAATACGCTTTAAACGTGAGAGAATTCGCTTCGGATTTAGGGGATATGAGTAACGGAGGCTGTTATCCTTCAGAGAGCGTAAATATGCTACCCATAAAAGCAATCACAAAATGGCTGTAAGTTATATAACGCAAACGTCTAAAGAACTTTGTTCAAATTAACTCGATTTTGCAAGCAAACATTTTTTTTTTTTCAATATGTGGTCATATGGCTAAAGGTCTGAGATTGTACTATTTGAGTTAAGTTGCATCAGCGGATAGGTATCATTTAGATTTTCTGATTCGGGAATGTGTACTATTCGTTTCCCATCATGGGAAGGTGGGACGTGTACTGTTCGTTTCCCATCATGGCAAGGGCAAAAAATACCATTAGAGGATACTCATAATAAGTATTTTCTCATGCACTAAGCTATATTCACTGCATTATTTGTGTTTAGAATAATTTCGCAGTCGAATTGTTGGAAAGTGCGAATGGGATCGAATATAAGGACGATCCAAGTGTGGTGTTTGTGTGCACTGATTTCATTAATTGCCCTCATTTCAAGTATTTACACTCGTGTGGCACTCTTATTATAGGACCTGCTATTATTAAGTTACGTGCCAAACAATCAAAGGTTTTTATTCACCTATTTTCTGTCTTCTATTATTCACTGTTATTAAACTTTTACATATATATATATACATATATATATATATGTATATATATATATATATGAGAATTAAAAGTGATGCTCGTGGTCCTTAACGTGTTGTTTTAATAGGTCTTAGGGACGAGAAATTGGCTTTCAGTATTCACTGCTGACTATATCAATTCATCGCAGTGATGTATAGAGGAAGTTATGTATTTAGTGTTAATTTCTTATTGGAAACTGTTCTAGTTTTGATGAATGAATTGACCCATTTTATCTCCGTTGTCGAAAATTATTCGCTTTTTCCCAGAATTTCAATTTTTATTTCATCTTTATTTCTTCGTCACCACTATTTGTTTAGCAAGATTTGTTTTCTTATCTTCCAGCATTATGTGGGATGACTAAATATATAGCGAGTTAGCAGATATCTTTATATGAATAATAACTAAAGCGATAGGGATATGAAACTATTTTTAATGTTTTACAACATTTTTTAGAATATGGTAATATATAAATTGCAGCCCTTATTGATGCCTCGTCCCAATCGTCCACTCTACACGGATAGTATGCTCGGTGTGAGTATTGTACTATCGGGTGTATCTGGGAAACAGTGTCGTGAGGCTGTAGATTTAGTGCACTTTATGGGCGGTAGTGCACGTAAGAAGTTCTCAGCGAGCACTACCCATCTCATTACCGATGTTGCCAAGGGTAAAACCTATCGGGTAAGTTCTTAAAGTATTTACTTGCCCTTGTATATGATGTGAGACAACTCTTACAACAATTTCGAACCTAAAAGAATTGTAACTTTTGAATATTTGAAATGTTGAATTTTTTTTACATTGTAAGGAACAGGGAGAAAGGAAGAATGGGGAATAAGAAGGGGTGAGATTGGATTATGTCTTGTATTTGACTTTCTCTGCCGAACATTTGCAGGCATGTACGTTTACCTCATTGAACTCATTAGGTTTATTTAAGTACTTTACGGTCTTTTTTCTTCATATTCAAGGCTTGGATCGGGATTTTATGATTTTGATTGGTTTGGTCCATCTTTCTGATTTATTTGAACCTGTCACTGATATCCTATCAATTTGCATAAAAAATATTTGAAAGTTTTCCACTTGAGGTGAATTAAGAAATTTAAATATTTTCGTTGTATTAGAAAGTAGTCACCTTTAAAATATTGAAGTTTTAATCGATCACAGCAGTGATTTGATTCTCTTAGTTATTATTGTTAAAAATATATTAGATGGCAATCTCAATGGGATGTCGTGCGGTACATTTGCGTTGGTTGCATGTTTCTTGGACATTTCGAGACGATATTCACACCTCAGTCACAGCACCTGATTTTGTTAGTTGAATACTTTTGCTTTAGTATTGTCTCCAAAAATCTGAATTTCTTTTATAACTTTTTTAACAGTTTAATTTTATTTACTTCAACATACTTGAAATTCCTTGTTTTATAAATAGTGGCTTAATTAATCAAAGCTTTTTGCTCTTAATAAACCGAAGCATCAAGAAAGATGGTTCTGACTGTCCTGTTTTTGAGTTTTTATTTTTTATTTAGTTATTTCATTTAAATGTAATAGTAAAACACATCAGTTCCTTAATTTTATTATTTGCAACATTGCAATAAGATTGGACTTCTATGCTGCTATTGTTGTTATAATTTACCATAGTTTGCTATTCTATCGATGTAACAGCATAGCCCTGCGTTATTAACATTTATTTATTTATTTATTTATTTATTTATTTATTTATTTATTTATTTATACGTATAAACTCTGATGAATCTATTGGAAGGGGGTGGCGACCGAGGGAATAATTGATGATGAGTTCCTAATCTACTCAATACAGATTTGTTAAATCAACCCTTTGATCTATAAAAATTTTTGCAGATCAACCAATTCTTGGTGGAGCCATTCTGTGGATTGCGTATTTGGTTCGTCGCATATCATGATGAAGAACTCAATGATATGAGGCAAAAAACTATTGAGCATAGTTAGAACTTTATATTATTATGCTTGCAATCTGTTGTATTATTCGATTTACATATAATTTGTAATGCTAGAACGACAATATTTATTTATTTATTTATTTATTTATTTATTTATACGTATAAACTCTGATGAATCTATTGGAAGGGGGTGGCGACCGAGGGAATAATTGATGATGAGTTCCTAATCTACTCAATACAGATTTGTTAAATCAACCCTTTGATCTAAAAAAATTTTTGCAGATCAACCAATTCTTGGTGGAGCCATTCTGTGGATTGCGTATTTGGTTCGTCGCATATCATGATGAAGAACTCAATGATATGAGGCAGAAAACTATTGAGCATAGTTAGAACTTTATATTATTATGCTTGCAATCTGTTGTATTATTCGATTTACATATAATTTGTAATGCTAGAACGACAACCAAAAATATCTCTATTGTGCATTCTGTTCCTGAATATTTCAGTTATAGGAAAACCGAATGAAAGCGGGGATTGAGTAGAGAGAGTTGGGAAGAAAGTAGCTGCAGAGGGGGGGGGTCGAATAGGGAACGAGATTGGCTGCATGGAAAGAAAGGGATGGCGACTGAGCCGGAAAGACGGCCGAAGAGAACTTATTAGGAAGAATGTAGTTGTTTGTTTCAAAATAAAGTTAATGAAATGAGACAATTTATGGGAAATTTGCATCGTCATATTCCTTAGGAAGATATGCATTTCGAATATTTCAAATTATGAAGCATTCAACGGTTTCAGAAGGCAAGTTAGCGTCATGCCAACAAGATGCAACGCATATTGTCGTCTCGAATAGTCCCGATGCAACTGTCGAAGATTACGATCATAAACAACATCTCGTTTCCGGCGAAGTATTCATCCTATCTTTTGTTTGGTTAATTAATCCATTTACTATAATTTTTAATATTTTGCATATTTTAGTTGTTTTATAGATTAGTATGGCTAATATTATATGATGTTTGGGTGTTTGGGATCGGATATTCTCTTCAACCACCTGTTATGACTATCGAATCTGCAGTTATTATCATTTAGGTATTAAATGTATAAAACTTATTGCGATGTATTTTAAGTGCCCATTCATTGTGCTATTAATATGATTTCAGTGGTTTTGGTTGTCGATTCAATTAAATTGCTGTGCCAACGAGGAGATCTATCAGTGGAAAGGTCATAAAAGAGCGAATAGGAAGAGAGCAGCATTCTCATCGCCTCGTAGTGAACAACCAGCACATTCCTCTAGACGTACCCTTTCCAGGTTGTTGATTAATTTCTTTGAAACCATATTTCAACATATCTTCTATTCTTTATTTGTTGTATAGAGTACAGTTAAGATTTTTATTTAATGAATGAATGTTTACGAAATTGTTTTTCGATAAATTATTAATTGAATAGGAATAAAGAGTAATTTCTAGGAAAGTAAGTTATTAATTCGTGAAGTGAGTCACCAAAACCCCTTTTTGACGATATGTACCTCTTTGCCAATATTATTGATCTGGCTATGCTCTAAATAAATATGCCAGATTCGATATGAAATGATCAATTAAATATTATGCAAATATGGATACATCTTTGCCCACTATTGCAAATGATATATTTTATAGGTCATCATTGGATAATCTCGAAACGAGCAACTCATCGGCAGTCGCTGGTGAATTTCTGAGTTTTTTATGATGTTATTAAGTTGTTTTTTTTTTTTTTAATATTAGCATTCATTATATTGGTAATGTTTTTAAAAGATTTTATTTATTTTATTTTTTTTTAATAGTATAGAAGAAAGTAACTATAGATATCGCTTGTGAATGTAATTATTTGAGTAGCAGCAAATTCGATTTCAATAAATCTCAAAATTCTTTGTTGTTGTTTCAAACTTGTAAATATCTGCTAATATTTTTTATGCCTGAGTTAATTTTTTTATAATTTTAGTTAACATTGCAAAAAGACTTTTTTGACTGCAATATTGTATTTATCCTCTTAGGGGCAGTTTATCGATAATATTCATTTTTAAGGCAATTTCGGCCTCAAAAATTTGCATATATATTTTTTCTGTAGATTAATTTAGTTTGTTCCTTGCAATACTTATTGTTTTATTTCTCTTCAGATTATTCGGAGCATCTCTTCTCAGCGGAAGATTTAGAGAAATTGCCAGCATCTCCACGTCGAGTGGATAAGAGACACGCAGTATGTAAAGAAATGCTCGAAACAGAGGAAAACTACCTGAAAGCACTCAAAATCATCGTACAGGTAGAGGTTTCTTGGAATATTTTGTTGAAAGGGGATAGTTCCTAAGGCCTTGAAAGGGAAGGAACTTATTCTGGTCTTTACAATAATTTGTGGCCCTCTTATACCTCCTTAATCTTTGCACAGACGTCCGTCTTACAAGTTTGTTCTATCCAAGTGGCGTCGCTCTCCTTGTAATTTAGTGCTATTTGATAAATTTTTATGCAGATGAGGGGGGGGGAGGGGAGGAGAAGGTAAAAATAAATAAAACCTGTGCTTTGATTTCTCTCAAATATTTAATAAGAGAATAACTTGAGAGTGTTGTCATATAAAATAGATATATTTCAATTCAATTATTTATGAATGATTATGTGATCCTATAAATTTTATTGTTGATTTTGCTGCTTTTGAATCATATAGGATGCTTAATTTTGAATGAATTTCACGTATAATTGGCCTCATGAAAATTCCATTCAAATAAATTCGTTAATAAGTGTTGGTGTTACTGGAATGCATCTTATTGTAATGTTTTTATTTGTCATTGAAGTGTTTCATTTTCAGACTTTCAAAGAACCGTTGGAAACTCAAGCACACGATCCTGAATCAGGTCTTCTATCGAAAGCCGAAATAATGCAGATATTTTCTCGTGTTCCACCTCTTGTCGAAGTACATGAGAAGATATGCAACGAACTTAGGACTTATGTTATGCATTGGAGTATTGATCGACTTATTGGAAAGGTTTCGTTTGGTCATTATCGATTAGTAGTCGTTTGGAAATCTAATCGGTGTCGCTGTTTATTACTGAACATATTTTCTTAAATAATTTTTTGAAATGAATTTTCGAATATTCAGATATGGCTCGATTATGCGGAATATCTACGACCAGTTTATAAGGCATTCATAAATAGCTAAGATACGGCTGTACTAACATTGGATCAGTGTGATCGATCGAAGCCAAAATTTCATGCTTTTTTAAAGGTAAGTTGGATTTTTAGATAATCAACCTAAGCTTACGCACTATGTTTGAGGTGAATTGTTTCATAGAAATTGATAGTTCATATATATGATATGACTTGAAACGGTGGCAGATTGTATATTGGTAATATAAATTTATCGATGAGAAGCATGGGTTTTGTCGTTTTTCTACCTTAATCGGGGTTCTTCGTTTCGCTTGTCCCTCGCCGCTCTGCTTTCCTTGTAACTGTCCTCTCTGGCTATCCTCAATCCGGCCGGAAATAGCTTACCTGTAACGTTTTGTATCTTTTCAGTGTTATATTACTTTCCCACAAGTGTTTCTCTTGTGGATAATATTGTACTATAGAGAATTTTCTGTGTTAAGACTCGATCGATGTTTTAGGCAGCTGAAAGTCGTGCTGAATGTCAACGAAATAATCTTCGCGATCTTCTTGTGCGTCCAGTACAACGACTTCCATCTGTTTTACTTCTTCTAAAGGGTTCGGTTTTTTTCTTTTGTTTATTCTTTTGCCGTTTTATTTTTGAATCGATACCTCTTGAAGTCTATTTCTATATATTTGCTAATCGTCTAATGATTGAGCGATTATTTTCTTTTTATTGCTTATTTCAATTAGAGTAATTTTTTATTTTATTTCAACGTCTCCGAACTTTGTTTCGCGATACTTTCACATAAGTCATAGATGATTATAGGTGGGTGCTTTCTACACATTTATAAGCCCTTTAATCTTATTGCTTAAAAATTCCACCCAGAAAGGTCAAAAATTTGCAATTGGTTCGAATGTAGGATGGACAACGAGTGAGATGATGTGCAAGTGAAGTAGATAGTTGCAATTTCTACTGTAAATTAACGTGGTAATCATTGAATAAGGTGGGCGAAAGGGGAAAGGGACTAGATGAAGGAATCAATATTTCGGTAGGTGAGGTATCTATAATACAATAGGTAATATAAGGTAGGATAATAGCGGATGATTTTATCAGACGTTTGCACAAAGATGCAATTGCAAATAAGGACGATAGGTGTTTGTTTGTGAATGCATCTAAATATGGAATCGAATTACCGTTTCGTGAATGTGTATACCGTAATCGATAATGTTTATATTCAAAATATAGTAAAAAATTATATTTATATAATAATATAGAGCACAAATTGGTATTTACAAAAGTTATTTAGGAGAAGTAATATGTAAATTATTGCTGATTTTAATAATATTTCCATATTTGCATATTGAAATATTTATAGCGATACAAAAGAAAACAGAGCGAAGCAATCCAGATAATAGTTGTTTGACGAAAGCACTGAGGGCACTCGAAGATGTTCTTGCGTAAGCGTCTTTCTTTTATAATGTTGATTTATTCTTATTTTATCAGCTTATATATTCGTGCTTCAATTGTTTTCTGTATTTTCTAAGGTTATAATAAGTGGTCTTGGAAATGGTTGGAATCGGAAGTCAAGTGTGACCTGAAGTTGATGATCCATTTGAGTTGTAGATCAAAATGTTAAGTGGAAACTGAATTAAATTCCCGTTGCCTTATTCAATGTAGAAATCAGTTGCTTTGTGTTTATTGAATGAGTATTATCATCAAATCTTATCAATTATCATTTTTTGAAGTAATTCTCAATCGCTTTAAAGGAAATAAAAAAATTCCATTTTGTCCATTTATCTGACACTTCTTTGGTGCAGTGAAATTTTTTATACCATATCGACGTCGTTTGTTCCGTATTGACAAATCGCCTTGAAAAGATTTCGAAGTTTTCTTTGCGCTTTTTGTGGGAATTTATGTATTATGTATGTTCTTTATTTTTTATACTCAATGCAAAAAAATGTTGTTTTTTTCAGGACAGCAAATGAATCGAGACGGCAAACGGAGTCTTATGCAGAAATATTTCGAATTTCCAATGAAATAGACCGATGTCCGGTAGGTATTCTTTTTTAAAATCGTTATACTTTCCTTTAAGGCTGTTTTTAATTGCTGTAGTATTTCGTTTCTAAATATGCTGTTTAATGAGAGGGGGGAGGGGAGAGAAGGGGAAATAGAAGAGGATCGATGGGGTGGTCTGATATATTCTCTCAATTGGCTAGCCATCTGCATTTTTTTGTGACATACACAGCGCAAGTCAGATGGTTTGTTTTATTTTAAGATAAATTTGAGGAAGAAACTCTAAGAAAGTAATCAAGGATTAGCAACGCTTTTACTAAGTACAATGTGAGCATATGAGAGGATGCATTTATCACCAATATTTTCAAGTATTATATCTTTCAATCATCGATTTTTTTTTGTTTTGTTATATTATTGTTTTTAGTATTTTATTTCAGCCGGAAATATTATCGAGTGCACGAACGCTCACTAGTGAATTGCATGTTCTTTCGTTGGGTGGTGAAGATGAATGGGCTAAAACACGTGGTCGAAATATGGCCATCTTCCTCTTCAATGATCTCATTGAAATTGCAAAGGTTGGTTCCCATTCCCGTTGATGTTTGGTATTTATTATGTTTCTAATTTCTCGTAACTCAAAAGGACTCAATAAGTTTGTAAATGAGGATTCATAAACGAATTGGCAATAACTAGTTAGGAATTTCATCACGGAATTCAACGTCGTCGTTTTTGTTAGTCATTTATTGCCAACTTATTCCGATCGATTGCTGGCGATAGTTCTTTTTGATTAAATTCGTTATCTTTGTGGTAATTTTGGTTATTGAGGTGATTTTGGTAATATTATTGATTGATTGGTTAATTGATGTGATTGATAATAACATTGATCAATTAGTTGATCAATGTGACTGTGATCGATAATTAAGATGATTGATAAGAATTTAGATAATGATTGATGGTAATTTTGCAATAATAATGATGTAATTTTTTAGGTAAGGAATGGTACTACGACCGATTCACCAGCACGAAGAATTAGTACGCAAGCATTTGCACGGCAAATCTCTTTCTCTTCATTTCGACACGAGAAAAAGAAATATAAACATCATCAACAATATATGCTCACATCTATTCGACAAATCGATATTATTTCTCATAATGGTATAGCTTTTGAATTTCAAATTTATTGTCTATTTCATTTTAGCTGCTTCCAATTTATTTATTTATTTATTTTTTAATATTAAATTTATCTACGTGTATTTTTCATTTTCAAAAATATACAACGTTTATAGTTTTGTNGGGGGGGGGGGGGGGGGGGGGGGGGGATCCGATAAGGAACTATTTGCATTTTAGGTATAACCACGTTTTATTTTTATTTTTACTTTTTTCTTATTCGAGTGTAACCATGTTTTACTGAATAGTGATAAAATTTTATAGGAATATAATACCCAGTTAAAAGTTGTAGAATTGGAAATTTGTTGCAAAATTGTTTTATGAATCATTATTTAGAGTTGGGAGAAAAGTGCGCTTCAAAATATGTTTCTAAAACGAGAACATTTCAGGGTTCGGAAATGCTCATCACAAGCTCCATCATCGGTGCGTCCACCAAGTCAATTTCGACGTGCCGTATCGAGTATGCAAATTGGTATCTCGAATACACTCTCAAGGTTTCATTCACGTTCCAATTTACGTTCGATCAACGAATCGACATCGACACCTCACTATACGACGGTAGGTGCATCGGCTACACCATCTCGTCGATATAAGCAAATGCTTTCAGCATCAACATTTTTGCCATCACTACTTGGTCGTCGTGAATCTATGCGAGCTAGCATAAATACTTCGCATATTTGATATCGTTGATAAATTTTCCCACATATCCATCCGCCTATTTATTCAGAAGCATTTAAAAAGTGAATCAACATTTCGAATAGGTGATTAGCGTCTATTCAGGTGATATATTTTCATTTAAGTTGCATATTGCATTTAATTTCGCATTTCAATCTCGAATTGTTGCATTTTATATTGGCAATAGAAATGTGTTGAATTTTGCATATGAAATATTTTTGTAATTTTATGCCTCATAATGAGTGTTAATTACCTTCGATCATTTTATTCACTTACTTTACTATGTAGTGATTTGATTCTGTTTGTTCGAATTTAATCTTTAAATGCAACGTTGCGCTATGGTGATCGCGTTTATTCATATATTATCATTAGACTAGAATAATATATTGTGCTATGGCTAATAGAGGCCAATAAGGGATAGCCAAATAAGTGGATATAACGTCGAGGTTACGAGATTAGAACAAAACCTAATCTATCAGCCGAGATTTTAGGTCTTTTATACTGACTCCCGAATGGTTTTACCCATCGTTTAGCGTCTTCCAGTCTTGAAATAATTAACCATCGCAATTCGATCGGTTATATTGACTTATTGTAAAAATAAATTGGTACTGACTTTAATAGCGATGGATTTGATCTTCAAAAATGTGAGCAATACGAAGATGACGAAAGATTAGATGAAATATTATGGAGATATCTGAGCTAGCTTAGTGCTTTTTAAGACATCCTGCAATGAATCGATATCAGTGCTGTTTGTGTGTGTGTGTGTTTTTTTTTTGTTTTTTTTTTATATCGCCTAGTTTTGACGTTGTATATCGATGGATAACTGTTTTGATTTTGCGATATTAATGCTAATAATTTTATCATTTATGCAAAAAGTTTATGTTTTTAGATGGGATTAGAGGTGAACATGGGAAAAGGGAGTTAAAGTAATGTTTAAATAGGGCTTCATTTTTATTTTTATTAATTCGACAAATCTATAAATACAGTCAGTTTGCCGGTCTAAAGGATTTGCCGGTTTGTGAGAGCCAAGTCGACTCAAAGGTATAATCCCACCTGATTTTTAGGGGATCTACGAACCTCCCCCCCCCCTCTCGCTCCCACCAATAGTATACTGAAAGACGGCAGGTATCTACGGACCTCCCCGCCCTCTCCCTCCCATCAGTAGTGTACTGAAAGAGGGCAAAGTGAATTTCGACTATCCCAGCTGTTGTATAATTCGCAATTTTCAATAATATTTATGTGCACTTTATTCGTTGATTGCTATTCTCGCACGGTGCTTATGGTTTTTTCTATTGCTATATTGTTCTATGTTTTTTTGTATTTTCGATCGTTTAAATAATGAGATTCATTCACTTTGTAAGCAAATTTTAGACGACCACTAAAGTAGCGAATTTATAAAGTTTCATCTTCGTTACATATCAGTGGTTATCTTAGATTCTTGTTCGTTACTTGCGTTGTGTTACCTTTACTTCTTTATTATATTTTAGATGGGATGGAAATCTTTGCCGAAAAAATTTTCATCCAATCAACTTGAAAAGTGCTGGCGCCTTTCATATATGGTGAAGAGGGAGGCATCGAGGGAAGGGGTCATTTGTGTGATCGCAGAATAGTTTTTACTGATGGTCACTTTCAAGTAAGGGTCATTTATGGTCATTTGGTGGACATGCATTTGTGTTGTCATCGTTGATGTTACATTCGATATTGTTGCACTATAATTGACGAGCTTTTTTATATGCATTTCTTCTCTATTCTATTTATGCAATATTTTTCATCGGCTCTCATATTTAATCATTTATCGGGTGTTGAACCGATTTTTTTTTTTTTTTGCCTAAATGATGGCAATATTCCACTTTTTTTGCATTTTTTTTACTAAAAATATTGTAGTTACATTTATCAATTTCAATGTAAACGAAATATAAAAAAAGTAAATCCCACATATTCTCATTATCAAGTGGAATATATTATAAAGTGAGAGGTGATCATCGTGATCGATCGTTTTCATTGTTTTCATCGTTAAATTAGTCCATTATATCTCGAAAATGGCATATTTTAGAGGGGAGGAAGGGGGATAGATTAACGTTCAGCAGAGGGAGGGAGGGGTAACGTTTTGGTGATCTCGTCGGCATCCTGCGAAGGTTAAAAAACTGCTTCTTCATTAGAAAGTTTCCTCTTCGCACGGGAAAGGATGGACGAATCACCTTCGAGGACAGGAAAAAGGGGGGACACTGTGGCATTACCGTGGAACCAAATTTTATTGTATAAGGTCTTGGAATACTATTCGCGATTCTAATCGTAATACATAAGTTGAAATAATTAGTCGGCTTGAATTTTTATTACATATTACAAATCTAAACTCTATAAATAAAGCTTGTTTGCACATTATTACCACATATGAAAATCATATTTACATCGTTATTTTGAATACGTTTAAAAAAAAAAAAGCGAAATTGTCAAAATGACCAAATTGTTTTTTATAAGCAAATTCGCCTTTTCTTTGAGTCGAGAACAAGTAACTCATCGAGTCCTATATACTCCATTGCTTGCAGATTTTTTGCTTCGAATACAATCTGAAAGTTTTTTTTTTTAATGAAAGAAATTCATTCGTCAAATATTTTGAAATTGAAATATTCGCGCATAAAAATTTAGCTTTGCCATCGAAAATTTTTCTGTATGATTTACTTATTTTGATTTAAATCAAAAAACTATGAAACCTATATTTACGACCTAGTAGAACTCTCAACTCCATCATAGAGGTTTTAATCTCGTTTGATCATTTCCTCGAACTATTATTACCAGCTGCATGGTTTATTTGGCCCAAAGCCAGAGCTAAAGTACGATCTTTTGGTATAGTATACGGTTGGACATACTACTAAAATTGATTTTTAGAATATATGCTTGAATAGCGAACTAACTAAACAAATACTTCATCAGTTATATAATTCATTAACTCATTCACTCACATAGTCATAGGATCCAGCTTGCAATGTACGACTTTCCCTAAACCATCGCTCTATTGTGTTGACCGTTTGAGGTGCCTGTAACTTAGATATAAATAATTTCAAATCAACAGAACAGCGAATCGAATAGATTTTCACTAATTTTAATAAAATATTCGGAAACATTTAATAATATTTGAATATTTAACAACCATCAATAAAAAATTTCAATAATAAGAATAATAAAAACATATTTTTATTAGGACGTATTTTTAGCTCAACAAAAAATTAAAATATTGCACAAGAATAAATATAATAGCTTAATGAAAATGCAATAACGAAAAAAGTAATAAAGAAAAATTGATAAAATCACTAAATAATAATGAAAAAATTTTCCCCATCAAAATACCCATTTATTAAAACGTAATAAAATGTGAAACTCTATCAATTGAAATTAGAAAATATTAAAAATAAAATTCAAAAAAAATTTCAAACAAAAAAAAATTCTTACTGTGAAAATAATATGCTCAAAAGGTTGTTGAGATTGTTTAACGATCACATTGAAATTGCTTAGATTTGATGTTTTATAATAAGCGAAAATTAAATCGAAATTCGATTGTGCATAAAATGGTGGCGTTTGTAATCGAGATACACTTCGTGGTCCATTCACATATGCAAATGAACCCTCTAAAAATAAACTTTTTATTAATCATTGCTTTATTTAGATCTCATTCATTCATTTAATTTGCATATCACCTCAATGATACTCATTCATTCATTCATTTAATTTGCATATCACCTCAATGATACTCATTCAATCACCGTTTTCGATATCTAAACAAATCACTATAACTCTTTTATTGTAGTTTTCTCTCTCCCTCCCTCTATCTCTCTCTCTCTCTTATAATTTCAACTGTAATCTAAATTTAAAAGTAAATAAACCTTTGTGAGTTTGTATAATAAGAAAATGCTCTATTCGACAATTAGCCTACAAAAGCCAAACTACGCACTTTATCAAATGGTATTCTCTAAACATTCCACTTTCTAGCAATTTCTATATGAAGCGACGCAAAATTTTTATGATTATTTCTAAGATATTTAGACATCAATCAAAACAATTTTAAAAATCGTTTCATATTCTTTTTAAAAAGCAAAAAAAAAAAAACATTTTTTTTTTAAATTTGGAATTCTTATTTAATATAAACTTTTATAAATAAACTTAGAAATTTTATAAGTTAATATTAACTCTAGGCAGTAAAAAAATCAACAATGTGTTATGATAACACAAACCTGAATTAAATGGAAGCAGCGAAGCATCTCCTTTGATGGTATCAATTGGTTGTGAAGATAGTATCCAATCGGAGTGTTGAATATAATCGACACATGGTTCACTCTCGAATGAACATTGTAGAGCCGAACATATCGATGCATAATGTTGTGGTTGTTGAATTTTTGCAATGAATTTATTGTGATTTGGAGAATGTTGTTCATTATGCAGCATCAAAGTGTCGATTTCAGTCAATCGTGTAATGATATTTGATGGTGGAATTAATGTTGCTGACATCGATGTACTGCTTTCATGATCAACCGCATCCAAAAATTCATCTTTTAAGAAATTCTGCTGCAATAGACCAAATATCTTTCGAGATAGTTACACTCATGTAGATCATAAGTGTTGGGAAAGTATTTCCCATAGCCGAATTATTACAGTGTATTCGCGTAGCTTCATAAGAAATAAGTAAATTAGGGTAATCGATAGCCTAACACTTTGTCCTAGTGGTAAAAATGCAAATATTCTCTCGTTAGGCTATCGTCAAACATATTTCAGCAACACAATAATATTGTACTAAAAAATATAAAATAAATAAATAATATTATCTAAGCGTTGATATTTGCATACTATTAGTTTTGATATTTGCATATTATCAGTTTTGATATGTGCATATTATTTATTATAGGTAAATTGAACAGACATCAATACCTTTGGTGGCATCATATTATTGGGATTTGTGCATAAATCACCATAATATTCAATATCATCAATAATAGCGAAGCCACCCTCCAAATTGCTTGCTCGAAACACAAAATTATCGGCCGTTATAAAAATCTGCATAAATATAAATTATTATTAATACACCTTAAATGTGAACACATGAAAAATATCAATGAAACTATTTTCGAGCAATAAAGTATGGGGTAAATAAATTGTAGCGTTTTCCAATTTTTATATTTCCGGTTTCCGGACCGGCCATCGCCTCATTCCGGTTTATCTTTAGTTAGCATTTTAGCAGATCAATAAAATCATATATTAGTGCGCTCCCATAAATGATAGAAATTGACCAATCCAGGAGATCAGAGCATTCCGTTCACGATGCATGCTGTGAGTTGCACGATTAGCCAAGTAAACATATATGGCCCACCCACATGATGATCTTTGATGCGTTCATTATGCCCATAACGAAATTTCATTCTTTTTCGTTATAGCATTGTCGAATTAAAAATATTTTAACTTATATAGTTGAGTATAATATGTTATATGTATAAACATATATGCCGAGTATATTAACCAAAGAATGGCTGTAATGCAACAATGTTTAGAAATAAGTAACAATAGATACAACACTACCTGGAAAGGTTGTTTATCGAGATCTGGAATGCTAACAAATGCGGGTCCTGGATCACCGATTTCTATTGGATCGGAGCAAAAATCGAAACTTGGGTAGAGTTTGATGATCTGTTTTGCACATACCGTAATTCGAACAGCTGGACTTGTCCAATACCTGAAAAGAATGTTTATCGAATTCGTGAATCGTTTATAGCTGCGAGTGATTTGAAAATAATCTTCAATATAACCGAATAAATACTTTTTTTTTGAATATCTAGTCCATAATAAAATTAATTCTAGAGATAAAGAAGTAAGTTTTTTTTTTAGAGTGTTGTTGAAATTATCGATCAATTGTACAGAGGAGAATTTACACCGTTACACTAACCGAAATCGTAATTCCGCTGGTCCAACTTGACAGTTAATAATATCACTGACAAGAACGGCTTTAGCATCTGGCAGTTGGGCAGTATCCGTTGCTACAATCCCATAATCACCCTCGGGCATTACATCTGTTCCCGTCGAGATCTGTAAATGAACATCGAATGTATTATAAATATTTGAATATTACGATCAACAGCCTCGTGAAATACTATATATATATATATATATATATATATATATATATATATATATATATATATATATATATATATATATATATATTAGAATTTATATTTTTTTGATTAAATAATTATAAGAATGTAGCAATATGAAAGAAGAGAAGAAATGGTATTTGTGAAGAACACACATGAAGTCGTTCGCCATCAAGTTTACCAGTGCCTTGGAACCAGTCCATCTCATCAATGAGCAATCCCTCGATATTATGCCAACGGCAATGACCATCAAAATCGTTACAGGATAGATCATTCGGATCCTCTATCGGTAAACTATCTATGGTATGTCCACCTGCAAAAAAAACGGAATATTCTATATTTTATATTCGAAAAATATTCGATTAATTTTTAAAATCTAACAAAATTTACTAATTTATTTTAAATTTAATGCATTTTTTATTGATGGAATTTTTATGGAGATTTTTTTATGAGACCAGTGAATTGCATCTTAGCAATATGAGTGATATTAATGAAATAATAATTATTATTATTCAATGAATTAATAAAATTTTAAGATAAAACAAACCAAAACTAATCGGTATTGAGCGTTGTGTATTCTCACCAAGTGCCCTTCGTGATGAAAGTGTCTTCGCAAATGAGTTGAATAAATCGCCATTTAATGGTGAACAACCATCTACAATTTCATATCCTAACCTAATAGAATTGAAACGACGCCCAAAAAAAAACGATTTTTAAAACGACGCCCAAAAAAGGAGGAATTTTAAAACGACGCCCAACTAGACAAATTACAAACGACGCCCAACCAAGAAGCAACGCCCAACCAGAAATATTTTACTCGGCATTCGAACACTTCAACATTTCAAGCGTATCGTATAACCTTTCAATAAACCGTCATAATGTATATTTTATCTCTAATTTTATCCCTCTCATTAAATATGATCAAATCATTAATATTTTTTTAATCTTTAACTTCACTATGAGTTACAGTCAATAAAATCGATGAAATGAAGTAAAAGAGAACGTTGAATGTCGAAGAAATTGTCGAATGTAAATCGACTTATTGGGAAGACTTCTTAGATATTACTCTTAAGTTAAAATATACTTGTTGAATTTATCGAACGTTTTTTAAAAGTTTTTATGCATTACGATTAGGAATGCTCACATATATATTCCCATATTTATATAACAATTGTATATGCCCACTTCAGCATCATATTTGAGGGAAATTCTCTGCGATAGTGAACATTCAAATTAATATTGAAGCAGAAGAAAAAGAATTTTGCCTATGAATGATTCTTTGTGGAAATTTTATTAAAAAAATAACGGCAATATTTACTCGTCAATGAGAAGAAAATTAAATAATGCAATTAATATGCTTATCAACAAAAATTAAATTTTTTGAAAATTGAAAATTTTATTCATGCTGTTGGAAATGAGCCAAATTTTTTGAAATCTAAAATATTTGATTAACACTTTTAATTCTATTAATGAAATGAGAAATCCAGAAATAGAACGATAAGTTAACGTTTCCTAGATTATACCTGCATATGAAGAGAATATAACGAGCAGTAGTGGTAGAAATAGACACCACATTCGAGCCATACTTTCACTGAGGTGATGACCAATGCCGAGTGGCATACTTGTGGACCCTCAATCGACGATTCGCTTCCGATGACCGATGGTCATCGATTCACTCACTCTACAAACAATCCCCTTTGAGTGGACTGCTTTTTTGCATATTCAATGCACAGGGTAGTTATTATTATATGTTGGCTGCAATGAATTGCTTCTTTGCTCTAGGCAGAGGTCATCTGTAATTTAAGTTTTCCGATCGTCAATGGTCACTCATCTTGACCACTGCAATAGGGCACACATGCCAAATTTCAGGGGACACATATATACATTTCATTGATTTTATTTATATATATATATATATATATATATATATATATATATATATATATATACAAAGAAATGAATAAATATGAGATTAATAAAGCAATAAAGCATTTCATGCAACAAATGAAAGTACTGAAAACCGCATTGCAGAGATATTCCATTTTGAGTAAACATAAAGGGATATAAGTGGTAAAAGTGCGTGACACTTATCAACAATGGGTACCCCTTATATATTATTATTACTGTTGTTGAGTCGCATCTCATCGACAATCGAACAATCGATGAGGTGAAATGCCACAACTTTATTTCGAAAAAAAAATAAAAATAAAATCAATAAAGTGCCATTACTTTTTATTAGCATTTGAAAAAAACTAAACATAAAATACATCTCGAAGAAATCAATTTTTATTCGAGAAAAAAAAAAGAGGAAGTTACGAAATTAGAACATTCATTTACGCATGAAAATATTACCATATAAAAAAAAGTTCATTGGAAAGAATTAATAATAGAGCATCGTAATTAATGAATAAAAAGTTTATTACTTCCCATGACCATAATTCCCCCGATATTGCTGCAATCATTCGTTTTTGATATCGAAAGTTGAGGTTGTTTAATGTTCAAGCTGCATCGATGTTCACTGTTGGAGAACCTGTTGCGTATTGTGCTAGGATCGAATACCGTTACATCATGCTTTTAAATCATCGATTTCTTTGTTTATACATTGGAGGGGAGTGGTAATAATAGTGAGATGGACTGGTAAAAACCGTTGGTTCCAAAAATTGACATTCGAAGAAAACTTTGAAGAGGGGAGAAGACTTAGATATGAAAAATGCTTGTCGAAGTGATGTTCATGTTAAGCATAAACGGAAGGTATACAAAGTGGGGGGGGGGGGGG
>QEWY01000118.1:502866-516347 GCA_006503575.1 Baylisascaris schroederi | reverse complement strand
GGGGGGGGGGGGGGTAATAATAATATTCTGAGAGTGAGAGGGTTTGTCGGATTTGAAAATTGCTAAGGGGTGCATATTTGAGGGAGAGGCGCTTATAGAATTCTAAGCACTTCAAAATTGACTTTAACTCGATGGGAGTAGATAATTTTGATGGGGCTTATAAATGAACTAGTACGGTATGCAGGCAGAAATGCTGTGTTGAGGAATGTTGTGGTAACTTGGCCTCAACATTTCAATCTCTTTTTCTTGCTTCGTTGTACTTTTTCCTCCCGCGTGTCAACTCTGATGAGTAACGTTTTTAACAGCTCAACTTCTTGATGTGTTGATGAGTTGAGCATGACCTCGTTCTGCACCTCAGGTACTTTATACAGGTAGTCAAGCATGACCTCGTGCTTCACCTCAGGTACATTATTTAGAGTATTGTATACACAACGTGCCGATCGAATATACGGTGATATGGCTCGTGAGGCGAATTTGGCAACCGTTTACGCTGCAATAAAAGATGGTTCGATAATTGAGAAAATCGATTCGTTCTCATCGGAGGATTTACAACCATTCTTACCTTTACTCATCTTTGCATCACTTAGCACGTATGATGAACACTCACCTGAAGCTTTCGATATCCAGGTATCGTGATTTTTGATGTTTATTTGGTTTTGTTGATCGGGAACTCGAACTACTTCCCAAAAATTTTCTCACTTAGAGGTGCGACTTAGAGGTGCGATGGTCACAATTCATAAAAATAAAAAAGTTCTTGTGCATTTCAATTTTTTTTTAATTATTAAAAAAACATCGGCAAGAGGCAAGCGTTATTTCTTTGATATTTTGATCCTTAGGTCGAACCATTTGCGCTGTTTCCATCCATATGAAAAAGTTTATATTCAATAACTAGATCACATTCAAGTGGAAAGGCTTATTAGTTTTATTTCTTTCATAGCTTTGTTTTTTATCTTTATTTTGCTTGTTTCCATAGATAATTCTCTATACCTGATAGAGCATTTAATTAAAATCGTTAATATTCTGTGTTATTGTTTAAAGCTAAAATGTTTAAAGCGATCGTCTGGGACGTCTTTTTGATTGTTAACAAATCTTTGTGAAGATTGGGCTCATATTTCACTATATGAGGGAGCTTATAGCCAAGAAGATTTCGAATTAATTTTGGCCAATTTTGGACATATTTCAGGACAAATTGCGATCACGTCTTATGGGATTTGTGCAATGCAATACTTTAGTGCAAATGGTGGATGTGAATGTAAATAAGGTGCTATCGGAATTGAAGAATACATCGATTGAGCAAGGCGTTACACCTAAAGGCAACTTTAAATATGCCACTCCTTACGATAAAGTGAAGACAGTCGCTTGGGCTTTATTGCAGTGTTTGTTGTTTTGTTTTTCTTATCACATTTAATTGAATCCCATCGCTAATAATTTCTATTTTATTACTTTCTCCTCATGATTTAAATTTTCTTCTCATGGCTATTCAGGTATTTTTAATCTGCAGATTGTGGTACTGTAGAGAAGAGAGGCACATTTATGTATAGTATCGCTGTTGATTATTGGTAGACAAAAGAAGGGGGGGGGGGGGGGGGGGAGTCGCTTGTTTGTCCTGCCTTTTACAGGTACAGTATATTCTTTTTATTAATTCAAATGTTTCAGTATCGTCGGTGGGCAACAACGATTCGTCGATGACAGATAGTAGTTTCTTTGGTTGTGAATATCCAATCGATGAACTAGTTTGTGCTGTATTGACATGTATCCGCAAATGTCCCACCAGATTCGATATCCATCGCATAATCAGCTCAATGTTACCACTATCGAATGCACCTGACTTAATCACGCAGGTAAGCCCTCCTTTTTTATATAATAATAACAATGTTTTATTACACTTATATACGTGCAGTGGGAAAGCTTTTCGATGTGATGGTTATATACAATATGGGAAGTTTTCGTGCATTTTAGATACAGATTATCCCATCCACTGCGGTAGCACTCGATAGTATCGGAGCGTTGCTGATCATACATCGATCACTTGCTGGCAGTTCTTCCACCATCACATTCCCGAATTTTTTTGCAAACAGAGTTTTTTTTTGCGTCGCATTGGGAATATAGCCTAGGTCAAAGACGTCTGATTTCATATGACTGTGATTGGATTTCTGCGTATTTCTTACTTCCATTAATTTGGAGAGGGATAGGAGCTTGCGATTATGTTGGGCATCTAACTGTAATTCAGAGTTTTAATTCAATTGGCTTTTTGTCTTCACAATTAGGGTCCACTTAATCGTTTGCATATAATTATTTGCGTCGTTTATGTGATCGGTCGGTCTATCAGGGCGAAGGATGTTTTTAGAAAGCAAAGTGTATCGGCTATTCAACGCGCTTGAAGGTTTGTTTGTAGCTAGTGATACTTCAAAAGGTAATACTTAGTTATAAATTTCATTATTTCAGTTATTATGTAATATGGGTGAATCGATGGAGTCGGTGGTGGAATATCTGATTGCAGCACAATTTCCAGAATCGAGTTCATCATCGAAACAACGAGCTGCAACACTTCTCAAAGTTTGTTGCAATACAGTTCGCTTCATTTTCCTAACTTGAAATCAAGCATAAAACTTTTTCTTTTGTGCTCGCCATAGTGGGAGGCATTAGATGATATTAGATAGGAGTTAATCGTTGGCTGAGATGGTGACTGTCATAATCCTAGAAGATCTATAGGAGTGTTGAGCGTAGTGATTCCGATGATGACGTAGAATAATTGCGTGATGTCAGTTAGGTTTGTTTACTGTGATTATATTCGATCGCATTTAAGCGATTCCACGTAGCTTTGAATTTATTTCGATCAGCCGTTTCAGTATTTGGCCACACAAAATTTCTTGGGGAATTGTTGCTATTTAAATGAAAATATTTGAATAACGAAGTGATGACGTTGTGTTCATTCGGGTTTACATCTTTTATTGGCCAAATTAATAATGTTTGCTTAGTGCTGACATTGAAGAGTAAGAGCGTTGCTGTACTAGTTAATTTCGATCTTTATGTTACTTTTCTCTGTCCTCTTTAACCACAGCCTGAAGGTGAAGATATAAAACAAGTTAGGTTGTGTCCTAGATTGAGCTAGTTTAATGGGGATTAGAGTGGTCTAACCCAGAATCTGCACCTTGGAGCAGTTTCTTCAGTTACTTGTTTGGTGAGGTACCGCCATGCAAATAGCTCATTCATTTGTTTAATAGGAATGTTTACTTATGTATTTTAATAAGTGGATGTTAATAATGGGACATATTTGGCGTTTGATGATTGAAGTATCGATTTAGCTAATGTCGGTGGATCGATATTTGGTGAATAGATCATTGGTATGCATATTGGGATCGCATAAAAACAATGCACTCGCATTGAGTATAATGTGTATTTGCTTGGATGATTCGGAATTGCTGACATGGTTGCTTTCTGCACTGCTTAAACATCATCCAATCGCAGCGTTTATACGTCGACCTAGAAGACCGGCAGTTAAATTACTTCATGAGAGGATCACAGAAGTTATCGCATCGCTTACCGCTGGGTAATTGATTTAAAATTGGCGAGTTTTCGGGTACATTACTGGGTAATTGATTTAAAATTGGCGAGTTTTCGGGTACATTACTGGGTAATTGATTTAAAATTGGCGAGTTTTCGGGTACATTACTGGAATCAGGGGCAGGTGTTTATTGTTTCTGACGATGGGATCCACACGCCTTCTATAACTATGTTAGTTTATGATCTTTGCAAAAAATCGCTAAAAGTGTTTCAGATCACTGTATGGGTACTTTGTAGTTTTTGTGGTTGGTTAGAAATTAACTTATTGAAACGTTTAGGAAAGGAAATAGCGAAGATGAGGCTCGCATGGCACAACTTTTGGGTGCATTACGAGTGGTTTCTAAGGTGCAGTTGAGTGTGGATGAGTCGCGTGCATGGGCACTATTTTTGACGCGAACTGAATGCGATGATGAGCGTTACATATGTATGGCTTTGTCGGTGCTTGTCGCTTGTCCTCAACTTATACCGTTAGTATTTTATTCGTCGTTTCTTTATTCACAACGATTGATTCCGATTCTCGTAGTGCATTCAGATTCGGTGACGCTGAGGTAGAAGGCAGTATTCGTTGATAGATCGATGCAATCCAATGGGGTCATGACGACACCTTATTGTGGATTGAGCCACTTCGACAACTGTGCTTGACGTTTTTGCGTTTCTTCCACATTACTCGTCTATATGTTTCTGAATTCATTTTTTTTAAAAATTCAAAGCATTTTGAAATAAAGAAATTACACTTATATGTTGAGAAAATAATATCGCTACCTATATTCCTTAGAAAGAAGTATAAATCTCTCTAGGAATTGGTGAGTAGCGATCACGAGGAGAGGTTGGAGATGACAAGTTCTAGATTTACAACGTTACTTTAAAATAGCTGCCCGATCTTGTACGGGTTTCTCGCTCTACCTGTTCCATTTCCTTGGTCATCGGTGATTCATATTTATTTATTAATCCAACTCATATGCATATTGCAAATATTTCTTTTAAATAGTTTCTTCGAGAGTGAAGAGTTTTATTCGAAATAAGGCTGTCTTTTAGCAGAAAGAATAGGAATGAATTTGGTGATTGGTATGGATACAATTAAGAGTGAAATGTTTCAGTGCATATGGAGAGAGT
This sequence comes from Baylisascaris schroederi, assembly GCA_006503575.1. Taxonomy (NCBI): domain Eukaryota; kingdom Metazoa; phylum Nematoda; class Chromadorea; order Rhabditida; family Ascarididae; genus Baylisascaris; species Baylisascaris schroederi. The sequence goes on along the minus strand of QEWY01000118.1, from coordinate 511,670 downwards.
GATAGGGAAGTGGAGGAATCGTTGGTCACATTCTTTGATTGGCTAAAGGCACGTCTCGCATCGGATTGCTCGCCAACGCTGCAACAATTTTTCCTTCTTCTATCGATTCATTTACATGCTAATCAAGCTAATCAACTATCGAAATTGATCTCTAATGTTCTTTATTTTAAGGTAAGTTTTATTATTTTTTATTTGTCGAATTTATTGAGTGATATTCGCTGTTGTTGTTCATAGTATTTTTGGTATTAATTAAAAATGGATTTAATGGGTAAAATGATTATTCTTTAACTCTTTTCATTTGTTAATTTGTGACGTTTTTTGATTCCTTAGAGAATCTATATTTTCAGTTTAAAATACAAATTTATAGAAAAGTCTCTTAAACATTGATAATTCCGTTCAATTCTCATTCAAATATTTAGCACTGTGAAATTGTTGCTTTTCTTTTTGTTATTTATATTTATTTATAAATTTGCATATGCACATATCTCTATACTCTGTTGATTATTTTTTTAGTATTTTATATATACCTAATTAAAATGATTGGATTTTAGGTGAAACTTGACACACATTTGCTAAGCAAATTCCGTAATTTATTCTTACGGCATGCGATGACCGAGCGTGAATTAGCGCAACAAGTATCTTCATTACCCGTGACACGAACCCTTACCATCGCATATAAAGGGTTTCTACCAGCACATTGTGTCGCGCAACTACTTACAGCACGATCGTTTGCTAAACATTCTATACCGATTCATGTATGGTTTATCTTAAGAAATCTAATGTGTTTTTTATTTACCCACTAAAATCGATTTTGCCCAAAAATTATTTTTCGGGGTATAATTCGAATCGTAATTTATTTGACAATGCCCGACCCATTTATATTCGGGAATAATTAAGGGGTAAGTTAGATGCCATTCAAAATGCAATATTGAAATTTCATCACCTTCATTAATCGTTGAGAAGCATCGCATTGAAGACACTCATCGTTATTTATGTTACAGTGATAGGTTTATTTATGGTAATATATGAGGATTACAGTATATTTCTAAAAGGTTTCATTGTTAGGTGACACCTCCATATTGGCATAGTTTACCTTGTAAAATACAATTGAGCCACTCATCGAACCATCCAAAGTGGCAGTGATTTGAATTAAATATCGCAATAAATATTGTACAGCTATCCAATTGCAAATGAAAAGTGACCAACCAAGTGGACATTGGTCGTTGGAAGGTGGACAAATGAATTTTTATAAAATTTACTATTCAGTGCAAATTCGATTGGAGTAGCCTTTGAGATGATTGACTCGGCATGTTAGATGCTGAATGAAGTAATTAACGAGCAGGCACTATCGTATTTCAGATTATTGCGTTAAGGGAAGCTGGGATTTTAGTTGAAAAAAAATGGATAAATTTCATTTTTTGTATTTTTTAATTATATTTTAGTATAGTAAAATAATTTTGAGTTAATTGGCGATACACTCTATATGACCGTATCTTTTTGATGAAGAGAGCGAAGAGCAAGGAGACTTATACATCAATCAGCAGGTCATCGATGTATTCATAATCAATTTTGTAGAGGAAATGAGCCCCTGGAAAGGTTAAGTAGTGGATCGGCAGCCATAGCAGAAGAAAAGTGGCAGATATTTTACTGCAGGAATGGTTGGCATCACAGATAGTGGAATGTAGGAGTCCTGTACATCCAACGGTCGTCGAACTGATCGGTGCGTATGCGTCGAGTTGTGTGCCCGAGGATACTGGCCTTATTGTAAACGAGCCGCTTTCCGAGAAGTTTATACAGGTGTTATCTAAAATCTTTATAATACTGAAGTATACCTGGTGGGGTATTATAGTTTGCCTTTCATCTTTTTTTTTGTTTCTCTTTCTGTATTTTCTGTTAGATAGTACTAATTTTATACGAATGGTGCGAGCAAATTGTATTTGGTGCACATCCGAAAGGAAATAAATCGTTGAAATTCCTTTGATGAGCCTTTGAAAGGTTGATTGCACCTCTATTGATATACTTCATTTTGATTGCAATCATCTATCTTCGTATTGTTGTAGTTTATTTGCAATGAGTATGTTGCGATTTATTGTACATCGTTCTGATATTGCGAGATTATGAGTATGTGCCACTCTCTTCCCCCTCCTATTCGTATGTTTCCGATGAAATATCTATTTTCTTTGTAGTGAATATCGATACACTGTTAATTTCATTGATTTAATGATCACCGAATAATGAATAACATTCACTTCATCATTTATCCACTTGTGAGTAAAGGCAAAAAAGAGGGGTAAATATCGACGCATCACAAGTGAATGTCAGTGGGGTTTAAAAAAATTCATTCATATGGAAATTTTTAGAGAATACCTACTGTGAACTGAAAGGGGGAACGGGATAACTAAAATACGTTCTTTTATTATTCGGTAGATGATGTTGAATAGTTTATAATGAGCGGTGATTTGCAGGATTTGTTTGTTGGTGATATCGTCGATGAAGTGCTTCTTGTACCGCGATTACTTTCGTTCTTTTTTATGTTATCATTGCGGAGCAAAATCGAAAAATCCGATCCGTCGAATTCTATCACCTATCCATACAGGTTTGTTTCTTTGAATTTTGCCTCATATTTGGAAGTTGGAGCTCTCTAAGAGTTCATTTGCGATCGATCATATTTGATGGAAGCCACTGTGAGTTTATATGTTAATTTACGGTTTAGGTGGTGGACGTTAAGAGAGTGGTGAAAGGAGAGAGGAAGTGGGTATTTTCTAAGCTTAGCTTGTGTGAAAAGAGCACAAGTTTTAAATCTGTTAAAAGCTTTCGTCAATTTTATTCACATTTTATTGGGCATAAGTTGGGAAATTTGAAAACGAATCCGCAGATTGCGAACGGATTTCATTCAGAAAGCAACGAACAAGAATTTGGTGTTGTTAAAGTATCTCACTGTGATTTGATGGATATGACATTTGATAGCTGAAATGCAATGGGATTGTGCAATTGTATTTGATATTTTTAGAGCAGCTGATTGCCAATCATAGAGGAGGAGTTGTGTTTCATTATTTCGGATAACAGTAGATTACTGCTTCTTTTTCTTTTCTTTTCGGGCAATCGATAATCCGTCACTTCATTATTGAAAGACATTGAATATTTTGCAAGATTGCATGGAAAAAAATTTTTTTCTTGGTAGAATATACTGAGAGCATTCACTTCAAATTAGATAAGAATAAGGTCTGCGTGTGGATCTGAGTGAAGCATTGATCTTATCATTGATATCAGGGATATTAATCGTTCTCGATTAATAAATTGCCAATCTATTCGTACAAAGAATTTTTCCAGAACAAATGATATATACTGCAGTGTTGTATCTTCTTAATGATAGACATAAACAATTGTAATGATTTTATTTGAAGCTTAAAAATGGAATCGAGATTGCCGATTCGATATATGGTAAGCGTGATCAGCTCAAGACCCGACGATTTTCAAGCGTTAAGATCTCCATTGCTGCGTGTTGCAGCGCACTTTTATGTCTATATGCTTCCGGATGCAAATTTTCTACTTTATGATCTAAATATCGACTTATCCGCTAAGTTGGAAAGGTATGTGGTTGTTAAAAAAAATTAAGTCATATCTTATTTGGTTTTGTTTTTTCTTTGTTGAAGAATTTTGTTATTAAAAAAAAAACTTTCGTCAAGTATGTGAGAAGCTTTTCGCTAAGATCGTTGATATGTCATTTTATTTGCGAAAGCAAAAGCCAATTGGATGAAAAAGGATTTGATTTTCTCGATGATTTTATCTCTAATTTATATTGATGTGTCTTGTCCATACCGCTATATTTCCTAATGATAGTGCTTTTTTTTGCATTCTTTATTCAATTTTTCTTTTTTTTCATTAAACGATTGGCATTCTCATCACTTTTGTCAATTTTCAGTACTCGAATTAATGTTTAATGTAAATTTATTGACAGACATTCTAAGAAGCAGGGAAGAAGTTTAGTCATCGGATAGTATGCCATAAGCAAAACATAAACCACAATGGTGTTTGGTTAGTTTTATAAGAGAAAGATATCTTTTCGATAATCAGTGATAAGAAAATCCATTGATTATTCTAATTGGATCAAATTTTCAAGGAGTGCCGCTTCGTTACGGGAGTCAAATATGGAGCACTTATTGGAGTCAGTCTGCGTTGAGAGTACAGCCGAAGGTGTACATTGTATGAAACGTTTAGAGTGGAGTTCATTACGAACACAATTACGATCACGAGAATATGTGCTTAATGCTATGCGGCTTGTTGTGAAACGTGAGATGTCCGATCCTTTTGTCACCTCTCTAACGCATATTTGGAATCGAATCGAAAACGTCGAATCAGTTGTGTTCTTAGAGGTGAGATTTTATTGTCTCTTCTTGTTTCACTCTTTTTATGCTCAAATTTCCCCTTCGTAGCACCTATCCATGTTGGCCGTATTCGGTTGATTTCCCTACTGCGTAAGTTAGTTTTATTTTTTATTAATTTTTATTTTTATTTTTATTTTTGCTCAAGGAAAGGAAGAGGGAGAGGTTCATTTCTACCTCTTGGGAAAGAAGGTTTAGGTTTCTTGATTTTTCAACTCGCATAATTGTAAGATGCGAAGGTAAAGTTTTTAAAAAAATCAGCGTTTTCCTTTTAGAGTGGAAAGCTTTCTTCCTAAAGACTAATAGCAAAATGCTTTCATCCGTTTGCAGTTTTTTTTTTAGAATATTTGCAACGAATCTCGATGAATTGTTATTTTTGCGTTCCAATTTGTTCATTGTGATCCTTCCCGACTGCATGTTTATGAAGCTACTTTATCCTGTTCATGTTCATTGATAGTCGGAAGTGTAGAAATTAATTTTGCTACTTATTTATTTATTTATTTAATTTTATTTATTTATTTATTTACTTATTTTTCTGATATAATAACTTTTTTAATAGGAGTTTCTTATTAAATTTTTAATATTTATTTATTTTTCAATCGTATATCTACATGTTTTATTACAAATTTGCATAATTTTAGGAGACAGTTACCGCGTTAAGTGGTGAAAAAATAACACACGAAATGCTATGTGGGCAACCGTTACTGTTATGTCGATGTAAAGATGTTGTTTTCAAGAATGGACCATTGTTTTCTTGTTTCCTTCGTCTACTCTCATTTTACGAATCGGCTGGTCGCAGTATATTGGCTCATAAACTTCAAACCGCCCCTCTTTCTTCATCAAACAGGTTGACCATTTAAAATTTTCATTAAAAAAATTCTGCATTTCTATTAAGTGAGTAGGACAAATGAATTTCAGGATATGTGTTTATAGGTCGATCACGTAATATTTTATTAGTTGTGAGGTTTGTTTAGTGATAATAAGGGGAATGATATGATATATGAGAATATATGAAATGAATTTGAATAATCTTTTTTTTTTCTTTTTTTCAGACAAGAGCAGAAAACGGAACGAGAGGAATTAGCACGTTCGTTGATAGGTGCACAGAATTCAGAGTTGGTACAAGTGCTTCTTGAGGCATGTTGGAGATTTGATGATACTGAAGTGCAAAAACTTGCTTGTGAACATATCCATCAAATGTTTATCGCTGATCCCGTTCTCTTGAAACTCGTACACTTCCAGGTGTGTTTTACCTTTAAGTTTATTCGATTGCCATTAGGAATTACCCACCTTACTTTATCGATTAATTAGTGAATAATGACTGTTGGATTCGTGTATATGGCATCCTATATGACTGTGTAAATTTGCATCCGTTTGCATGGAATGAATAAATGATAGACGAAATGAGAGGGTCGTTTTAAAAATTTCTTATAAGAGTGATCACCTTATAAAAGATATATAGAATTCTGAGAAATTCTGAGAGTTGTAAGTTTTTCCCACAAGCTGTTCTTTGAATNGAAGAGGGCGTGGATCGGTCCGTCTGAATTTGACTCCCCTCAACTCCTATATTCCAATATTTCATAGTATTCCTTTCATTAACTAGTAGATCAGCTAATAGATAAGAATTGATTAATGCGACAACTATTTTCAAGGGGGAAATGTTTGTTCATTACTTTACAACTCAAATAAAGTTTTATAATTTTTATTCAAGTGAAATAGTTCTTTTCCATAGATGTGATCTGTAAATTATGAGGGTTAATTGTTAGTTGTTGACTATATAGATGGAATATTTATGTATTTGAGGGATACCCGGTCGAGATAATACCAATGGCAGTGCGTCTTATACCATCGATGCATATTTGCCTCGACTTTGTACATGAAATTCTCGCACTTGCTGATATGTCAAAACGCCTATTTGCTATTGTACTGATTACGGAACTTGCACAGATGGTACCTATTTATTTATTTATTTGTTGTTTGTATGTTTATTTTTTATTTATTTTTATTTATTTATTTATTTATTCATTATTTATTTATTTTTATTTATTTATTTATTTATTCATTATGCGCTTTTGCAAAAGAAGTTTGCTTTATAGAGGTGTCGTATTTTACGTTCATTTAAAGATTAAATGTCATTTAAAGCGGTCAAAAATTGCATAATTTTGAGCCGATGAAGTCGCAGAAAAGCAAATTTTCCATGTAAGGTTTATAGATGAGGTTAAATCAGTTGAAATATTAGGGCATTGTTTTGTATTTTTATTTTATGAGTGAATTGCAATATTTATCGCTGAGATAAGCCAGATATGAAAGCACATTTCAGTGGAGTCCATTTAGTATTTTTATCGGCTTATTTATCTTACTCAGTGTTAAGCATTTTCCCCCAAAAATTGCCACATCTGTCGAATGTGATAGTATCGTTGAGTGTACGTTCAATATTCGGATAGGAAATAGTGAGTAACTAATTAGTTTTTATACGATATGTAAACGTTTATTGTTTATAGAGTGTCATGTAATTTTGAGAGATATAAATATAAATTGGTTACAACTGAAATATTTCTTCCACAAATTCTTATCAAAAAAAGAAATATCACTTTTGAATGAAATATTTCGTAAATTATGCAAATGAATGATAATTTCTGATAAAAATATCTTATAAAAAATAAATAAACTTCAGATGCTATTATTGGCACTCAATAACAATCCTGATTGTTGGGTAATTAGGTTTTTCTATGCAGATTCTATTCGTGTTGGATGTATTGTATTCTAAACTACACCGTTGAATGAATATTTCAGTATCGTATCGAGCATTCATGTATACGAGTGGATCTGGTATTGGACGTATTATGGGCATTATGTCGAGTATTGCCATGCGATGAGGTTTTCCCACTCCTAACAGGTGTAGTACCAGCATTGGCTCGTATTTTGACTATCTTTCCACAGATCAGCGACGATGTGGCGTATGTGTTGAAAGGCATCTCAAGAATTGCAACCTCGAGAATAGTGGTCTCATCGACGGTATTAAAACCAGCCAGCTGTCCCGAACGAAGACTTATTGCCGAAATTGATAAGATTATTGCCACACAGGGTAACACAATCAGTTATAAGCGTTGCACCTAATTTTTGGGCTTTATTTATTGCTATTTCCTATGAAATATCATGTGAGAAGAAGTTATGCAGCGGAAGTAGTAGCTGTCGTCTAAGAATGATTTTCGAGAGTAACGAAGGGCGAAGATGGGTTCTTATTTGCTTATATCTCCATCTTATAGAAAGAACTTTGTGCATTTAGCGATAGTACAGACTGAGGACTCCATATTATACAGGTGATATGATTTTACCTGTGGGATCTGTGGAAAATTATACTAACGTAAAATAAGAGCTTTTTACCGTTTTCTTGGTAAAAAATTGGGAGATGGATGACTTATGTTGGAAAGGAGGGAACTGTATTGTCACCTCGTCCATCATTTTTTCAGTATGCCGTCCGATCGATTCTTCTTTTTAATGAAATATCTTTGTTTGATTTGGACACGAAGTTATACCAAAAGATTTCTGTGTTGTTATATTTTATTGATCGGTCTTTCACTTAAAATTGTTCATATTTGTGTTGTTTTGGTTTATGCATTTAGTATAGTATGTGTGCGTTTTTTCATCAAGCCTTTTGAAAGTTTTCCCTCATAAATGTGTGAGTTTAACGGGTTCACCATTTATACTTCTTTATTTTTTTTAATATTTTATGTGTTGATTCTTTTTTTTTTCTTTTTTTTGGAGGTCTACGCTAATTCCAATTTCAAAAATACTTACCCATATACATTGGCAAGTATGTGTAATTAGGGATGATTAGAGGTATGTGTGTGTGACTAGAAGCATATTGGGAGGTCTTTGGCAAATTCCCTGTAGGATTTTAAATTTTTACGGGAATCCTTAGTTGTATTCACTCGTTTTTGATGATATTCGCTATTGTGTAAATGTTTCGGCAGTTATTGCACATTCTTTTATGCCTCTGTAGATAATTGTGCATTTCGCAATGAAGATTTTAAATATATATCTGTTGGCCAAAAATTGGCCAAAAATCGGATGCGAATTTCGTACCTATTGCTTGTAATTTGACCAAATTAGATTAATTTGGCCAAAAATAATAATAATAAAACAGAATTTGGCCAAAAAACTGTTGCAAACATCCTTTTTTGTCGATTAATTGATTTGGCCAATCGCTCAATCGACATACCAAAGGTGCATCTCATGAGAGTTCCTAATCGTTTTGTGTTGTTGATATTATTTTGTATGGTATGATGCCATAATGTATTATTACCGTATCTTTTGATATAAGCGGTAAAGAGAAAGATTTTTTTTTTACTGGTGAAGGTTTAAAGTTTAATTAAGGGTCCATTTGCTAGAGGAAGTATTGGTTGGTGAAGCGGAGGGGAG
>QEWY01000118.1:433635-475620 GCA_006503575.1 Baylisascaris schroederi | reverse complement strand
CCACCACCACCACCATCCCACTCCCCTCCTCTCCCCTCCTATATTAGCACATAGTGTACGATGACGGATGCAACCCCGTCAATGCCCTAAGGGAATCAGGTTTTAAATTCACTCCAACTTGAGCATATTGGGCATATTAACACCAGCCATTTAGTAAGTGAAAGTGAGGATTTTCTAATTGGTTAGGTTGGTTTGTTTCAAGCAGAAGAAGCTGTTCAAATTTCCCGCAAGTTCGCTTCGAGTTTAAAACTTCGAACGATGCAGCGCTTTAGTCTTAGTGGTGTGTGTTGTTCGACTTGTTGGATGGGTTGAGTTTGTACCGTTTGGAGTTTCTTAGGTGGGGAGGGGGGTGTTGTTGGGTTGAGGGTGTTTTAATTGATGTTAGAGATGTTTCAATATAGGATTTGATCTTGTTCTACTGGATTCGTTCTCATCTCCATCATATCCATTATTGATTGAATGATGCTGGTATATTTGGAGGGCTTTTAAACTGTGACCTGTGACCATTCGCTTTAATTTTTGAATATTAGACCCCGCTGGAAGGGGGAAGGGGGCTCATTTGCTCCCATCGGATTTTCATATTATCGCTTGATTTCAATAATAAGGACATTTCCGCCATCGAAAATATGGTGAGGGAAAGTTTAGCGCTGCTCTGAGCATTTTTGAAATTCTATATTTTGCCTCGACGATTGGATACACCTCTAATAAAATAGGTAACGACGCTTCATATAACTTGCTATGGAAACCGCTCGTTTGTTAAGCTCGAAGACTTTATTTAAGTCGGGGAAGACTTTATTGAATCCTCATTTTGTGTCATTCCCTCCCCCATTCCCCCCTCCCCCTCCCCCCACCCCCTCATCACAGTTTTATGCAACGCTTTTAAGCGTTTTGAAATCCATTACGGTGGTACAGGCACCGGCAGCGATGTAGCTGTACTAATTGACTTGACTACTTGTTGTACCTCGATTAAAGGCTGTACAAAATGTATGTCCTTTGCAGGTAACATTCTTTAACCATTAGTTTTGCTATTGAATTGTTTTGCCTTTACTTTTTGGCCTCCTTGGAAATGGAGGTCACATTTTGTGCATCCTACTTTCTCAACTCAAAATGCAACAAGTTTCATTGCAAATTGCAAAACATCTTACGTGATTTGCATATTATTTACATACGTTTCAAGGTTGCCACCATTTCAGTGGTGGAATTACGTGTACCACTTGAAGGTCTGTTTGAACAACATCCTCAAATTAGAGAGTATTTGTTCATGATGGTTATATTCTATGATGACTTACATTCTTGAAAGGAAGTACTATTTGCTTATCGGTCGATAATTTTATTAGAGCGCTGATGTGCTGCAAGGGTTTATATTTGGCGGATTACGATAGCGTATCTACTTCATCAACGTTGTAATCGTCGTGTATTGCGATGGAAGTTTTAGAAAGCGTTTGTTTAGCCGACGTTGTGCCTCATAATTTGAAACAATGACCGATGTGTTAACAGCGAATGCTGAAAGTGTCGTCGTTGAAACGATCGATAATAGACAACAATTTGTTGTAAGTTTTTATTCAAATATTTTCTAAAATGATGATAATAAAAAGTTTTTGATAGATATTCATCTGTTATTAAGATTGAAAATGAAATAGGAAAATAATTGACGATAGAAAAGAAAAAAAATAGAAATTCTGTATTTCCATCTCATTTTTACCTTTTATTCCTTTATAATATCGCTTGAAGAGGTCGGAGAAATATATTTTGGGATCCTTTTTAAAATATAAATTTTTTTGTTCTCTTCATTGGTTTGTTTGTTTGTTTTGTTTGTTTGTTTTTTTTTTATTATGTGGGATCGAAGAGCGAATAGCAGAATTTTTACCTCTGCTGCACGCAAGCAAAAATCTCTTTAATCTCACTGACTTTTCCAATACGAGATGGAGGATTATCCACAGATTGAGAGGTTTTCTTATGGAGGGTTAAGGCTAAACGCTGAATAAATATTGGAGAAGGTAGGAGATTTCAGGGGTTTTGAAGAATTACTTTTTTAAAACACAAATTTAATCACATTTGACGCCTGTCTAGTCAATTTGAAGCTATCTATTTGCGAGTCATTCCTAGCAATTTTAGCGGCTCAAATTTAGATTCCACCCTGTTAAAGTCATTTCTGACAGCTTCTCAACAAGTGTGCCGTAATTTCCAGCTAAATAATAAACGATACACTCAAAAATAGTGGGCATTCAATTTTGGTGAAAATTCTTGAGCTATAAAGTTTTCCAAAAGTTTGGGTGAGGGAGGGGAGGGAGGGGGAGGTGGAAGGGGAGGGAAGAGGAGGAATAAAAAAAAACTTTGACCTTATTTAATGTGGATTATTGTTTGTTGATATGTCGCACTAGATTGCTTTATTTAAGTAAATATTTTCCCTCTTATTCGTATAAAATTTTTTGAATATTGAATTGATTTTAGACTTCATCACCATGTCCAAATGATGAACATCCACTAGAGTTTACCTATGTCTTCTCGTATTTTGTTCGGCCACAAGGTAAATTCGATCCTGAAGAGTATGCAGCTTATGTGCAGCCGGTTGCATCGTTTAATTCGGTGGAACAATTTTGGAACACTTATCGACATATTAGACGTCCTTCGGGTATATTGTCCTTATCTTCATATTAGTTGTTTTATTTTACTTTATTTTATTTTAATTGGTGGAAGATGTTTGATAACAACGAGTTTATGGTATGCTTAGCCATTATCTATTGTCACAGTTTTGGCTATTTGTAGTCTATTAAATTGCCCAAAAGCGTAGACAATCTTCGCGTTGAATATCGAAGACTTCAAGTTGCACAATTCATTCTATTATCCAATATCATAGAAAGTGAAGCATTGCCTTCATGACGAGAGTTGTAATAGATGCGCGAAAACTGGTGGCGCATATGTCGCAATGTTTTCGGAAAGGGTCCCCCCCCCATTTCCTCGCCCTTCCATTGCTTATGCTACTGGTATCGTGCGTATATTGGATCCTAGGCATGTTGATGTTGCATTGTTTCATTGCAATTCGTCCTTCGACATAACAGTGTTCTTATTTTTCAATCATCATCGACGCCCATATTGCAGAGCCTAATTGTGAAAAAAAAATGCTAGTTAACTATAACATGCAATTTTTAGTATTTTCACACTCAGCAGAAGCCACAAATTTTTTACCTGTTTCAGGGTGGGAAATGGATCCTTCGATTGAGGAAAGGTCTTTCTTCGAGGATCTGGGAGAACCTATTGCTGGCAATGATTGGCGAACAGTTTTTAGTGGGTGAGGAAATATGCGGTGCCGTATGCTCAATTCGCAATCAGGTATGCAGTTTTATTTTGTGGTGACATCATAGGCAGTACATATTCGACGATTGCGTTCATCATATAAATAGAGAGCTGCTAAATTATGCATGTGGTTTGTTGTGTTTTGGTTTGGCATTTTCTGTCTTCTCATGATTGCCATCGTTTTGCTGAGTTGCTTTCTGCATCAATCGATAAAGTAGTAAATTCATTCTTATAGAGCTGTAAGAGTTTTTTTTTTGTTAACTATGAGAATTTTTGCATATTTATTCAATTCGATAGGTATTTAAATTGCATATAAGCACCTCTCTAATTTCTCTTAATTATATAGAAAGGGGGAGAAGGGGTATGGGAAAAAAGTCAGTATGTGTTCTAAATTTTGAGGTATACATCGTTCGTGCACTTTACTCAGGAGCACAAAGTAATTGCGCATGGAAGATTGTGCATAGAAAGGTGTGATTAACCTAAGTTGGTTTGCTTTCACAGTGTTTTTTTTATAAGCCGTCAATGATTGAGTTTCTAGAATATTAGCTAAAATAGGACTTTGGTAATTGAATATACGCATACATAAAAATGAATCAAATATAAAGGAATAACCCTTTCTCCTCATTGATTTTCCCATAACTTAGAGGGTGGTTGTCCGGATGCAGTTAGACTCGGTATTAAACAGGGATCAATGGTATTGGCGGGGATGATGAAGTGATATTGAGAACAAATCGGTCAAAAGAAGGCAGTTCTTGCAATGGTTCTTCTTTCTTTGGACGATAGGGTGTGATGCACTTCTTACAATCGGTTGACGGTGATAACTGTGACTTGTGGGTTTGGGCAACATTGCCACCTCTCGTTGAGTTTATTTACCCGTATTGTTTATACATTAATTGTTTGTCACATTGTTGATTTTTGCATTCAAGGAGGATATAGTTTCACTATGGAATCGGACGGCAGACAATCTTGGAACAACGAATCGTATCCGCGATACACTTAGAAGAGTGCTTAATCTACCGGTTAATGCAGTTCTCGAGTATAAACGTCACGATGATTGCCTAAAGTTGGTTGATTCCCTTTATATATAAGCTTTATAACCAAGATATTCCATACTAAAATCTATTTCATTGGGATTGCCATGCTTCGGAGGGGTTTTTATTGTTGTTTTATTCTTTAGAAAATATCGTAAATCTATGAATTTAATCATCTTTTCCATCCACTCTCTCTTCCTTATCTCTGAATGCGTCTTTTCATTTGGCTTTTTTTTTTAGGATGGGAGTTCTCAAAAAATCATTCCTTCTCGCAAGCTTAACCTTTTTCTGAGGCATTTCCTTTCCGACACTCTAACTTCGCTCTCCTCAATTTGACTGTCACCTCTTCTTTCCTTCCCGACAGTAGCCATTTCGCAGAATTCCCTCTTCTGTTCGAATTTGTTCCCTCTCCCATGTTTGAGAACACCAACGTTTGCATATAGAGATTGTATATTGATATAGGTTAGACAGGTAAATAATCTACAAGTTGACGGGTAGCTTACATTGTCTACCTGTTACTTAATGCAACAAGAGGGTGGGAAAGGAATAAGTATCATTTCAAACGTATATGAAATATGAAAGCATCGAAGTTTCACTCAAATCACATAATGCGCTTTTATTGAAACGACTTGACTTAAGTGGATTAGTGAAGTATATATAAGAAAACTTCTGTAAACAGGGGGTTGTGTTTTCTGCTGATCATTGATCGACTTGTTAAACATATTATTTGTGAGTTGTTGATGTTTACGAGTATTCATTTCAGGGATCAAAGCAGTTATCGACATACAAATTTGGATCTTATAAGAAGATGACATCAGCGATCATAGTTATATTGCTACTTTATATTTTGATGTGCTTTTCAAGCGTCGATTTTTATGATGAATGAAGCTTATTCCCTTTTTTTTGAATTTTTGATACCAATAATATGTTATTTTCACTAACATATATACCTTTAGTGTTCGGTGATTGTCTGTTGGATGTTTTGTTTTTTTCTTTTTTTTTGCTTAAAGGGATCAAAATTTATTTTTCATTTTTGGAAATTATTCTTTAAATGAACAATATAATAGCGCTATGAGGGGAATCTTTAATTAGGAGGAACTTGGGTGGTATATTTAAAAAGTAGATCAAATGCTTGTATCTTATTTTATTGAGTAAGCTTTTTAATTAGCGTTTATTTGAAGCAGATAGTTGGATAATTCTTTAAATTTAATTTAATTTAACGTTGAAATGAAAGTAATTTAAAGATATAAAATCGACGTTTCATCAAATGACTATAGAAAAGTGCCTTATATTCATAGCCTTGAACAGGTGAAAAAAACCCTAATTTTTTATTTTTTCTATTTTTTTGATATTTGTTTTCGAATTATATAAATAATTGGAAGTACTGAGGATTTCTGTCAAGTTTGTCTATTTCATAGATGATAAAATCTATATATTTACTGATTTACTCATTATATTGGAACCTCAAATCTCAACGATCGAAAGAGTATAGGTCAATCAGACACCAATTATACTATAGGAAATAATGCGAGCGTATCGTATTTAATCGTGTTGCGCAATTATTTGGAATGCTTTGCTGTCGGTCGATTTGTTTTGTTATGTAAATAGGTGGGGGAGGGGAGGGATAGATAAGTTTAATGAAATCGGACGGGGTTTCGAACGGCCGATAAGATACGTATAATCGATGTGAAGTTTTTTCCGTCACAAAAACCTAAGAACAATAGATATTGTACTAAATATTTTTTATTATTGAATTATCTTATATTATGATAACAGTAAAATGCTAATTTTTACTAATCGTTATATACTTTAAAAAAGTTTTATGTAATAAACTTAATCGAATTTCTATGTTGAGAAACGATAAATGAAGCAATGAAGATGCCATTTAGTAGCATTCCATTCTCCTATGTAAGCAAAGTCACTTCCCCGAGATTGATATGCACCTCTGAAAGAACTAATGGTAGATGCTTCTCTAATCGTGAAATCATGGCTACAAATAAAATTTAATGAATTTTTTTGAAGAAATTAGTGATTATATAAGGGTATTTACTTATGTGACGATTCAGAAGATGCGTTTGTTGGTGAATGATTATGATTGAACTCTAAACGTGCAACATGTTAAAGTTAGATTTAAGTAAAGGGTAACTGCACTCAAGTTATTGATCGGGCCGGGATAGGTCTAGGATAATCGAATTGAATTACTGTCACTTTATTCTTATGCAATATTTATTCTAGTTTCTTATCATTTTTGTTTGCTTTTTTCTTGCTTAATCAAAAGAACGCATGAGAGAGCTTAATTAAACGTTGATGGAGTGGAATCTGATAGTGATAGTCGGGTTTATTTGGGAATAACGATACGAAGAGAAGAGAAGAGGTGAGGAGAGAGTGAGTTGATTTTACGCATTTTAGTGACTAGTGGCTACTCTCCAACCTTTTTCTTACCAACTGGACTATAATATTGGCTAACTACCGGTATAATAAAGCCGCTAACTGCATTCATTTTGAGGCAGACAGTTCGTCAGGAGGAAGACAAACAAGCGTTCTTCAGTCCTCGGACGGTACGCATCCAATGGATGTCGGTGTTGAATTCGGCATTACTCGTTGTGTTGCTCGTCTTCTTTGTTGGATTTATTCTGCTTTCCGTTGTAAGATTGTTGTTTATTTTTATTATTCATTTATACCACTTCACTGCGGTCCCAATTTACTTGCTCGAACCTACGTTGGTTCGTGAAATAAGTTTCTTGGGATTCCTCCATCTTTGTGGAGGTTTTTTCTTTTTTTTTGGAGGGGGGGGGGGTACTTGTGTTACTTGTGTCTTCTTTGCTACCTCAAGACCTCTGTCTAGACAACTGCTGAATATAGACGATAAGTAGAGGATAAAATATTGCTAGAGAAGCTTCCGAGTAGTGCTGCCCTCCACCTTCCACCATTGTTTGCCATTGATGGACTCTACCACATTTTATAGGGCAATAAAAAATATGGATTTAGGTGAGACGTGATTTGAATCGCTACAACGATGTGAATGAGGATGAATTATTCTTGGAGAATGGTTGGAAGACGATCTCAATGGATGTATTCCGAACACCGAGCAATGCGAATCTCCTTGCCGCTATCCTTGGTTTGTTGTCTTTAAAATTTCTATTTTCTTTAATGTTGCATTTCATATTATGTTTGACTTATTTCGTTAATGATATATCAGTTAAAGAAGGCTTATATTTGTGTACTCAACACCTCTTTTAGTAGTGCAAAAAGCGCTTCTGTTTTTGAACATGAAAGCTTATTTCATCCTTGAATAAAACATGCTTATAATGGAGCGATTTTTCTTCACTCTTCCTTCCCTGTTTGCACTCCATCATAAGAAAGGTTGTCTCTGCAGTACATAGTCAACGATCCACACTATCTGTATAACGCAAAGTTCCTGCAGTTGTACCATCTTTGAACTGATGTTCTCTAATATATCTCTGAGTCAGTGGGGGGGGGGGGGGGGGGGGGGGGAATGGGGGAGGCAATAAACATGAAAAAGGGATTTCCGAATTTGATTTTCTACTAATTTTTACGACATGAGGCTATTTGAAGAAATGAGCTATGAATTTATAATGGAAAAGAGGGATGAACTGTTGAGCACATTTATTGACTATAAAAGAATAAAGTTATTGCAGGATCGGGAGCAAAATATTTGCTCCAAGAGAATAATTAGATCGCTTCATTGAATAGCTATTCAGTGTTAACACACAAATGATTAAGTATGCTAATGTCTACCTGGCACTGCTATCAGTGATTGTCATTAATAAGTGGTAAAATCGACTAGACCGAATGCTAGTGAGGTTATCATACTTAAGCGCAGTATAATTTTCAATAGATTCCATTTTGTTCTGTTTGATTAGTGTTTTGTTAGAGCAGTTTAACACGCATTATCTTTATCTAATGTTGAGACGTAAATGACTCTATGGGGGGGGAAGGGTATAGTTTGAAAAGGTGTGTATGTCTGTGTAATGTCTCTTGGAATATGTTTTTTTTTTTTTCGATAGGAGATGGCCGTCAGAGAAGATAATGAAAAATAAATGAATAATATTTGAAGGTGTTGGTTCACAGTTCATTTTTTTAACGGTGTTGATTCTTTTGCTTGGTTCGACGAATGTTATTAATGTTCATCGTCATGGTGCACTCAATACGCTTGCTGTCATCTTCTATGCATGTACTTGTGGTAATATTTTTATTCAAAATTATAGGGAATCTTCACTAAATACCTTATATAGAAATAGAAATTATTAACGTTGTAGTGAATCATCTCGATGATGGAGAATGGCATATGCCTTCTTTTAAATTTAAAAAAAAAACACTCTTAGAGGTAGCATTCAACTGGTTGGAGTATAATAAACTGCCATAGATTTGATTCGATGATTTGGTTGTTTTGTTTTTTTTTAAAATGTTTCTAAAGTGTCACTTATGTTTTTTGAGCAATTACTATTCAACGAAAAAAGTTCTCAGCATAAAGGGATGCGATAGCGTTGCATTCATAGGAGATTACAATAAATAAATTAGGAATAAAGATGGGAATAAGTGATAAATTATGACTCCGCTTATAATGTCTTCTGTACGATCAGTTATAGATGATCTGCATAATTTCTATTGGATCAAAGGGAAAAATTGGAGGCGTATCATTTCAGGCGTATCTGGTTTTGTATCGGCACGTAAATATCGTCAATTCGATGGTAGAGATTGGATCAAGAATGTGAATTTGACGACGGGTCTATTCACAGTGCCAATGTTTTTAGTATGGGCATTGAATAACACAATTTCATGGGCATATAATTCCACACAAGCGTTACCATATACAACTGTGATAGCGTTAGCATTGCTCTGGCTATGCGTTGGCTATCCGCTCACTGTACTTGGCGCAGCAATCGGCAGGAATCTTTCATCGAGGTAACGTTCTTTAAAAACAACGGCAATCGGGGAGCGTTGTATGGTTTTTTGCTTGATTAGAACAATAATAAATATTAAGGATTTTTTCGGGTGCTTATGAAATGGGGCATTGCGTTTCATTTCTTTGCGTCATCCCTCTCATTGGTCCTTACTTTTCCAAACGTCCTGTCACAGTAATATTTAGGGGTAAGGTGATGGTGTTGGAGGGCATTGACTGGATCTCTATGGACCAGGAATATGCATTTTGTCGGAATGCACAATTATTGGCACAGCTGCAGGAAATGGTGGCGCCCTGGCTGCGAACTGCGAACGGAACTGAGCTTATGCCACATACTACGTACGCACTACTACCGTACTCCGCACTTTGCTAACGAATACTAACGTCCATCACAAAAATTCGAAAACTTTTAATAGAAACGTTCAAACTTCCCCATCATTAATATAGAATGCAAATTTAATGTCTCAATGCAAAATTTCAGGTCAATCGGGGGAAGTGTACTTGCTGGATGGGCCATCTGTGATGCGCTGCTCAGAGACTGCAGAGAACGATGACCCATCTAGCAACTGCACTTCCCCTCCTTCAGTTAAGTTGAAATTTTGCATGGGGATATTAATTGACAGTCTGGATTAAATAGTGGAAAAAATGGCATGTTTTTTTTGTAAGTTTTCTAGTTGCTATGACGAGAGTTATTACTCGTTTGGAGTGCGGAGTACGGTAGTGATGCGTATGAATATGGGGCATAAGGTCAGCTCCTTTCGCAACTCGCAACCAGAGTGCCATTTTTCTCGGCAAATTCTGTCCATTGCAGCACTCAGTTGTTGTGGGATGTAAAGAATTCGTAGTCGTTATCTTGTAATAGATGCCTAATAGATTTTTAAAGATTTTTGTTGCAGTGCTAATTTCTATGGTCCGACTCGACTAATTTTCAGATCATTTTATAATTCGACTAGCATATTTGCAGGTATTCGGCACCATGTCGAACTCGAAATGTTCCTCGTCAATTACCTATATTGCCATGGTATCATTCGCCAATTTGTTTCGGTTTTCTTGGGGGATTTTTACCGTTCAGGTTGTTTTTTAAGCTGTTTTTTTTTTTTGCAGAGTATCCACGTTTTGTATAGTATGTTTCGTTTTACGTTTCCAAAACATGCCAGCCATTGCGCCAAAAAACAGAGGAAGCAGGAAGTCAGCATTCTCATCGGCTGAAATACATAGTTACCCAGTCGATATATTGGCAAATAGAACCCATACATTTTCCTTCCAGCAGCGATGAGGGTCACGAAATTTCAATTCTTAGGAATGAACCAATAAGTCCTGGAATACAAGAAAGCAAGCACTATGAAAGGTGGGAAATAATAAGGAGGTTTTGTTGTCAACTATTTTCAAAAAAAGATCTTCCTAACAAGAGTCAGTGCATTTTACGTGTGCCGCCACCTATACGGATGCACGGATATAGTTGTATTTGTTGCAGCGCAATATCGGTGGAGCTATACTATGTATTCTCGGCGGTATGGGGCCGTGAGGTGTATGTGCTCTTCTATATAATATTGATCATGTTTGTTATAATGGCAATGGTAGTCGCCACTTCTTCGATAGCTCTTACTTATTTCCAACTGAATGCCGAAGATTACAACTGGTGGTGGAGATCGATCTTCACTGGAGGGTATGAATTATTTTATTCATAATTTTTTTTTCTCATAGAACGTTTCACCTTATTGTGGTTCGGGGAATTAAGGTCCTTGGTTGGAATCTATGAGATATAATTTTCTCCGGCACTCTTGCATAGGATGACGGCACCCTGCTCGCGAATCGCGGATGGAGCTGAGTTTGTGCCCCACATTGCGCACGCCCCACTACCATACTGCACTCTGCAAGCAAATACTTACGCCCATCACTAGAAACCCGAAAACTTGTAATAGAAACATGCCATTTTTTCCATTATTCAACCCAGAGTGTCAAATAATGTTCCCTGCAAAATTTCAGTTCAATCGAAAAGGGGGGGGAGGGGAGTGCACTTGCAGGGTGGGCCATCATTCCTCGCAGTCTTTGCAGAGTTGAAGTCTTCCCCTCCTTCAGTCGAACTGAAATTTTGTATAGGCTCATTATTTGACATTCTGAGTTGAATGATGGAAAAAATTGCATGTCTCTGTCACAAGTTTTTGAATTTCTGTGCTGGGCGTTGGCATCGCTTGCAGAGTGCAGATTCGTTTGCGGTTCGCAGCCGGGGTGACGTGATTCTCTGCAATTGTGCCAAGCATAGATCCATTCGAGAATTACCAATGAAGGGGAGAAGAAAGGTGACTAAGCATTCTTTTAAGAACTACCCATAAAAGTGGGGAAGGAAGCCCATGAAATTGGGGAAACGAAACGACAAAACGTCCTTTTAAGAATTACCCATGAAGGTGGGAAGGGAATGACCTATGAAAGTGGGAGGGGAAAGATAACTAAGCGTCTTTTTAGGAATTATCTATGGAAGCTGGGAGGGAACTACCCATGAAAGTGGGGAGAGGAAAGATGACAAAACGTCTTTTTAACAATTACCCAAGAAGATGGGGAGGAGGGAATGACCTATGAAAGTGGGTAGGGGAAAGATAACTTAACCTCCTTTTAAGAATTACTCGTGAAAGCTGCGAGGGGAAAGATAACTAAGCGTCCTTTTAAGAATTCCCCATAAAAAAAGGAGGAAATTACCCATGAGAGTGGGGAGGGGGAAGGTAGCCAAACATCCTTCTAAAAATTACGCATAAAAGTGATAAGGGGATTACCGATGAAAGTGGGGAGGGAATTATCCATGAAAGTGGGGAGGGGGAGGAAAAATGAACGTCATTTTTAGAGCTAATCATGAAAGTGGGGAAGGGAAAGACAACTAAACGTCCTTTTAAAAATCACAAATAAAAGTGGAGAGTGGAAAGATAACCGAACGTCCTTTTAAGAATTACTCATTAAAGTAGGGAGGGGAAAGATAACTAAAATCCCTTCTAAGAGTTACCCATGAAAGTGAGGGAGGGAAAGATAACTAAACATCTTTTTAGAAATTACCTATGGAAGCGACTAGGGGAAAAATAACTATACGTCTTTTTAAGAATTACCCACGAAAGTGGGGAGGGGAAGGAAAAATGAACCTCCTTTTAAGAGTTAGTCATGAAAGTGGGGAGGGGAAAGACCACTAAACGTCCTTTTAAAGATCAGAAATAAAAGTGGAGAGGGGAAAGATAACCGAACGTCCTTTTAAGAATTACTCATTAAAGTAGGGAGGGGAAAGGTAACTAAGCATCCTTTTAAGAATTACCCATGACAGGGAGAAGAAGAAATACAGCTAAGTAAGGGGATATTAAACTTCACGAGTTTTGAAAAGAAGGTGAACAAAATTGAAGCAAAAAACGATGTAGGAAGAGAGGCCAAAATTTTCTACATTCGAATGACCCATCTGAGTATCAGATATTAGTTCACCGATTAAAAGCTAGAAATATCTGCGGACCTGAAGTGAAGGAGGGCTCCTTCTATTACTTCACCTTTCTTGAAAGAGATGGTCTTTCTTGCACCTCTATTTTTCGTGGAAAGATTTCTACCCTTTGGGCACAATTGCGGAGGACGATGGCGTACTTGCTGCGAACCGCGAACGGAGCTGAGCTCCTGCCCGAGATTGCGTACGCATCACTACCGTACTGTGTACTCTGCAAGCAAAGTACTTATGCGCATAAAGGAAACTCGGAAACTTGTAGTAGAAGTAGTAGAAACGTGTTGTTTTTTTTCATTTTCCAACCCAGAATGACAAATAATGTTTCCAAGCAAAATTTCAGCTTAAGTGAAGGAGAGGAAATGCAGTTGCTGGGCGGGTCATCATTCTTTGCAATTTTTGCAGAGTTGAAACGTTCCACTCCGTCAGTCGTGCTGGAATTCTGCATGGGTTCATTATTTGACATTCTGAGTTGAATGATGACAAAAATTGTATGTTTCTAACACAAGATTTTGACGTTCTGTGACAGAGGTTAGTATTCGCTTGAAGGAAGCAAAGTACGGTAATGGTGCGTACGCAGTATGGGGCACGAACTCAGCCCATTTTGGGGTTCGCAGCTGGGGTGACACGAGCTCAACCCTGCAATCGTGCCATTGTCTCCCTTTTTAGGCACATGTGCAGGGTTTCTTTTTGTGTACGTTTGTTTTTTTTTTTTTTTTTTTTTTTTTTTTTGCTGAAATTGATCTTCTTTCTATGGATTTATCATCAGTCTGAAACGAGGCAGGCTTATTTAGGTTTGCTATTAATTCTAGAATTCCAGCAAAGACTGAAATAGTGTTTATAACTTCTTTGATGCTATCACTGTAAACAGCTTATAGTTTTCTTCGTTGACATTAGAATACTCGAGTTATATTGTTTACTCGTTTATCTACTCATTTCTCTGTTTGTTTATTTATTAGTCTGTTTACTCATTTATTTATTTGTTTATTTATTTATTTGTTCTACTTGATTTATTTGTTCATTCCATCAATCATATATCCAGTTTTTTTCCATTTTCAATTCCTTTTCCCCACCTGCCTGCGATTTTTATAACATATCGATAAACATAAACAAGTAAAATCGGCGAGCTTATTATCCTCAGTTATAAGTATACGATCAACTGAATGCCACAAAGCACAGAAATCATTCCACGAAAAATAGAGAGTCGAGAATAAGGTCATCTCTTTTAAGCAAGGGGAATTAGCAGAAAGAGCTCTCCTCTTCCGTTTGAAATGCACAGATTTTTCTAGCTTTCAATGGGTGAACTAATTTTCGAGACTCAAATAAGTCGTTCAAAAGTGAAAAATTTTTAATTTCTCTTCCTTCATTGTTTTTCACTCCAGTTTTGCTCACTTTTTTTTTCTCAAAATTCATGAATTTTGCTGTTCCTCTACTTAGTTATGTTTCACTTTCTCCCTTTCATGGGTAATTCTTAAAAGGACGCTTAGTTATCTTTCCCCTCCCCATTTTCATGGGTATTTCATAGGAGGACGTTTAATTACCTTTCCCCTCTCCGCTTTCATGGGCAATTCCCTGCCCACTTTCATGAGTAGTCCCCTCACCACTTTTACGGGTAATTTTCAAAAGTACTCTTACTTATCTTTTCCCTCCCCCCTTTCACGGGTAATTCCCCGCACGCTTTCATAGGTAATTCTCTCTCCACGCTTAGTTATCCTTCTCCACCTCGCTTTCATGGGTGAATCCCTCCCCATCTTCACGAATCATTCATAAATTACGCTTGGTTATCTTTTCCCTCTCTACTCCCATATGTAATTCCCTGCCAACTTTAATGGGTGATTCCTTTCCTACTTTTACAATAAACTTTTAAAAATACGCCCAGTTATCTTTCTCCTCATTTTCGTGGTTAATTCTTAAAAGGACGCTTACTTACGTTTCCCTTCCCCTCTTTCATGGATAATTGTTAAAAGAACGCCTTTGAATGGATTCAATGTAGGGGAGAAAGGTGATAGATGATTTGATGTGGTATGAGCAATTTTTTATTTTTAATTTCAGGGCACTGAGCGTTTTTGTGTTCTTCTATGGGATTTTCTTCTATATATATCGTTCAGAGATGTGGGGACTATTACAAACAACACAGTTTTTCTCTTATTTACTATTACTATGTTATATGTTCTTCTTGGTTATGGGTACCGTATCGTTCTTTGCTTCACATGCTTTTGTGCGTTTTATCTATTCGAATGTGAAAACAGATTAAACTTCCTTTTCGAATATTATTTCTTTCTTTCTAAGTGCCTTGTTATTGTTCTCTTCGTTTGTTTTCCATTATTTTTCCAGTTATTCACGCAACATTTTTTTAAAAAAACTTTGCAGTGCAAGAAATTTGCTGGTAGTTAACTTTTTCACTAATTTTATGCTCACGCGTTGATGCAGGTGAAGCTTCCAGTATTTGTTCTTTTTTGTTAATTATTCATTTTTATCGAATTTTGCAACGAAAAATCGGTGGACAGCAAAAGTTCATGGTCGATGTTTAGCTTGGACTGTTACAGTTCCTCGAGATCACACTAGCAAAGTATGACTTTAAGTCTTCTATATTTCTTCATTATTATATGGTGTCATAGGCAAAATGAGTGGCTTCTTGTCTTTTCACATTTAAATATTCCTTTGGATGAATAATGTAATATTATGGGATGGTAGGTAAATCCAAGGATGAGGTTGGATCGGGTGGGGTGAAACCTATACGATGGCGTATATGCACCGGATGCAAGTACCATACGTTTTTTTTGGTGACACCAATGGTGCCGCATTATGGTTGGCCGGGACAATGCAACCGACAGCTGTCATTTTTTGTTGGCCTTTAAGCACTATCTACCACTTGTGAACAGTTTACATCCGTTTACAAAATTGGGAGATTGATCCCTCTCCCCCTCCTCTCCCTATAACACTATTTGGAAAATATCGGTACTTGCAACTAGTTCTTTCAGGTGGTTAAATTTATTTGTGGTTCTTGAGCTGCAGAATTGAAATAGCTAAAATGGCGTAGAGCCGAGCTGAGTGAAGTGATTTTGCATAGACCCTCGCGTTTCCCTTAAAAAAAGGTCAGTTTGGGAAGCTCATTGTGGTATTGTGCTATACCCAATTCCTCGCCTTCTCCATATACTGTGATAAGTGCTTATCGATCGGTGAAGGATTTTCTATTTCTTGTGTCGATTTAATAATAAGCTTTCTATTTATAACTGCCTCGCAAATCCTTTAACGAGTGGCGGCTTTTCGTTGATGATCTCCCGGGCTCGTTTTTATTACGTAAAATTCTTTTCCTCCTATCTCTTTCTCTAATAATTGTGCTGTAAATCTTGCCTAATAAATTCTTTCTTTTGTTCAATGTTTTAATAATATGAAACGTCAGCTGCGGCAACTTAACGAGTATCTATGATGTATAAAATTACCGCTGTAAAAGAATGAATGAGAAGATGTGTAATTATGAAAAAAACGGTATTTTGAGAAATTTTGTGTAATATAAAAATAGCGTGGGGAATTTTTGACAATCTGCAAAGTATATAACGTTACCTTAAAAAAATAAAAAATTTCCAATGGTTTTGCAGTACTTCCTTTTTGAATGGTGAAATCTCTAGTAGGTGGTACGATATCTCCTAGCAAATTTAAATAACCCGTATGATGGAAATTTTGTTCATCACTGAAGTTGACGAGTAACTTCAATACTTGAACAACGTTAAAATCGTCGTTGGTTGCATTTACGGTATATAGAATGACCAATCAAATCATCTGAAATTTTGTTCTTGAAGGGAAGGTGGGGGGGAGGGGGTGGGAATTCTATCATTTGATTCATCGTTGACAGATTTTGGGGAATACAACCACATGTAAGTAATGGAAGCGTTAGCTTTGTCATCTATATTCTATTAATGGTAGTAATCAATGCGCCGAAGTTTTCGAGAAGCATTTTATTTATTCATTTATGGGATGTGGCAGTGATTAACAGGATGCAAGGTATAGAATTGTATTGTGTATGATGTCGAGATCAGGTTCATAGTCGTACTTTAGTGATTCGATTTTTCATTTGAAACGAAAATCGATGTAGAGGAAAGAGGAGGAGTGAAAAGAGAAGTAGAAGTGATCTTTCGATGCGCAACAAACCAACTCAAGGATTAGAGGGCTTCAGACCCTTGATGAATGGTGCTTTTGGTATTGTTCAATTGAGCAGTTGCTGCCTTAATTTGGTTGTAGAGCTATAAAGAGCTAGGCATTTCGTTATGGTCGTGAGCGCAGTACCCAAGTGGGTTGAACTGCGGCGTTGCTCATGCAACGAAAATGCAGATGGAAGGGTCATGTGACGAGGCTGGAGGCTGGAGGAGAAAGCAAGAATGCGGCACTGTTGTGATGTAGAACGAACCAAGGCTTGCAACCATCCTGAGGTTGCTAACTCTCACGGGGTCATCGACCACAGGGTTTGAGGATAGGTTGGGAGCGTAGATGAGCAAAAGTTGGGAAGGTATTGAGCTGCAACTGTGAAATTGTATTCATCAACGGAATGTTTACCATACAACGGCTTCAAAAACATTTGCCACATATTATTAGGCCATCATGGGAGCAGCAAATTTCTATTTTTTAAGAATTAGATTCTAGCATTGTGATGTTTGTATTTTTCTCATTTTTTTGCCAGTAGTTGACTTCTTGTTATTATCATATTTTATGCTTATGTAATGCTGCACCTCTTTGAAATGGGAATCTTCATTCCATAAAGTATGCGAGCCTATTTTTTGCAGCATACTGCTCTCCATTACAAGCTCTTTTTTATCAGCGCTCATTCTTCCTGTTTTTTTCTTTTTTTTTGGCTTTTTATATACCTATCATCTCAAAAAGTAGAGTGGGTGCATTCAACGAAGAAACTGTAGATGCCAAACAATGCGTTGATATATGCTGAACGGTACTGATTGACGTTTCGTTCTTGCTTCACTTCTGCTGATTTTTTCCACACTCACTTTCATCTCCGATTTTGGTGATTTCTCTTTTAGGAATAAATTTGGAACTTACTCCTCCCACTTGCTTGTTTCAGAATTCAAGAGGTCGCACCATCCAATTTATAGAGAAAAAGGTTAACCGCAGTCTTCGATTTATTTCGGCATATAACGCACTTAATCGTTTGCTGTCTCTTTTTCTTCATTCCTTCCCATTTTGGCAGAAACGAATAGAACGAAACCCGAAACATTTTGCCGGGGAATATCTCAATATGCGCAGAATGTGGTGCGAAATGCTAGCTTAGAATATATAAAGCATTATGATGGAAAAGGAATTAACTCAGTGCAGGTTACTTCGAGTGAGAAGTATTGTCTCTACTTTTTTATGCGACGTGCAAATAAGATTTATGAAGTAAAACGTTTTATATGCAGCCACTGGCATCTTATGTTTGATTTCAAATACGTATCCTATACTTTTACACATAGTATCGTCGTTAATTTTATTGAAGTGTCCTCGAAAACGTTGATGAATCTGCCGTTTGTTTGGTGATGATTTAGACTGCCCATTTTTGTTGAAACCTCACCGGAACTTTCATATTTTCCTTTGCAACAAATCTTATGCCTTCTTTTTTATCAGTGCAAATTTGCCGAGTCCAACAATCCCATCTGCAATATTTCACCTCATGTTTCTTAATTATTACCCCACTTGCTTTATACCCGATTCCCCCTCTCCTCTTCCTATCCTTCTCGACTGCAAAGCTTCAGTAATTTATTCTAAAGAACGCTAGCTGAACGATAGGTTTGCTATAATGTAGCAGTGCATCAAGTGTGCTGGGAGTTACAAAAATTTTTGTTTGCCTCTATGTATTTGCACCTTTTGATTGATGGTATAGTAGGTCCTTGATGTTGTGCCTTCGTTATGGATTCTGAAGGTTTGTGCTAATTATGTATTAATTACAGATAATTACAGGTTTGGTTATGAAGGAGGATGATGGTAGCGTAATAAATCTTTTATCGAGTGATGGGCATTTAGTAAGTGTACCGAAATGTGTGGCAGTTATATCACAGACGATTGCTCAACTCTTTGAAGGCGTGCCACATGATGGTCATAGCCCGATTCCCCTCTATGAAGTCGACTATAGTTCATTAAAGAAGATCGTTGCATGGATGATAAGGCATTCACAGTCGCCGACTTGTGACACTGAAACAAGGAGCACTGGATTGCGACATGATGGAAAGGTAGAGGTCATTTTTTATTGGTCAATTAATTTAGCGCTCATGAATAACGTTGCTGATTCGGATTGGGCTATACGCTAATGGGGGAAAATGTGAAACCTAGAAGAGATGGGATCTTTAATTTTGATTTTAAGGATCTCTCCATTGTTTTCTTGGCGGGTACATTCTTAATGACCATACGGTGTTGGTATATGATATGTGTAGTCTGTATTTTTGTGGTGTGATGCATTTTTAACGATCTTCACAATGACTGCCCCTATAAAAAGAAGAGGAGCAGGAAGGACGTCCGATTGGTGCTTAAATATTTCTATTTGATGATGCGGTTCCATTGGCGTTATCTGAGGGGCCCTTTAGCAAGTTGAGTTTGTCATTCCACACCCTTTTCGTTATTGTAACAGAGTTGCGGTAGTCCATATTGCCTCTTTTGCAAAACGGTGCTAGGATACCGTGACTGAATATGGCGTTCGCAACGTTTACATTCGATGCTTTCCTTAAACTCATTCATAAATCAGGATGGGGAATGGAGACAGAGAGGAAAGGGGTGATAAGGTACTCTTGGATTTCTTCCTTCACAGAGATAGAATAATTGATGATTGCCTGCTTCGTTAATTCCAAATGAGTTTCTGACAGCTGTATTCTTTGAGTTGAGATCTCCGGAAAGAAGAGCATAGCGAGATGGAGCAGATGGTTGACCATAGGATGAAAAGATGTGATCGGAAATTTTCTGTTATGTTGTTCTGGTTGGAAAACTGAAAATTTTGAAGAAGCTTCTGGGTATGTCTTGTGGTACTTCTGGTGGATTACGATGTTTTTATGGGAAGTGGGAAACGATAAGTACTGACTTGAATCTAGTGCACCTTAAATAGTACCACTTTCCCTTTTTTCTTTTTTTTTTTGAAATCCATTTGCATCAGATTTCTTCGATTAATTAGTGGGGGATATAAATATTAATTAAATTAGTCGTTGCAGGCGGATAATATTCGTGATTGGGAGAGGGCACAGTTTGAATGCGAAGAGCGCAACGATCTGTTCCGTTTGATGAATGCAGCTAGCTATCTCGACATTGCACCTCTTACGAGGGCCACATCGGCTTTTGTCGCTGAGAAGCTTCAAACTATGACGGTAGGTAATCCCTTATATCATATTTTTACACGAACCTTTCCTGGAATGTACTTCGATGCAATAGATGACGGAGTCCATATATATTTAAATAAAAGCGTTCTAGCACAACATTTTGTCATTACTATTTTTTAGAGGGTAGATCTCATTTGCTTTTATATGTCAAGAAAACATCAAAATTTCAGAAAGAACTTCATCTTAAAAGATTTTTCGAACACACCCTAAGGAAAAGGTCCCTTTTCCTGCATTCATTGACCATCGCTGTTCAGGAGTGATGGTGATTGTGTTGATTGGTGAGCTTAAGCATATACTAACATTTTTGACGTGTTTATTCCAAGAAGAGCCTTCTCCAGACAACACTAACCTTAAAGTTTATAAATTTAGTATTTGTCATTGGGTGGAAGGTGAAAGAGTTTTAGAGGAGAGAGGGAATTTGATGCGAAGAAAACACAAAAATATTTATTTAAGTACAAGTTGACGGTTGCAGGTGGATGAGGCACGCGATTATCTGAATCTAGTCGATGACTTTACGCCCGAAGAAAGGGAACGTATTAGAAGCGAAACGATGTGGGCCGAGCCAATGGCTTCAAGTGCAACGACAAGAAATGGTGAGGACAAACCCTTTATGAACCATAATGTACTTCCTTAGGGTGTACAATAAACGAGCATAGTGGTAGTGGTGACGGTGGTCTAGGTTTTAATTCCAGTTCGGTCAGGAAAGCGAATCTTTACGAGAATTAGTAGGTGTTACTGTAATTGTTTATGCGATATCGTTCATTTATTACTCGGAGCAGAGGGCAAATGCGTCGATTGCATGAAATTTAGAGTGTGTACAACTTCAACGGCATTGCAAAGATTTACGCGCTTATCGTACAGATATAAACACACTGCGATGAACGAGTCATGTGGCCAGCACTTCACCCAAATTGTTTATTGTATTCAAGGGTTGGTAAGAAGGCAGTGGATTACTTGTCACCTTTACCAAGAAAAGACGAAATAACATTTTCAAGAGTCCTCTTCTTAGCTTCTTGTAGTGTGAATCGCTCCAAAAGAATTGTGGATAATATTTTATTAAAGTAGTTCACTTGTAACGTATGTGCTGACCACCAAGCATAGCAGACATAAGTGAGCGATGGCAGTTTACTTGATAAAATGGCGAATAAGTTCGACCGGAAGTGGGAAGATTATCGTAGAATTCTTCTCCGCTCTAAAATAATAAACGATTATTATGTGATATTGCCAACTAGAACTGCAAACAAATGCATAAAAAATTGCTCGTTTATTTTTGCCACAGAAGAAGAATTTCAGGACCGAAATATTTTTTTCCTAAAAGTAAACGTTTTTTATTTATAGTGCTGTCTGACCAGCGCAAATAGGCTCATTGTCTTTTAATTGATGAATCCTTTTTCGCCCTTTCTTTTCAAGTGATTAGTTTAAAAAAATATCGCGCCAAATCCTCTTCGTTTTTCCTTGGTGACCTCTGAATGTCTTGCACTGCCTTCAAAGGTGAATTTTCAAGAAACAGTTCGGCTCCCTCTTCCAGATCCGATTTCTCGCTCAATAACTTCTTGAAAGATTCATTTTGAGGTGTTCAGTGGTATTCACCGACAATCATTTTCTTTTGATGGGATATGATGAGCCACGAGCTATGCTTGTCCAAAATTTCATCCAGCTATAGTGGGACGTAGAGCACGGATTATTCTCCCGTTCACAAATGTTCATTCTCCAGCTGTCTGTTTGGATGATCATTGGTTCCTATAAGCACATCCATTTCTGAAGATTATATTGTTTCTTTTTCAAATTTTTTGCCTTTTATTACTTTCAAGCTTTCTACCCAAGGATGGCAATTAAAATGATCTTCAACCTCTCAATAGCTCTGTAGATCAAGTAACGGTGGTAGATCGAATGTGAGGGGTAGATCAAATACCAGAAGCAGACTAAACCAGGGTAGATCAAATACCAGAAGCAGACCAAACCAGGGTAGATCAAATATTAGCAATGGATCAGATACTACGGGTGGGTCAAACTACGATAGGTAAAATATCAGTGATCGGGTGCCGGAGGTAGGTCAATTATCGGATTATGCAGTTTGCGGTACGTAGTTTCCAGTTTATGGTTTGTATTGCGTGGTTTACATAGTATGTGGTTTGTAGCTTATAGTTGTAGTCCAGTTTGTATTTGTCCTCTGTGGTACGTAGTTTGTAGTTTATAGTACACGCTTTGTGGCGTATAGTTGGTAGCTTGCAGTATGTAGATTATAGCTTGTAATGTGCGTTTTACAGTTTCTGCTTCGCACTTTATAGTTTGTAGTACGAAACTACTAACTACAAGGCGCAAAGCAGAGGGTACGATGTATATATTACTTCGTGATGGGACTTCTTAGTTCGTAGTTTGTACTTTGCGGGCTATAGTTTGGTATACTTTGTGGCTTGTAATTGTAGTGTGACCTTTGTAGTTTGTACCCCCCAGTGTGATGTTTGTAGTTTATATCCTCTAATATGATCTTTGTAGTTTGTAGTATGATCTTTGTAGTTTGATCTTTGTAGTTTGTAGTATCATCTTTGTAGTTTGTACCCTCTACTATGATCTTTGTAGCTTGTGCTTTGATCTTTGTAGTTTGTAGTATGATCTTTGTAGTTTGATCTTTGATCTTTGTAGTTTGTAGTATGATCTTTGTAGTTTGATCTTTGATCTTTGTAGTTTGTAGTATGATCTTNCCCCCCCAAAAAAAAAAACGCACACGCACATCACACACGCATGCCAAACGGAAAAGCGGAAAACATTCCGGAAACCCTAGACTGCAACAAAATGAAAGTGACGCGTTCCGGTAAACAGATCAACAACAAAACCCTACATGACTGCCTA
Organism: Baylisascaris schroederi; assembly: GCA_006503575.1. Taxonomy (NCBI): domain Eukaryota; kingdom Metazoa; phylum Nematoda; class Chromadorea; order Rhabditida; family Ascarididae; genus Baylisascaris; species Baylisascaris schroederi. The sequence goes on along the minus strand of QEWY01000118.1, from coordinate 452,721 downwards.
CATGAAACCGGAGTAGTATTAAAAATTCATTGAAGCAAAAGAGAGTTATGACTGACACTCCTTAACTACGGAAAAAAGTTTCTAAGTTCCCTTTCCCATGTTTGGCTCACCAACAAACTCTGGGCCATATCATCTAAGGAAAAAATTACCCCAAAACCCGAAGTTTGAAGGGACTCGGACCGACTACAAGCTTCTTCAACTATGGAGAAAAAAATTTTGAGGAATTTTCCAGGTTCCCATTCCCGGATCTTGCCCACCAACCAAATTAGCCTAGGCACTTAGCCATATCACCCAGTGAAAGAAAAAGTCTCCCCAAAACTCGAAGCCTGAAGAAAGTTAGAGCGTCTACAAGCCAAGAGTCATTAGTGATCTTCTATGTCCACAGTAGCATATAGAGATTAGCTTTTTATGCGTCTCACACCGAGTGAATTATTCAAAACTGGTAGTCACGCCGAGTGGACTACAAAAAGCCGTATTGAAATCAGCCCATTCAGAGAGAGAAGTAATTGATAAGAGGCTGGCACTCGGATAGACAGCAGGCGATGTAACGGATAACAGGATCGCGCCTTCGGCGCATCGGTCGGAAAAGGGAATAACGGAATTAGTGCTCTCCTGTATATTATTGACTTCTATAGTAAACAGACAGCATTTTCCCTATAAACTATGTACCATATACTATATACAGAATTAAGAATAGGGCTTCGCTCCTCTCCCCTCCCCGTACCACGCTCAAACAGAAACGTACCACACACCACACAAATATGCACGCACATGCACACACTCCTCTCCCCTCACACACACCACAGCGAGCACCCCCTCCCTCACCCAAAGACGCACACACACGCCAAACGAAACTCCCCTCCCCCCCCCCTCTCTATACTACACGCAAACAGGAACATTCCACACACATACCCCGCACGAAATCGAACTCCACCTCTCCCTTCCTTTCGTCCTTATGTTTGCTCTCACTCGAATGCATAAACGACCGCGCTATTGAATGCGTACACAAACCAAACAATAAATTTCACCGTCTCAGGGAAAACTTACACACGCACACTCCCCTTACACCACACTCCGCATCCATCTCGACCACTAACAGCACTGCTTATTGTTGCTCGACAGAGCTCACATTATACTCGTATTTTCTACCACAGACATTTCTTCTGCAACTCCAACAGCTTGTAAAGCGCCGACGAAGCCGTTAACTACGAAAGATCGCAAACGTACACTTCACCCACTAGCGCTGAACCTACTCCAACCAAAACGTATGGGCCTGGAGAGCTCAACCTCATCATCGCTTTCATTACGAAATCACCCCCTGCTATCGACTCCATCTGAAAACATCAGCCAAAGACCAAAATTCCTTACAATCTTCTGTATTACGTTGACATGTTGAATTCAAGTTTCTCCAAACAACATATTACCTCTAACTGTTTGCCTTTGAAGTATCTAAAGTTCCTGCGCGAAGTGTCGTTGAGCTCGATTTACCAAAGAGGAAGAAGAAATTGATGAAAAAAGTTTTGCAGCTTTAAGTTTAAAATTTCAAAGGGAAATTTTTCATTTCTACTCCTTAACAGATTTCCGCTGACGTAGGAAGGGTGTTCTCCATTAAAAACAAGCAGAACCCGACGTTACGAACACCTCTCTCCTTCTCCCCCTCCATGTTCCGTGCCAAAAGAACAATTAAAGACGAAGCGATTATCTGGTATCAACAAGTGGAACTACATACGCTACGCTGTTAAGCGTTTGCAGGTAGCGAAGTTGAAGGGCGGCAGGCGACTCGGCGATGACGATGGCCGCCTCTTGCAACGATCGCGAGGCCTTCTGTTCACCTTCCGCTGCGATCACCTGAACCCTGTTAATTGTCATTTCAACCCACACGATAGTCGGTTTTTTTCAGAAAGTACCACTCCAAGGGCGAATTTAATTATGTCGTTTCTCAAAATATGGGGAAACCGTTTTAATGAAAAGGCTAAAGTGGTCTGAAAGGAGAGTTTCGTTTGGTGTTTTCAACAGGTTGCGTGTTTCTTGTAGCGACTAAATCTGTTGTGGAAGACTCGGTAGTAATGGAACTGAAATTGAAATATATTCACAACATTCGTTTGCAAATTAATTTCTTGCATAAAGGCTATCACTGCTGCAAAACTCTAAGTGAATAGAGAGTGGGCGAGAACCGATTTAATGTGAATCCATAAACAACGAAAAAAAGAAATCTACATCTCTTTGCAGCAAAATTCTACGCTTCAGTGGAGTTCAGTCTGTGAAGGGGACCTCACGAATGGCGGACTGATGTTTATTCTTGCATTTTTCAGACTGTTATTTTATGGATATTCTGGCTTGTAATTCTTGACGGTAGGTAGGGGAGGGAACGTTTTTTGGTATTGGTGGTTTCTGGCTTGCAAAGATACCATCTCCTTGGCGGGACTGGACAAGAAAAACGGTCTAAAAATAGAGTCGCCGTTCAGAGCATGATGAACGGAGACTGAAAAACGTGTGAAATATATTAACCTTGGCTCTTGCTTCCCGAGTAGCTTCTGCTTCAGCGGCCATCGCTCGCTGCAATTGTACAGGCAAACGTACATCTTTTCTGAAATAAAATAATCTCTTATGCCTTTTCTCTATTTATAATATTCTATGCAATAAATGTTTTTTTAATCTCTAATTACAGATAGGAATGCTTAAGTGAACAAGATTAAAAATTTTCCCAATTTAAAGAAAAATGGGTTTTTTCTCCAAGTTTTCTATGGGAATTTCAAATAAACAAAGCATATTTCAGGTTCCAAGTTTCGCCCCCCCCCTCCCCTCCCCCATCTCAGAGGAAATTCGAATGCTGACTTCTCGACAAACGTTACGCTCTTCTTTGGATGTTCCCTCTCTTCCTTTTTTAGCAAGGTAAGCGTCTTTTGTTTGCTCACCTGTTCATTTCATCCACTTTTCTTTTCATCATAAAGGTTTATGAGATTCACGTATATTATATCAAAGCACAACAAATGCTCAACGATAACAACAACGCACAGCTCGAGAACATGCAGCAACTTACATTTCGACACGTTCCACCTTGATGCCCCAGCTTTCGGTCGCTTCGTCCAGCAATGTCTGCAAATTCGACAATTTAATATTCCTCGGAAACTTGTGGCTGAAGCAAAGAGGAAGATAGGGGAGGAGAGGGACAGGGGCAGAAGAGAAAAAGAGATGGGAAGCGAGAGAGAGGAAGGCAGAGGCAGACGGAATTTTGTTGTTGTAATCCAAGAGTGCAGTTGCCGAACGACACGATCAAACCATGAAAAAAGTAACCTCTTTCTGTTCAAAAATGTTGGTGTGCAACACTTTGAATCAGTTACCTTGATGCAAATAAAATTTGAAATCAAATAAATAAAAAGCAAATGAAATTTTCATACATTTCATTAAAAAGTCTGGATTTTCATCGAAAAACTTAAATTTCACTAAAAATGTCGCTCTATTCAAAGATATTGCGAAAAACGAAAAATGAAAAAATTACCACTTTCATCGCTAGGAAGATTGAAAGTATCTTCTAGTAAGATTCTTCTTAACGTGTATTATTGCGATGAGGAAATTCCAGAAATTACTGCATATAAGTCAGTTCAGGAAATTTCTAGTATAAAGAGATCTACATAAAAGCAGCAAAATAAAAATCCTCAAATTAGGGCAATAATTTTCACAAATAAAACACCACGGTTTTCCATCATCTTAAATGAAGGAAAAGCAAGATTTAAAGTACTACAGATATGCGACGATATCTTTATAATACACATTTTTGATTTTTTAGCAATAAGTTTTTTAAAAGCAATTTTTATAGTTTATAAGTACAACTTTTATAATTTTGCAAGTAACTTACGAGTAACACAAGTAATTTGCAAGCACACTAACAAGTAAAAATATAAGAGGATTAGTTTTTGAATCTTCAAATTTTTATGCTAGTAATCCGAACAGACATCGATTCAATTATATTTTCGACTAATATACCCATATCTTGATAACATCTGTGTCTTGAATCGAATGCAGCATTCTCATCAATAAATACACCTCTTCGTAAATTCTTTTCTTAGAATTTTATTGACGAACAAGAAAAGTTAATGACCGTAATTCTCCTAATAAAACAACATTTATCCGAATCATCCCTCATATTTGGAATATCCCTCGTTTAAAATACGAATTCTCATGCATGAGTAAACTAGTAGAACTCAACAAATCGCAATCAATTTTTCTTTCTTTTTCAGCAAAGAATCGTAGACAATTGCGCAAACAATTTACTTATTTGATTTCTTGTGCGTAAATTAGATTTTGCGATTGAATGTTTCTAGGCAATTTGTCGGCAACGATGCTAATGGCATAAATCGCCGAAGAAATTCCAACATCGCATATTCTAAGAAGACTAATCTGACAATCAAGCTTGAAATTAAGATGAGTAAATAATGGGAATTTGTTTTTTAATATGGGGAAATTTTGAAGAAAATTTTTCCCCTCTAAGTCCGAAACGTTTCGGCGCTACGCAGTCTTAGTGTTAGTTAGAAAAAGTCAAGGTCATGAAATAAGATACTTGGATGTCACCGCTCTAGCAAGCTCAAAAATGCCCTCATTTTGAAAATAAGAAATGAGGTTAGATTCTCCCAATCAAAACTCCAAATAAATCCTCACATCGATTGGTAAAACAACTTTTTTGAGTATCCTCAAGTCGAGGTCATGAGATAAGGTACTTGGATGCCACCGTTCTAGTAAGCTCAAAAATGCCCTCATTTTGAAAAGAAGAAATGAGATTTTTGTTTTACGTTATGTGTAGCAAAATACAATGAATGCATGGTCAAACAGAGACGTACTGGAAAGTGATGTAAGGCCTATTTGAACAGCCATTGTGGTAAAGCATCAAAGTCCATTAATCAGAACTTTCCACAAGGGTCACTCACCAGGTAGCATAGATATAAGCACTCTTCTCCTACTTTCATTCTTTCCAACCTTATCCTTGACTAATCACGCATTAATATAAATCCTTTCAAAAATTCCATATAGAGACTCTCTCCTATTTATAAACGAACATGCACAGAATCTACGCAAAAACCTTCGGCGTGTTGAAAGGCAGCTTGTAGCATCTCATGTATATTCTATTCTATTGAAAATCGTACGGGAATATGAGCTTATTTCTCGAAATTCTAGCAAAAAAAGCGCTTGAGCTCAGGTGCCCAAAATGAATCTATTTCCGTAGTATTTTCCCATCGAATCGACAGTAATGGCCGCTTCAAAAATTGCTCCATTTTAGCCGCAAAAATTAATGCACTCCAACTTCGAATAATAAGAAGGAAAAGGAAGATGTATACTTCGATCACTACCTAGTAAATTTGCGATTAGTGGAACCCGACTGGTCAGAAATAATTCTGTTCTCAAGAGCTTACTCTCGATTCAGCTTAACTTGTTCGTCTCTTTTAATGATGAAACCATACGTCGACACGCCAAACTTGTGATCAGATTTCACTATCGCGGCAAGCAATGCCCTATTAGCCGTGTTAATCAATTCATACTTCATGCACATTCGACACTACTAATGCAACTCGAACGGCCACAGTTACTTAGAAATCTCATACAGCCTCTTGGCACATTCCACGCTAATCCAAAATAAATTTCAGTGGAGTCCCGCACCATAACGCCTATCTACGTATTATCGATAATCTCTAAAACGAAATTTACATATTGATGATAGGCTCTTAATTGAAATTTGCATATTACCGACTGCAACGGAATCGAAAATTGCATGTCAGTGATAATATCTAAGATCGAATTTACACATCACTGATAGGCTCTAAATTTAAATTTACATATTAATGACAATCTCTAGCACAAAAGATCTTTCCCACTAGTTCGTGCTTTTCCTGAAATGCCCCTTCCCTTTCAGTCATGGTTGTTGAAATTCAAGCCTCATCATATATACAAACGAAATCCTCAACGTCTTAAAGAACTTGTGACAGATGGTTGTGCGCCTGATTTGCCCAAGTGGAATTTTTTAAATCGCTCTAAACAAGACTTATTGATCAAGTTGTTGCATCCAAGTATAACCAAGTAATAAATGTGATATTTGATTTACCTGCATAGACATTGCGATAGCATCCCTGTCGGAGAGAATCTCAGCGAGATTTTTTGTGCCGAGCATATTTCTGAGTGTTGTTTGCGCAAGTAGCCTCGTTGAATGGTGCGCATTCTCGACATTCGCCACCGAGACAGTCGCATTGCAAACCCGATAATACACAACCGCATCCACTGATACCGTCACCGAATCTTTTGTCAAAATCTGAAAAATACATTCCATTTAGGATGGATTTGAATGATCTAACATGTTCTGTTTCCAATAAACTCATCATCGCAACAAAGCGCATTCACTGCATTTACAACTGGGTGAAATATAGTGATACATCATAGGCTCGTGCTTGTTTGCGATTGCGCTAGTAGAACGTGAGAAGTCGAGGAGAAGGAGGGATGGGAGAGATAAGGTAAAAAAGGAGGCAGATCCTCTCAAATTATCCAAAAAGGAATCAGAGAGAACACAATTTTGCTGAACTATTTCAGCAATAGTAGCACATTCGATTTGATTTGCTATTAAAAAATACTCAAAATTGGACCAACTTGTTGCCAAAGCATCTCAGCATTTTATGATGAATTCTCTCCAACAACAGAATTTTTTATTTCCTCCTCAAAAAGTGTTTCTCAAGCCTTAAAATGTCTTCTGCTCTTCTAGCACACTTAAAACAAGTACAGATGAAAAAAAAAGTTTGTTAATAAGGATCTAATTTATTCAATCTATTTCTTGTAAATTCATTTTTTTTGTAAACATATTTCTTCATTTCTATGGAAATAAAATTCATAAATTCACCAATAACCGATAGAAATCGAAATGTTTCGGTGATAGTTTATTGAAATGTCCAATATTTAAAAGCTCCATCAGCCGACGACAGGCATTGTTGAACTTATATTCAACGCTTACTGTTCGACTGGCCGAATATTTTCAGCAGATAAAATTAAAATTAGTGGGCTGAGGGAAACCAATGAGAATTTTTTGAAATATTTTTATCGCAGCCCAGATAAGTCGATAACAGTAGTGGAAACTCGCAAACTCGCAGAGGAAAACTGAAAAATCAAGAAACGCTGGCTGATCTTAATTCACCATTTAAAAAATGAAAGATATTTAAGAAATAGTTTTCCTCAGAAATCTTATTCTTTGATCGCTAATACTATAAAGTAGAATTTTTTTAGAATGAAAATTGAATATTTTTCTGAAAAAAACTTGCTTAAATAAGACTGATAATCAAATCATATAATATTAAAAACTAGCTGATAAAATTGTTTTTGATACTTTTCAGTCACATAAATGAAAAATATTTTTTCTTTTCATTACAGTAATTCTTTGTTCCAAAATACTTTACTTTAAAGCATTCATATTTTACAAAAACACTTCAAAAATAAAAGTTTTTCATTTGAATGATAGTAATTTAGGTTTGATACACTATTTTCAGCATGAAAAGCGAAAAAGCAAAAGTTATAAAAACAATGAAAGTACAATTTAAGAGCATTCTTTTTTTCTAATATTGCCTTCAACATTAACAAACATCTTCAAATGGCACTTTCAATAAGGAAGAGATCCGCAAACTGTGAGCGCGTATCAAATTGAATGACGTCATCGAACTCAATCTGTCGTTCGCACATGTTTTAAGCTGCTTCAGCCATTTCCACTCGATTTCAATTTCTAGCCCTACCATTTCTCCCATTTAAATTGTCAAAGAAGGTGCACTACTCTTAATTAAAGAACATAGACAGTGAGCAGCAGTAAAGAATATTGAGAAAATTCCGGCTGTTGAGGCTTGGAAAGAAGGGGAAGGGGATGAGGAGTAGGAGGGAAGGGTTAAGGCAAAGACAGAGGAGTCTCTTTATCTGATTAGTCCTATGGCATCACCGCATCGAAGTGAACGAAAATAAATTTAAAAAAAGAATTCGCAAAATTAAATCTGCCAATAATTCCCTATTCAAAGGTAAATACTTCGGAATGGTTGCGAAGAAATCAACTGAAGAGTTTTAATCACAATCTCTCTCATTCTAAATGTTTTAGTAAAGAAACGAGAAATACTCCAACGTATATTTCTCATACATAAATTTCCCTCGAATAAATGCTTGCTTATGAACGTTATAAACTTTTCATGTTTGCCCCTTCCCCCATCCCCTTCCTCTCTCCGACCTGCCTTGAACAAGTGTCCAGTTTGATTATCAACGTACTGTCAAATATAAATGTAAATTAATAAATTCAACTATCAGCATTCTGAATCCTATTGGTCAACTGGCGTTGTTCCGAATCCCACTGGCAACAGCAATCGACTTAACGAAGAAAAAACTTTTCACATGGGCGCAATTTCTTTGTTGCTATTGGAGAATAGCAATTTGGGGATGGCAATAAACATCTCAAGAAGAAAGTGAATTTGTTCGCCGAATCCATTACATTCATGAATTAATGTACGCAGTATGCAATTCACACGAATATTGCGTTGCAATTCACAAATAAATCGGCCTATTCCTTAAAAAAACACAAAACTACTCTCACCGTTTATGCCAACCAATATGTCTGCCGATTATGAACTTCATATTATTGCAAACTGTTCCTCATAGTATAGCATTGAATGTACTCGATAAGCAAAAAAAAAAAAAAACGCATCTTTTTATAATCACGCAGAATTTGGCTAAATTCAATTAAGCATTTTCTGTTCACGAGATAGTGCCAGTAATGAGGCTTGGGCTTAATTCTAGGTTTAGTACAAGTTTAGGTTATTTCCCATCTTCCCGCCGAATTAGCTGGCGAAAAGAAAATGGGCCCGCCGAGGCTGAAACAGTCGAGTTTTATAGGATGTCTTCTTTTCTACATTATTTAATTGAATTTCAGTCATAAGTTTTTTTTTTTTTTTTTAATTGGAGGTTCTTTAGAATACCTAATACTGGCGAATCAAGAGAGAGGACAGTGAAGGAGAATGAGAGGAGGAGACGGAGGCAGAAAGTGGAGAGGAGGGAGAAAGGGTAGGGAGGCAAAATCCGATTGTGTTGAACCTCTTTCACGACCTAATTATGGCGAGAATTGAAAATTTTCCTGTTAAAGCACAAAAAATTTTTTCCGAGAAGAAAACAGTAAAAATTTCAAAAAAAACTAGAAAATTTTATTAGCAAATTTAAGTCGCAAAATAAATCAAATTGCGCTCATTTAGTTGGTAGCTTACTGACAGGTGACGGATATATTTCTCGTAGCTTAAACGGAAAGCACTTTTTTTAGGGGCAGTTAATTTAATGGAACCATATGGATGAATAAAAAACAAAGAAAAGAAAAAAAAGCAAAAATAAATAAATAAATAAGAAAATGAGTGGAACAAACCTCTTGTGGGGGCACATTGAAAGAAACAGTACGTAGATCGACCTTCGTATACGATTCGATACAAGGCAATACGAAGAAAATACCTAAATATTATCATCGATATGAACATCCATTAAAAAAACTCCAAGAAAATAAGAACAAACAAATATTATATATATATATATATATATATATATATATTATTTCCCTAAAATTAATGATAACATTTTCTTAATGCATTTAATATTGGCGAACCTAAGAAAGAAGAATAGAGGAAAGTGAGAGAACATGATGGAGGAGGAGGGAAGGGGGAAGGGAATGGAGCGGGGAAGAATCGTAATCTAAGCCTCTTTAACATATGACTAATAAGAAGAATTTAGAAAATACTACTCTTTTTTGGGAGGATTTCTTCTAAAATGTTTATTTAAGTCTCATAAATTCGTAGAAATTGCACGATTGTCAAACCATTCTTACTAAGTGATAATTGTTTCTACAGCCAATAGCCTCAAATTCCTTTCCCTCCCCCTCCTTCCCTACTTAAACCGAGCATAAATCACTAAAAGAAATGACAGAAACCTTTGCAACCGTCAAAGTTTGTAACAAATCAAATGCAACTAAACACACTGATAAGCTCCTTGAAGTTCACCATTCCACTCACTCTTGACGCAAAAAAAGGGTCAAATAGATAGAGAATAAAATTCATCGTTCTCAGTTGCCACTATAATCCCCACAGGCATTCTCAGTTGCCACTGTAATCCCCATAGGCATTCTCAGTTGTTGATGTAATCCCCACAGACATTCTCAGTTGCCACTGCAATCCCCATAGGCATTCTCAGTTGCCATTGTAATCCCCATATGCATTATCAGTCGTCATTGTAATTCCCATAGACACTAATAAATTCATCATCAAAGCATTGATCTAATAGTCGAGGCAAACATTTCTATTAAAAGTATAATCCCTACCATACAATGCTCCTTATAGCGTAAAGAAATTAAAACTGCCCCCATAAGATGTCCTTCTCAAATCTAGCTGACCTCACAATTTGCCACTAAATAATTCAAACACCTAGCAATTATGTCTCAACCGAAATAACCGCTTGCATAATTTTTCTACAGAAAGTTCGCCTTTAAGACTAGTTTTGCAATCAGAATTATGTAAAATACAGACAAATTTTTAAGCAGATATTTAAATGTCTATAGCAATATTCACCGCTAATAAATCAACGTAAAAAGTGGCAAAGAATATCCTCTTATATTACTGATCACATTCAATAAATTTCACATCTCACTCTCGTTTCAACGATTCTCAACTTGAAACTAGCAGAAAAGTAAATTGCAGACAAATAAACAGGCATACACAGATAAATAAACAGACACACGCAGATAAATAAACAGGTGTATACGGACAAATAAACATACACATACAGACAAAGAAATAAGCACAAACATGATCTTACAATAGTGCACCCCGGAAACGCAAAAGCATATAAAAATCATTAAAAGCGATCGAGTGACAAGTATGAAATATAAGTAGAAGCGGAAAAAATATTAACTGATAGTATTATCAACTTCACTTCTGCTTCGAATAACAATACGACAGAAAATTTTTGCAAAAAAAAGAGACAAGAAATTTTTAAACTTCAAACATTCCTATTATTTATCATATCAAACTTGGATGACGAAAAAAGATGGTAAGGAAATGATTACTTAAAAAGAATGATAACATATCGGCATAAATAACAATTATTTCTAAACTCTCGTTTTGCAAAATAATTGAGTGTAATTAATAATACTAAGTTTAGAAAGTAATTAAATTTCAATGCAAGTATTTCCTCTATTTTCAACTTATTATCTACGAAAGTGAAGAAAGTGTTGCCGTTGTGATACTGTAAGGATGCCGATATAGATTAAAAATTTCTAATATATTTTCTTGCCAAGACGCACAATTGCACAATATTCTCTGCTGAAGCATTGAATTAAAAAATAAAATCTCCGCAACTGCATAATGGATTGTCTTTTTCTTCAATAAACTTAGAAGAAATGCAATTTTAGCAATTGAGAAAGCGTGAAAACAAATAGCTAAGTGTGTCAATATTTCACTATGTTTGGCGTAGACTCCCAGGGGTTATTTGTCATCGTGATACGATCGTTATTCACAGCAACTTTCAAGATCGTCATATTTGCATTGCGAAATGGCTCTTAAAAGTGCCTCTCTATTTTATTCATACATACTTAGAAATAAAACAACAAGGACAACACAACAGTGAAGATACTCATTACAAATGTATGATTTACTAGATCGCTCAAATCTAGATAATTGTATCAATTGTATCAATTATATAAACAGAACCAATTTCTAGCACAATTCACTTCAATTCAATTTTTAGCATTATTCATTTGAATTCAATACGATTCCTAAAGAACAATTTGACGCAACAAGTCTTTGATGGATTACTGAGAGAAATCTGTCCGATAGATGAAGAAAAATTACTGATTTTCTGACAAACTAAAAGTATGAAAAATTCAGTGTAATTTCAGAAATACCAATATAAAATTTATTCAAAGTTTCAGAAAAAAAAACTAAAAATCGAGAGGACGCAAACTTTAGATCATATATATGAAGACTTAATAGCTCGTGAATGAGAAAAACCAATAAGTGGAAAATGCAATAAATTTTGAATGAGTGGAAAAGACATGAATGACAATCTTTCTTGAATATCATCATCTTATAGTGAACTTTTATTCGTTCCTTCAAATCTTCATCCCCCTCCCCCAACCCTCCACCTCCCAACCCATTATCCATTTTTCTTGTCTGATAAAATGACCGTTACATCTTGCCACCCAATATCTAACTCCACCTATTATTAAAAACAGAGCGCGGAGAAAGTTCAACTGAATAAGAATAAAATACGACCACTCCTACGACGCTACACTCGAAACACTGCGGACTGTTGTTGATGACAAGATTGGAGGCAACGCATTATCGAAAAAATCAATAAAATAGCGAGCGCCATGCCTTTGATCTCGTAACGAATAATACGATCTGCTGAATTTGCAATAATATGATCTGCTGCATTTGCAAAGATACATTAGTAACCGAATGGTTAAAAACTCAATGCAATGGTGATGATCATCCATAGAGAGGTAGATAAATCGTGAAAAATGCCAAATAAAGTCCACCTATAAATGTTAATAAAATTCAATAGGGAATTAAAAATACCACAAAAGAGGGCTTTAAAAAAATCCATCCCCCCTTGCTACTCTGAGGTTATTTGTGAACCAGCTGTCCCACATTTCATGTATACTACCACATAAAGGCGCATATTTTAGTGCCTCCGGAACTCGAAAAACTTCACTGGAATAATACAGTCTCAATTTGCATATGTGCACGTATATTTGGGTCATATTTACTGCGAAGTATTTGACAGCTTGCTAAAGAACGCGTCGAAATATGACTAAGTTGAGTGCATTTCTGTCGACGCGTTTTTTTTTTCTTGGATCACTGGACAAAGTGCCAAAATAAACGGGCAACTGAAGTTTTGCCTCTTCAATCATTCTGAAGCTTAAATAAATCAATCATCAACAAGCACCGCTAGCCCTTGCTTTATCTTGAACTCATCATTCAAACATTTATTTCGCTTAGACATAAATAGATACAAACGTCGACCAAAGAAAGTACCCGTATAGTCAACCCGCCCTTTTACCCACAAAATTTGGGGACATCAACAATGAGCAAGGCTACTCATGTGAAATTGCAAAAAAAACTTCAAAAATTTATTAAAGCTCGCATATAAAACGGCCAAACTTCAAAGGAATTGGGGAGGGGAAAAAGAAAAAAAAGGGGTATATTCCATAATGTGATCAAAGTAGAATAACAGGAATTGAAGGTAAACTATAATCGTATCGTTTTACATAAAAAAGTTTTAGTTATCATTAATTCTTTTAACAATATCATTCCTACAAGTTTCCACTAATATTCAAGCTACTTCTTGGCAATTCTTCCATAAAAGTCGATTATATTATCATATACGACCCAATATTTCACCATTTTATTCTACTATTTATTCCTTATTTTCACATATCCGATGTCTACTCGCCTCGATTATCCCCTCCCCCACCCCTAACCAAAAAAAATTTTTACACAAAAGTTTCCTTCTTTCTCAAATGATACTACTTCCATCAGAAAAAGAAAAAACTAAAAAAAAAAAGATTTCGACGAAAAAGTCGAAAACATTGAGAACTATTATAGTTGGTGCAAAAAATTTTATGAAAACAAGAGACATTTTTCTCATTTTGAATTAACCCGCCCCATAAACCGTGCAAAATTTTATAGCCCCAGTGGTTTTATTCTGATTTTTACGATACTGACATCATCCTCATCTATGGTATATATAAGAACTCTAATAACTGATCTATTCAACAACGTTTAATCAAAATTAAAATCTTTTATCATGTGTAAATTAGTAACTCATTTTACACGCGAAAACGATTGAGATATTGGTTACCTAACAATTGAAAAATTCTGCACATATAAATGAATGAATTTTTGAATAGTATGCAAAAATTCTACGATGAAAGACTGAAATATATCTCAAGAGATTTAAAGCGTAAATAACTTCAGCAAAGATCAAACGATATTGCTAAGAAGATGGCTAACATACTGCTTGACGCAAAGAACAATGCAAATTTCACACAAAGCGGAAGATAAAAACCTTTGGAAAAAGTTTTACAATGATCACAACGTCAAAATATTGGTAAGTCGAAAAAAGTGATGAGGGTTAAGTCGTTATTTAAAATTCACTTCTAAAATTTCAATGAGTTTTCGTGAATTTTTTCATTTTTTTTTCATTGAAAGGTGCAGAAAGTTGCTTTACAGTGTTTTCCTTTTCCGGAAAACAATTTTTCAGCTATTTCCTGTAAAAACCCAGAGTCATTTATCCTCCTCCTACAGCTTTAACTGGAGACAGCTTTCATTTTCTCCTCCCTTCCCCCTAAACCATATTTAAAAATCGTAGATAGGCCAGCCTACTCTTTAAATCACTTGGGGAAAACAGAGACAAAGCTTTCAAGAAATTCATCGATCCGAACAATCGCTATATCAAATGAAGAGTGCTCTCATGTTCCTTTATTTGCAGACGTCATTCCTAGTGCATAATCAAATGCATCGACTGCTTAATGCAAATGGCATACACGCTTCGTATGAATAGATTGGCGAAAATGTGCCGTCAATATTGAGCCATACTTCAATGAACTGCCCTTCACTTAACTGATCAAACACCTTCCTTCTTCCGCCGATTCACGAAAGTTGAAGATGAACGGAAGGCAACTAGCGAGAAGTCCTCTCTCCTTTCTTATCAATCCTCTTGCTTGCTGCCCTCCTCCCTTTTTCTCGTTCAACTCTTTCACAAAAAGAAAGTGTTATGGAAGCGCAATGTTCTTAAATGCGTCATGCAAAATTTTCCGCCTAGTAGCTGATTTTATCATGACCTTAGATGATAATGTTAGTAAATATATTCGTGGCGAAAGCAAATAAATCGAACTAAGCACTAAAGAAGCAAACTCATAGGATTTCACAACTCCTTCACAATGTGATCACCTTCGAAATGCAACAGAAAGCCACGAAAAAGAACATGTAAATGAGAGATTGAAGATTTTATACTTCGGAAAAATGGAAATAGATTAGAAACAAAGGTTGGGTACCCTTTTTTGCCTCATTTTTTGTAAAATAAAGAATGTTAGCTGAATTCAGGAATAAAAAAATCGAAACAGATTTGTAGAAAACAGTGAAATACGTGGAATTATTAAATTACAACCGATGCGTGCAGCAATGAAGTCCACTTACTAAAAATAAAATTCCCTTCTGATCAAAAAATTGCCCATCAACTTCGCTTTATATGACTAACTTTCTGATGTTGTAGAAATAATAATCCGAAAAAAATCAACAGGGATTTCATCACTTGCAATATTGGCAATTCGTCACGGAATATGAGGAATATTGCGTGCTTAATCTAAGTGCCATATTTTCATATTTAAGCATCGAATGATTACGGCATTCAGAACTCTCCAAAATCGACATATTTCAATGAAACAAGCTATAAACGACGATAGCTATGAGCCTTCACAGAATAATATCACAAATAGGTTCCATTATTTGAAATATTGTTGAGTTGTACAGACGTACACTTATATAAACATACACAGACCCATAGACACAGACATACAACATAGACAGATATGCACAGTCATACATTAGTAGGCCATAATTGAAGTAAATGCTCAATAAAAATGAGCAATTTCACTTATAATAAT
Organism: Baylisascaris schroederi; assembly: GCA_006503575.1. Taxonomy (NCBI): domain Eukaryota; kingdom Metazoa; phylum Nematoda; class Chromadorea; order Rhabditida; family Ascarididae; genus Baylisascaris; species Baylisascaris schroederi. The sequence continues at coordinate 437,027 of QEWY01000118.1, read as the reverse complement.
CCAGATTAATCAGCGACGGGACCTGATTTCATAAAATTATTTATGTACCACAACCAAAATACAGGATTATCGAACTTTTATGGAATCAGGTTTGCTAAAACATCGTCGAAATCATGTTGAAAGGTTGCTAAAATTTAAAAAAAGTGAAGTGGTCTCATGATGGCCTCATTTAGAGCGTTTTATAGTCTACTCAACTTCAGAGCAAATGAAACTTCCTATAGTGCACCTACAAAAAACCGATAGAACTCACAATGCACCTTTCAGTAGTTTTTTACCAATTATGTTGATGCCCCTTACTGATTAATGCTAACTGATTGTCAAAAAATCCGATTGGGTAAGTGCGAGGAAGGCAGTAAGAAGCAGGAAGAGAAGGGCAAAACTTACTTTCGAAATTTATTCCTCCTCATCGCTCACACATGAAGAAATCAAATTGGGGAAAAAGGTAACCTGCACACAAGTTAAGCTAAGAAAAGTAAGCCAAGCGAAGACTCGACGATACATTCGTTTTTATATAATATGAGTGATAAGCAATTTAGCTGCCCAACGATCGCATCTTCCAGTTATATATTATATACATATATACATATATATACATATATACATAATTTGTTCCCTTCAGATGATAAAAGAGGGAATACGATTAAAAGGCAAATACAGTAAGCGCATTATCGTATAATCCAAATCAACAAGAAATTGGCTAAGTTTAAAGAATATTTGAAAGAGTCATCCAGATTGTCTTTTCCGTCTTATTACCGCCTTCTTTTTATATTGACATATTGACAATAAGCAAATGATCAATGACTATCAATTAATCAATAAAACGAATTCCAATCGACCTAAACGTAATTGTTCCCTCATAAAGAGCGCAGTAAAACAAAAGAGATTTAAACAATGCAACCTGCTTAAACGAAACATGATGGACAAAAGTGTAAATTTGCTATACGAGGTTCGGGTGTTAAATGAAATCACATTTAGAACCGGGAATAGAGTTAGCGCACAAATAACATAGATGTTCTTGCACGCAAATAACGTCTAAAAACTTTTCCAGATGATTGTCGTCTATCTTTCCGCCAAGCGCTTATTTTACTATAAGACATTGCAATATATTACAGTACTTATACGCCGAAGAAGCCGATGCCACAAATGCAATAAGAATAAATAATGATAGAGAGAAAGACTGAGAGAAAAAAAGAATAAGAAAATACGAATAAAAAATAGTGCTTATGAATATAAATATGAATCAGAGATATAACAGGTGTAGCTTAGCGCCAATCATAAATATGAACAATATTTTATGTTCTGAAAAAAAAAACTTACCGGGACCTTTCGCTCCACCACCAATGAGCCTTCCTAGTCGAAATATTACAGCCCTCTCGTACTCCTGCACTACCTGAAAACATTTGTAATTTGTTAACATCACCTGGTCCTTCTTATCAATTTAAATTGAAGTAAGGAAATTCCAGAGATAGAAGCAATTTCACTTCGCACTTATGCTTCCGTTTTACCTCAATTTAGCTATATAATATCGTGATTGCTCGAGATCAAGTGTAGGAAACATTTTATTTCCCACGAATAGTACGGTCAACTACAGCACATAAAAAGCCTATTAGCTCGGCTCTTCTAATGAAATTCCTCTTCACTTCCCTAACCCTTTCGTGAGCCTTTATTCCTGAAACAACAATTTAAAATCCTCCTTATCAGAAATAAGTTCTTTCATCTTTAAGCTTGGAAATCCGCACAACTGCCACAAAAGAGCAGATGTAATTTTGAATTTTGCAACCCTCTTATGAGCGTTTCTCAGGTTTCCCTTAACCTTTGCACAAACGCTTTCAAATATTTCAATGACGCTGAGACAGATTTGCATTATAAGAAAACTTGAAAATGACTGCATAGATTGGGATAACGTTGGGATACATCTTAGCTATATGTGATGATATTTTTAATGAAGATGAATTCTGTATAATAGATTTATTCACAAAATTTGACGATCGAACTTTTCCCAGGTGACGAGGTAAAAGCCCATAACAAACAGACAGATACAGACATATAAGTAGGAATATTAGTCGATCTTCATCAAAAGTCGTTTCGAAAAAAAAAAAAAAATTGTGCAAAACACATAAATGAAAGCAGAAACGCAAATCTGAGGATTAATCAAGCATATCGTTTTCAAAAAACTCACAACTACCGTTCATTCTCGCATTATAGCCTCACACTCGATCAAAGCAACATTTATTTGGGAAAACTCCATGATAGCTAACTAGAAAGCATTGTTATCTCAAAGAGTTTAAAATATCCCGCTGTTTTAGTATTGCGAAGGAATTTTAAGTCCGCGTCTCATGCAAAAAGGAATTTTTAATTCTTTTAAAGGAGGAATTTTACAAATTCTGCGATCTCAATTGAATTTGTACGACCATTCCAAAAAAAAAGAAAGAGACTCCTTGCTGAGAGCTTCCTTTTTCAGAATATCTCCAAAATCCTCCTCATGACATAAAACAGAGTAGAAGAAATAGTTGATTATTTTCAACTTCAATTAGGATTACCTACTATGCAATCTAATGTATACTAATAATTACAATTAATGGATATCAAACTAATAAAATAAACTAGTAAAAGATATTAAAGAGCACCAACAATTATTATTTGCAGCAATTACCTTGACACAGAAGCAAACCGAGATCGGAAATGTTGAAATAAGTATGACCCAAGAGAGCGTAATAATCAACCAGCCACAAAATCCGACACCCGTATCGTATGTATCGGCTGAAATATGCGTATCACTAATAGCAGCAGCAGTATTAGTATTAGCAGTATTACTTGCAGTAGTAGATCGATGTGCAAGTCGCGCCATTATATAGTGAAGTCACCCCTTTGCAATCATCTATGCATTACGATCGCCGTTAAGGCACCAACTCTCGCGCTTCAACTACACGGCTATTTCAACGGGCGTGAGTTGGTCACTTAGTTGTTCGCTCCGTCCTTTTTCTTTTTTCAACGCTCTTCCACATCAATACGCGTTTACGTCAGTTAGCAGCCACTAGAGCAGAAGCTAAAAATGAGCATGAATCAATATAGGTGCCCAATCTCAGATATATCCCACATTAGAATACATCACCACCGGCAAATAAACTTCTACTTAGAGCTGATTTTATGTGAGAAGGGATTTAATTTTTTAATGTGATGCCAATTTCCCGGAAGTAAAATCATCAAGTTTTGCCGAAAATCACAATTTTCAACGACAAGTTTTCCTTTCAAACGTTATTACATTCTTCTTTCTTATGGATTTTCGGGAAACAAAAAGCAGTGAATTCCTAAATGATATCAAAATCCCAGAAAAAGTGGAAGATCGGGATCCTAATTCTAGAAAGAAATTCCTATCCCAGTTCCCCCCCCCC
>QEWY01000118.1:415799-433630 GCA_006503575.1 Baylisascaris schroederi | reverse complement strand
CCCCCCCCCCCCCCCGCCTCTCTCCCCATGCAATACAAGTTGGACAATAAACATATCTTCATAAAAATTGTTTCTGACTTAAATTAGCTCTAATTTTGAAACATTTTTTGCTTTCACTGTATTCAAAAAAAAGATGTAAAAAAAAGAAAAGTTAGCACCGATGTATGAGTGACTTATTCCCCCAGCGAGTAATCATCGTCGAATGCCATAGATCCTCTTGGGAAAACAGTGCAGCAAGCTGCTTTTTCTTTTAAAGGATTCGAATCGCTGATGGCAAAAAGCGCATAAGCAATAACAGCGAGCCTATATTCATAAGAAAGTGGCCAAAAAAGAAGAACTTCATTTGTGCGCCCGGTTGTATCATCTATGGACTCGGTTGTACATGACAAAATCGAGCAAAAACTTAACACCTTTTCCAATTTCGATTCATGACCCACAGTAAATTGAATTCATTAAAATCATAAGAATACCACCGTTACTATCATCGTTAATTACATAAACAAATTCTTCAATGAATTTACAAGGCCAGAAAAATCTCCTGGTCAGGGAAACTTCCGCAGTAATCCAGCCCTACTGCATCAGTCCGGAAAGTTTGCAGACAGCAGATGCGGACCTATCAGAGGATGAATATGCAAAAATATTGGCCAATGAAATCGTTTAAATAAGGGAAATCCGACAATGGGTTTACAAACAATCGAACAATCAACTTACTAACATTTTATAGCCATTGTGTTTATTTATTTATTTATTTGTTTATTCATATTTTTTGATCCGCTCTATATTGAAATGAATCGAAATTAAATGAACAACGCATTGTATTAGTAAAAATCTCATATATTATTTCCCTATATGGATAAGAATACTTCCTCAAATATTTCCTTTCATGTAGAGACTTCCAAATTCAACAATTAAGCACCTTTAAGCTTTTCACGCAGATTCATTTTTCCATATATATGCAAATCGCACGCATATTTATAATTTTGACCGTATAAAAGTCATTTCCATATCTGATAGGTGAATGCAACAGTAATCAATGTTAAAAAGAAGTTTTCTTAGAATTTATAGACGATTTTGCATCGTCCACTCTAAGGCTATTTGAAAACCGCCCAGCTGTAATTGCTGTTTTAACGAACAGCTGCTTAAAACAATAAATAAAAGTGGCAACAGTTGTGGCGATAGCCTTTAGTTTAGAAGTAAGTGAGTGCATATTGAACGATACCTTAAACATCAACAACAACCGCATTGTAGTGTGAACAAATATCTAATATTTCTTTTGCACATTTTGGATGGACTATCCTCTTCCTCCTCTCTCTAGCAAATCAACAGATTTTCTGATTCGTCATGCTCAACACACGGGCAATAAGTCCTGCGAAGTTGTTTGTCTCTCCTCATCACTCCCCGCTTTTGTGGGTAAGGAAATGGGAATGGATGTTGAGGCAAGCGTTACCTTCCGATAAACAATGCCTCCACTTCGAGGATAGCATAAAGAGGGCGAAGTCGATAAAAATCTCCTTCGAGGGCATCCTAAACTATGCATAGAAAGCGAATGGGGCAAACAGTTGTGCATGCAAAATATGAACGAATAAAATTTTTCTTAAACCAATATAACGGCTAATAAAGAATGAAAATATATGTGCACTTATTACTTTATATGAATTACTGATGCTTTAGTAAACTTATTATATTTAAACACAAAAACGATAAGATCTTGTTTATATATATATATATATATATATATATATTTATATATAACGTCCCCTTTTTAGATTCAACAAATTCATAAAAGGCGAAACTGTTATATTTACAAACTTAGCGCATCCCCAAAGTGATTAACCCCTCTCCTCCCTCCCCCCACAAAGGCGACTTGAAATATTTAATAAATTGACGCAATTGTATGGATCATTGCTAAAGCTCAACATATCTTTCTATCAACCAAACGCATTTCTCATCGTCGCTCACATTAAAATAATCTCAAATATGTGAGAAAAACTTTATCGCTATTCGTCATAATGTGATCTGTTGAAATCGCTTAACGCAGCATCATTGCATTCATATCAGATTTGCATTTTTCATTTCAACAGAAAAAAATTGTTATAGTAGTTGAAACTGCAACATCGATGCATAAACGTTCAAAGGGAAATATTCTAACGCTAGAAGATAATCTCCCCCCCCCCCCCCCTTACCCCATCCCCTCCTCCCCCATTCACCCCTCTTCTTTCCTCTTCAGAAACAACAAGAACACACTTTCTATTCTCACAATAATATGACACCTCAAGTTCGTCGCACCAAATCAACCACTTGCTTGAAGGACGCCTAGTTTGCCATATATTAGCACACACTTCAAAACGAATTGCAAATCAATTGCAGCAATTACAAAGCATTTATCAACTTCAACGGTTTTCCATATTTTTTTTCCTCAATTCAACTGTTGCGGTTTTGTGCAGACACGGCTGATCACAAGTCAAACCGATCAGTTTCTTCCAGTAATCTTATACGCTGAATGAAAACGTTGCCAAAGTCTAATTTTGCATCCCCTCTCCCACTCTCAGTCCTACCCCGTAAAAAATCGTATGAAACCCCGCGGGACGGCAAAACCTTCCTGGAGGTGATTTTAGAGTGAAAGATGCGAATTATTTCTTTTCTCAAAATTCTGGCAAAGCAGAATATTAGCATAAATATTGACGAATATGGTTACATTTCAAGATGAGAGAATTATTGAGCATTTAGTCGAAATGGAAATGATTGCACACTCGATGAAGCATAAAAAGAAAAAGCAATAACGAGCACTTAGCAAAGCTAGAAATGTGCAATGAACTATGAGAAATGAATGTACAGAAAAGTAGACTTAAAAAAGAGCAGTTATATATTATGAAAATGGCGAATGCGTTGATGGCCACCGAAAAAATCAAAAGGGTGTTAAGTGAGATAAAAAATCAACCACAATTTCAACTTTATTTAAACTTATGCTAAGGTTATAACTCTTTAAATTTTATACTTATATTGCAACTATAATTTTATTTCCATTTTTCGCTTCTATGTAGTAAAAAGATCAGAAAAAATGTTCACTCTTCGACTCAATGCATGCCGCGAATTTATTTAATAGACTAGGTAGGGTTTATTTAATGGATTGGGTACTTATTTAATAGATTGGATATTTTATAGATTCGATGACGTCATTTCAAAAATTTTCATTGCTGCTTGCATTGCTATATCAACAACAATATTCTTCCACCTAAAGTGGGTCAAAAAATTCTAAACGTAATTATATTGAAATGCTGATAAAATCTCAATTCATTATAATAGTCACTAATGGCACGAAACAACTTCTGAGAAAAAATTACAATTTTGGTGACCGAAACTCTTTTAATCCATTACCCTTCCACCCTTCTCCGCCCCTGAGTTACTGAAACTTGGTAAATCCGAATTTTCGCAGCAGTAATCTGTCCATATAAAACGGGACCTTAAGAAAAAATTATCTGAATATGTTTTGAATACAGCTAATTGCTGGCTATCTTATGAGACCGGTAGAATGGATTTTCTATAAACGGGTCGATCTATTTTATGAATTTTCAGGGAGAGGAGGCCGCAAAATTATACGAGTGAATTGGTGTAGCGGGTAATCATAAGCTTAAACGGTTAAACATGGAAAACAATAACAAGCTCGTACTAGTCGTATTTTATGAACTATCTATATTGGACGATTTAATGATTCCTTCAAATCCGAGAAATCGAATGCATATCCATCAACGAGTTACTAAATCTTAAAGAAGAATATTCTTTTCGCTTTTGATTAAATACCTCCTCCCTTCCTCATTCCATCCTCCAGCACGTTCGCTCACTATCTATTCTCTATTGTTTCATCCCTCTGTGCTCTTATGATCTTAGTACTTAACGAGAAATCAGTATATTGTTTGTGGTCTTTTGCACCTTGCAAACGAAAGAACAATGAATTGAGCACATGAAGTTGAAAGTCTCACTCAAGAACATTCTGAAATTGGAGATCCCCACTCTGTTGTTTAAAAGGAGTAATAATAAGAAATTGAAAAATAAGGGCAATGAGGAAGGGGAAGAGGAATACAGTCCTTTCTGCCACCAGCTCTTATCTTGCATCCCTCCTCGTTAACCCCTTCAAAATGTCAGATGTGGACAACCTCTGTGCAGCAGATTATAGCTGCAAATGCATAACAGCACTGCATTGATATGTGACTTAATCGATCTCATTCATCACCCGTCTGCTCGGTGGGCCTCTTTTCTTTTTTTTTTTGAAGTACTTCCCGTGAATCGCCCAGAACATCGATTCAAAGCATTTGTCTTAACTTACATCTCCATTGATTCCTCAAACCTTATTCGTAGATTAAAGGGTCTTTTATTGCATATATGTAGAATTTACCACTACTTGTAAAATATACTTACTCATTAACATATATGCCGTGTTGAGAAAGTTAGCAATCCTACAGACTTACCTCTTCAAAGGAATAAATACCGTCAAATGCAAATGCCTCCCATCCGCCCTCTAAAATTTGGTACTTCCATGAGGTTTCAGGTTTATATTCAACAGAAAACGGTATATGCAACGATAGACATGACATGACAAATGATTAGATTACACTGAAATCAATTCGCCCTCTCCTTAACGAGAACAAATATATATTCGATGGCCGTTATATAATTTAGATGTTAATGCCAACGGTGAGAACCTAGATGAGCATAAAAACTCTTACATTCCAATCTCCTGGGAAATGAAACATTGCTCAGATACCTACAAATCAATTCTCCTTAGTCCTAGATTAGTTCTTACTGTATCATATAATAGTACAATATACTTCCGCAACTTCTTCAGTAATGAAGTCAAGAAAAATAAGTTAGGCAAAATTTTCGAAAAAAAACCGAAATTGAATTAAACAATTAAACACTTCGAGAAAATCTACCTGCAACGAGTTGCCAAAGTGTTCGTCGAAGTTGACGCATTGTAAATAACTACTTTCAGACACCTCTAAGCAGAAAGGTCACACTTCTTAGAACAGAGGTCAAACTTTTAACTGAGCAGGTCGCACTTCTAATGGGCCAACCGTACGGTTGGCACGAACGAAGCAAAAGCAGTAAAGCTTTCTGCACTCTTCCACACATACACAAGTGCACACTTAATTTTTTCGGTGCACAAAAGCAGCTTTACTACACATTCTGCACATTACGTCTCTATGCTTGCACATTTAGCGCGATGAGGCATCTAATCGAGTCAATATTGATTATAGATAGCACTGTGAGGCATCTGATCGGATCGATATTGTTCAGAGCTCATATTCCGATCTAACGCTCTAACTTTGACTAAATATTGAAACATCGGAACATTATTACAAGTACAGCTTATCAATTCCTTATCTCATCATGAAAATTACTTCTTTAGTTTCCTTACTATCTGTTGCAACTATGGACACCATGTCGACTTCCATTGAAGACCCCCTCTAAATGGAACCCCTCTCCTTGGAGTATATGACATATCCCTTGGAAAGCTGAAAAGGAAAGAAGATAGAGCATAAAACCCCATGAAGTAAGGTGTAACATAGCTATGCAAATGTTACTTATTCATACTCCCATCGCAAACGCCATATTTCACACTTATCGCCCACGTCATGTTGCTATGATTTATAACTTAATTGCTTGGCTTCCTATGGTCAAAGTATTGTGAAAGTCGAATTGAGCCAGAAGTTAAATTTCCAATCAACGCTAGCAATTGGTTCTTTGATGAGCAATAATATCAAGTGCTTTAAACGGACGTTTGCAGAGGGCAGTTTGACAAAAGAAGAGCATCTAGTCCAGTGGAAATGGAAGTAGGAAGGAAGACGAAAGAAGGAAGAAAGGAAGAAGAAGGAAGGAAAGGAAGGAAGAGCAGACATCATAATAGCTCACTGCAAACTCGGCAGAAGAAGAGCTGTACCAAGGACAAAGCCTCATTCGACTAGGAGAAACGCATATATCTAAACGCTTCTTATAAAATAATCGTATTCGGCTGAATACTTCGAAGCACACTACTCAAGCACCGTAAAAAGCGGAAACCTTCTTTGGAATACAAACCTCGATTTCGATAATATTACTCCCCTCCTCTACCCCTCCCCCTCCCCTCCCCACCTTGAAAAAGGCTTACATTCAAGAGCGCTTTAAAGTGCAGGCTGGGAAATTCTACAACACGCGCATTATAAAAGCCCTTTTATAGACAAAGTAACAACACTCAATCTCTTATTTGAATAAATGAAAGACATATAATGAGCAGGAAAACGTCAAAAGTGTAACCTCCATCTTAAATAGAAGCCTCGCCATCAAAAATGCTTAGAAATAGCAACGCTGAGATCTTATTTAACCAAATATGCTAGAAAAATAAGTAATTTTTAAGTGTGCAATCAAGTAATCACCGAGAATAACAGCAAAAAAAGTTCTACTGCAGAATCCGATAGAATACTGTGAATCATCTAAGTTGCAGTTTATATCTTCCCTTCAATTATGAAGTTCCTCTGATGATACAAAATGGCTATAATGCACATATTTTTTTACCACCACCATCATTTACCAGAGATTATTTGATGTTCCGATTCGTTTAGAGCGAATAAATGAATTCTCCGTTTAAAGATGGCATTTTACGCAGATCTTACAGAAAATCTCACCCCTTACAACTGAGGATGTATGAAAAACAAATGAAAATGCGGCAAATGGAATTCAATAATTTTTTTATTTCTTTGAACGTATTTTTCTCTTTTCAGAATTCTATTGCCACAGTCACCACATTTTTTAAAATGAATGACCCTCGAATTGTAGAGCAGCAAAGCGGATTACAGAGCCTATCTCATGTAGCAGTTTCACGAAGTGATGGAAGGTTATAAGTACCAGAGATGTGATTGGCGTAAACTAGCAGGCTTGAACACGACAAAATGCTATGGAACATTTGAAAATGCGATATGAAGCTGAAGATGCCGAACATAAAAGCACTTAGCAATCGGGAACAGTCGATGAAGCTAACAACGCCTGAAGAATGATGGAAGAAGCTGGGTAAGGGATCACAACAATGAGTAGAAAAAAAGTGCATAAAAGTTCTCCAAAGTTGCTTGCTGGCTGTATCGTATACATCTCTAAGCTTATTTCTGAGTTATGAGCTTAACGAGCATTTTGCCATAATGAATCCACGATTCACCTTCTCAAATCTCCAAGTAAGCATCTACTCTCCCTTAGAAGGAACATTGGAAAAGATCAAGGAGAAGATTGTGGCTGAGGTGAAAATGTTACTTTTGACATTCAGCGCGAAAGGTATATCAAAGATTCATTTACTGCTGCAAGAATGCAGTATGTCGGGGATGAATCTCTCAAGAATGCATTTCTAAGTTTGAAGGGATCAAAAAGATATTACTATGCATAGACAGTTAAAGCTTGCCTCCAAATTCCGAACAGCACCGCCACTTATCAATAAACTCATATCTGCAGTCGAACTCATAAAAATCGAGAAAAACGTACCAAAAGTATGTGAGTATTGTACTTCTTAGACCAAAATACTTGATACAGGACAGTATTAAATCTGAACCCGCAAGCATAGTGTGTAGGTACACTAATTCGACTTTTGAAAGGGCAAGGTAAATATAGTAGAATATTATTTTTTCAAGAAAAAGCATAAGATAGAAGAAACAAAAAATTTTGGGACAATGAGAACATTGCTCGCTATTCCGCCTAAGAACTAAACATTTATTTTGTACTTTGCTTTCTTTATTGAAATAAAGACTTATTGATTATCATCAACTGTAGATGACCTGAGCGAGATCCGATTCTAGTCTCGGTGGCAGCCGGGAATGGTGCTAGGTTTAACCCAATAAATTATGAAGCGAACACTTAAATTCAATCGCCGCCTGTCTTAAGTAAATGCGTCTCTTTATTGAGCATCTGGTTTAACACATACTCCTATGATCAATGAGGTCTGATTTAACCTATATGCGTATAGGTCAAAGCAGGCGTCATTCTCCATCGTGATCGGGACTGGAATCTGATTTAACACAAATACACACAAAACCACATCAACTACTTGAGTGATCAAATAGTGCCTTAAATGTAAACAGCCATTATTCACATGCTCGGCTCTCGAATAAGAGAGCACCATCAACCCGAAAGGGTATATAATTAAAAAGAGAAAAAACATGGCATTTTCAGAAACGCTTTATTCCATGGACATGTTAAAAACGGAGTCTAGCCATACAACGCGTAATCTGCTCTGAAATTTAATAATTGCTGAAGCAAAATAACAGAAATAAATCTTGTGGTGCGAACGTCCTGTAATTTGCCAATTCTATGCTCCATTTTTAAGGATAACTTGCCAAGTTTGTGTTATTAACAGTCATATACGATCATTTTGCAGCAGTTACAGTACGGAGTTATTAGTTTCTTAATCCTAAAAAGCTGTCGTGGCCCACTGGTGGGGTAGCGAAAATACTGAATCCCTCGAAAAACAAACAACGCCCTATTATTATAAATAAGGTAACATCCCCTAAGTATATTCGCCTCGTTTAAAAACCAGAAATTTTTCGAGAAAAGTGGCCATCATAACTTCAAAAGAGCTCTGTTCAGTGCCGCATCGAGAATCCTTACCCCTTCTCGACATGTTAGATTCCCCTCCTCTCAATCTGCCAATCCCATCCATTTTCTTCTTCAATATCCTTGTAACATTCCATGTGACGAGATTACGTTGCATGTTGTCTCTACTTAATTACACACAGCTTCTATCTGCCTGAGATACTTCGCCAAAAAAACATAATAAACAACAACTCTTTAAACTGTTGTCGGAAACGAAAACATAGTAAAACAATTACGAAAAAAATTGCCAAAAAGATTCACTTTTTAATTTTTTATTCCACCGATGGAAACATTCAAGTAGCTGATGAGGTAGAAGAGAGGAAGGAGGTGGTAGTGGAGAAGAATGGGAGCAGAAATCCTTCAAGTATCTTACCACTCACTAAATGCCTCGTTGTTTAGATCGAAAAAGGAAAAAAAGATTTCTCTACAGCGAACGAAACTCTGTCGCAGTTCAGGAAAGCGGGATAGGGGGTGATATGACATGAGGAACATTCGGGTGTGTGATTAAACTTCTGATGAATATCTAGTTCTACTTTCAATGTTGAAATTATATTTTGAACATATACTAGTTCAGTCTTTCTTACGGGTATAGCACACATCTTCTGAGGGTGTTTTAAGATTTCGTCTAGAACAGAATCGTAAAATCGGAGAGAAGCGTTCGTCTCGCACATTCAAAATCAATATGCCAATTATGTGCAAATGCAAACCTTAGATTATCATACGTGAAAAATATTCAAATTATTATTGAACAAAATAATTTCTTTCAATTTTCGTGATACGATCCATTAAAATAATAATAATAATAATAATGATTTAGCACTATAATTGCTATTATAAATTAGAGAAGCATTCACAATGATTGAGGGATAAACGCAACCTCTATTGACTAGATAAACAACTATTCCCTAGATTATTAGCTGGAAAAGATTCGAATCGAAGTAAAACATTTCTGAAGTAGAAACAAATTCTACGAGATTTATATAAAGTATGGCCTGAGCCAATTTTGAGAACTTCAACAAGCGCAGGGAAAAAACCAAATACAAAATGATTAAAAAAGACTAAGACTTTCAAATCTATTTTTGCGAAATTCATCTCGATTATCTTGTTCATATTTTATCATGAAAGAGTTAAACAGATGCGACAGGCGACGACAAGCTCGGCAAGGAGTTCGACAAAGGAATAGAATACCGACGATAAAGAAGTGGAAGCGAAAAAAAAGGCTACGGCACGAAACCAGTGCAGTTGCAAGGTGAAGTGATAACTTGAGAACGCCGTTGAATAGTGGTCTAGCCTAGAAGAAGAGCATGACGAAAATATTCAAGAATGACCCATCTTGAAGGAGATGGAGCATTCGGGAATAGGAAGCATGAGAGAAAAGCCAACGAAAGAATCTGCATTAGCTCATTTTGATCTGTAGTGACCTCGATCCCTTTATAAGTGAGCCATCAATTAGTTCAAAATGATTCAGGTGTAATGTTCTAAACTATGCTCTGTTTCTTGATTTGCGTAAACACTATTACTGTAACAGTAGCCATTGTTGAAGAGTTATATCACCACTTTATATCACTAAAACTTACCTCAAATAAATTGATACTATGTTGTTTAATAGGCTATCAGAAATATATGCCATTAAAACATCAATCAACACCAATTTATTCCTGTTTAATTTCACTAAATTAACATCATCGTTTGGTTTGGCTAAGAAAATCCCCAAGTGACCTTAGAATCAAATAAACGAGCAGCAGTAACTGCAGTGCAAACTGTATTGAGATAGCAGTATTCAAATTTTGTTCCCTTCCTTAATACCATCAATTCCATATAGCTCAGTTGATTAACGCCAAGATTGGCAATCGAAAATATTGAAGTTCAAAGTTCGTCAGCTAGATGAATATTTGCGTAAATGAGAAGTGTGATTAAGATATCAGACCTTCCCAACGGAATGAGATTAAGATCGCTAAACGCAGTTTGTTATGTGCTAAGCTGAAGTTGAATAGTGTGAATATTGGCTATCGGATGCTGGCCACAGCAAATTTCAAGTAGCTCCCTCGAGATGGCCTAGATGAGCGGCATACCAACTCCAATAGCAACTTTCACTAGCAAATCTAATAAACTGCCCCAACGGTGCAAACCGATGCCACTAACGAGCTAAGACTTCTTTTGTCTATACGGATGAATACATGACACCACACACTATTGATTACATATTCTGAGGGAAAAATAATGATAAAACGATGAAAGAGAATCGATATTGAGCATCTTTGAGAGAGAAATTCTATTATAGATCAACTGGGAAATGGTTTATAAAAAACCTCGCAATATGATGCGAAAAAAGCTGTAATGCTTAAAATGATCTGGAGGGCGAAAACATTGTAGTGAATACTCAATTAAGCTACAAATGGAAAATGTGAGCTTTGATCTATAAAAGCGCAGAAGGGGAAGCGAAGGAGGAGGTTAGGAGGTGAGGGAAAACACAAAGGATGATATGAAGAAGAAAGTAAAGTTACTTTGATCCTTTGAACCAACTGATCGAGCTTTTATGTGTTCACACCCCCGTTCCTTCACCNCCCCCCCCCCCCCCCCACATCACGAATTAGTTCTTCAGCTTCACCGTATTAAACATCTCACCAAATATGCATGCTTTAGACATATCAGAGAACCTAAGAATGGCCCAGCCACAGCAACTAAAAATGGTCCAGCCAAAGGAGCTAAAAATGCTCCAGCCAGGGGAGGTAAAAATGCTCCACAGTCATATCTTCGCTCTAACGAACTGTTGTGAAGTATGGGAAATTAAAATATAAGAAAAGTTCAGGTAAGAAGCGAGCAATGATACTCATTCAGATGTTAAAACAGTGCTCATTAAATCTTAGGCAAAATAAATTCAACATACTTGAAAACCGCCGCGTAATATTGCTTTAGCTTGAGCTGAAGGTGGAAATGGCAGGGTGGGGGAGGAGGGGAAGTGGAGGGGGGGGAGGGGTTCACTCCAGCAGTAGGACAACTAAAATTTGAAAATTTCAGGCTTATACTTCTAGCAATGCTAACTTATCTTTCTACAATAAATGTTATCTAAGCTTTAATGTAATGCGCAAAAGAAATTCATCAGGAAATTAAAAGCTAAAACACCAATGATGAACAGAAAAACTCTTCTAGATTATTCTTAATATTATAAAAGCCAGTGGTTACGTATTTCAAAAGATATTGGTGTTTTTTTGGTGTGAAAGAAAAGTGCACAATGTTGCGGTATAATTCAGAAGTTAAATTTGTAAAAGGATTCGGCTGCAACTAGCTTCGATTAAAATATGCAACTCACTCAATCTGGTTGCGAAAATGCTGAAGGCTTTGTAAATTTAACGGATTTAGGACAATTCTGTCCCCAGAAATTAGAGAATTTTTTAATTTTTCTTACAGCTTGCTTAAAAATTGACTGAAAATTGCTTCTAGGAAGGCCTGAAATTAACAATTCACCTCGTTCTAATTGCGCAGGATTAAGAGAGAAAAGGCAAGCGAAAGATAGTGTCCGGCATGAACTATCTAATTACTTCCATTTTAAAAGTTGTCACATTTCGACAGCAATCACTTTCGTAGCACGTGATGAAGTCTCATTTCTTTGTTTATCTTTGCATTAGTTTGTCATAAAGCATCGTATATGTAACCTGAAGTTAGGAATGAACACGATGGGTTGTTTTGCAAACGTGCCATTCGTCTTAAAATATTCAATAAAGCCGAAACAAACAGAAGTAACCCTCGCTGGGAGTGCAGACGCTTTAACTGCCGTTATTAGATGGTATATAAGTGGGCACTCAATGGTACTTAGAGATGCCGAAGATATTTACTAGGAAACAAATAAGTAGATATTTGACACTTCAAAAATCACAAATCATCAACAAGTAGCGAATTTTGAAGGTAACTTCGATGATTCCACACATGCAGAAATTCCACACACATGCAAAATATGTTCATTTTTATCACTAATTTATCTTTGATACGTGAAGAGGAGAACTGAAAATGTTTTCCGCAAAGCGAAGTGTCACAGTCGATTAGCACGCTTATCTAATGTGGTACTTCTTCACGGAAGATGGAGAAAGACGGACGGGAGAGTGGAAATAGATCTTGAAGACATCACAGTGGAACGGTGATTCAAGGATAAGTCAAGAAAGGAAAACAAAATTCAAGGTGATCAATCCAGGATGAAATCAGTTAAGTAAAAGGATCTCAGTGCAAAATCTCCAGTTTACGCTTCTCATAGTTCGAAAAGTAATCGACCATACCGGATAGATAAAACAAATAAACACCTAGATAGACAACAGTTAAGTGTGCAAATAGACAACCCATTACTTGCTACAAAAAATCGATCCAGAATTCTACACCAGCTAGAGGTAATCATTCTTAATGAAGTAATGGTCTGATATTATCAGGACAAGATTACTAGAGTTCTCATTGAGAGACTCGACACATCGAAAATCACAACCTTCACTGCTACAACGTCCACAGCAATCAATCATTAAGTATTAAGTAATATGACATTATACTCGACTTCATAGTTTTTTTTTAATGCATTGAATAAACTCTTCAATCATTTGCACTAAACTAGCCAAATCAAATTTTTTTCAGTTTTGTAAATTTTTCAATTTGCATCTAAAATGTCATTCAGCTTTTCAACCTAATGATATTTTAGATGCAAATGACTTTCATTCATCATAAATTGATTGATAATATTTGTAATGGTCTCCTGAATATATATGAAAGTTGACGAATTAAGACAAAAATTTGTATGAAAAACCAAAACTGATTGATAATCGCGTCGGTAAAATCAAAAATAAAGCTTAATTATCACCATTTTCTTTTTCCGCGCTTTATAAAATTTGAAGCGAGAAATGCAAATATAATTGATAAAATGATCATCACTTATAAAGCCTAAAAATAGAGAACGATCAATAGATGGACAAATTCAAAAAAATAAAAATAAAAATAAAAAAATACACCACAGACTGTGCGCCTCTTTGCCATTAATTTGTCCCTCATTCTAGATGCAAAACGCCTTATGAAGTGATTGTAGTTTTGAGTGGTGTAATCATCATTTCAGCTCAAAAAGTAATAAAAGCAAACTCCAATAGAAAGACAAAAAATGCAAAATACAACAGAAATTAGGCTAATTTTGGGTTACCTTTATAAAACAATATTTATCTTAAAAATAATTCATATTTGCTTGCTTAAAGCAATTTTCTGGGTTTGTTTTTAAAGGGTTATTTATGCAAATTATTGTCGTAAACAAAAGAAAATCAATAAATTTTGAACCCTTAAATGAAGAAAGAGATGAAAAAGGGCCACTCCATTTTCGCATTCAATTTTAAGAAATCGCATCTATTTTTAATATACCTAATAATTATAGCATGCAAATAATACCCTCTTCACACCTTCACGCACAACAACGACTATATTTCCCTAACAGCTTTTGAGAGAACCGAAGCGAGAACATAAAAAGGATGAAATATACAGAGGATAAAATGTTTATATATGTGAAATCACGAAATGAAACCAAGAGTAATCCGCACAAAGAAATTGCTCTAAGCAACATAATCTTATGTAAGCCCATTAAATGTTATTTTATCCTTTATTCCCTTGATATTTTCCTTGGCTGTTCCCAATCCCCCATCCATGCTAAACCACTCTTTGATGGGTTTATAATACGTAGCAAACTCTCTTCTGATTTTTTCTGCAGTATCCTTCCAGCCAAATTACCTTCAACTCAGACCCTTCCTCTGCACAAATCGCTTTTTGGCTTTCTCGCAGGTACTTCCATTGATGAAAATGGTCCATCGCTCCCTATTACATACATTATCAGCCCAATTCTGTGGTGCAATTCCCCCTCTGTCGAATATTAATGGCGCTTACAATAATACAGTAATAATAACAAATAATGACCATAATGGTCGCTTGGGCAAACATTTCCATAAGTGATGGTAGAATTGTCATCCTAAGATGTTCGATCATTGTTCCATCACCGAGAATGTTCTGGTTGTGATATAGACGTGGGAGCGAAACATTGCTTTCACTTCTTATCGATGTTAAATTGCATCAAATTTAATGCAAGAGATTTATATAAAATGCGGTGAATGACAAAAAAAAAGAGAATTCATTAAAATCGATTTCGATGGATTTCTTTCTTTTTTTCGCAATGCTCTCAATGCTGAATGGATTCTCTAATTTCATTAATAGCAACCAATGTTCATTAGTACTAATGGCTATCATCTATATGTAATTCAAGAGTAGCATTCATATTAAATGAAATTTAAGAGTACCATCTAATCATAAGCAATTTAGGCAAAAATGATTTACTGTAATTGCTCTTTTTCAGTATACTATTTCACACCATTGTTCTACTTCAGGACAGCATGGATGCAAATGAACGAAAATACCAATCGAAGAAAGTACTTCTGCAATGTGGCATTACATTCCCCATTCGTAGTGATTTTTATTGGCTTACAAAGTGGGCAGCTCGATTCGGTTGCAATGAGCATACTAAAGTTCCAGTATCAATAAGGGTTGTCCAGTAGTAATGAGTTCGTTTTAATCTATAGAAATGCGGTCTCTCGGATTGCACGTTAAAGTTGACCTTGAGTTTTATGGGATGCAATGCAATGCAATGCAATGCAGTGCAATGCAATGCAACGCAAAAAAAACGCTTCATCGAGATCAAATTGTGTGGAAATTTTAGAACTTTCGTTTACTAGGCCAAAGCGTAATACTTAAAATGTCTTCAACTAAAATATGACGGATAATCTTTCTAATTCAAAACTAAAATCGCAACGAATACTACATGCCACGTAAGTGAACTGTTCTTATCCGCTTCCATAATATTTTCTAAATGATATTTTCCACTAAAAAACCAGTAAGGACATATATTTATTAAGCTTTTTACGTTTGCTGAAGAATTCGGGAATAAAAATACAAAATATATTTAAGAATTTTCTATCAATGGACATATATTTAAGCTCTTCAAAAAAAAAAAAAAAACAGATTTTCTATCAATGAGAATTCATTTCAAAAAACAAAAAATAAAACTACTCAACAACAATTTTAGACATTGATAGCATTTTTAATATACTTCCAAAAAAAGAGACGCTCTTATTTGATAGATTTGAATGAGAAATTCAACAATAGCAATCGACAAAGTAGAAGCTTTATCAGTAGTAATTACTTCAAATTCGAAATATATCGAAAGATTAAACCTATATCAATATCGACTGGTGAATGTTGTAAACTATTGAACGGTAATAAAAACATCAATAAAGGTTGGCCAAATTAAATTCACCTCAAATCTCTAATAGATAAAAGAAAGTTTCCGTTAGGACACTCATAATTAATTACTGATGATCTATTTCAATTTCATCGAACATAAAATTTTCGCTCAACTCGGAGTAAATATTTCATTCAATTGTGATGAACGAATCTATGGATTATGGGATTTTAACATTTTCGCATACACTTAATATGTACTATTAATCTTTAGAAGCAAAAAAAACATAAAAAATAAAGATAGGGCGATATATTAGGCGCTTGGATGGATACGCTCACGAATAACCGCTGATAGGCGAATAGGAGGCTAAGAGTAAATCTCAGACAAATCAGACAAAATTTCTTAGTGAAAAATATAATGCGAACCGTTCAAATTATATAGCAACTAATACCTACTATGATTACCCTCAATATTTCATGCTTATCAACAAGCTAATCATCTCCCTTTTATCGTTAAATCTGACCAAGATTTACCTAATCCCAGCAATTACGGAGTGAAATAATCTGAAAGTCTGCAATGAGTCCTACCCTCGAATCGACAAGGCAATTCGACAGAATATTCAACATTCTGTGGGGAAAAAAAACTGGAAAAAATACGACTAACATTGGTCACTGGTCATTGGTCAAGTTTAGTCAAAGTGGGAGAATATAATATCATCACTTTTTTTACAAAAGATAGAAACGCGGTAAAACGAGTGTCAGTGAACGGAAAATAAGGACCTTAAAGTTCAGAAATCTTTCTACCCGTGAGCGTAAAACGCTGCAGGAAATAGAGTGAAGGAGATTGGATGAAGAAGAAAGCGAAGGTGAGTCAAACACAATGCTCAAATACATTAACATATGTTCATCCTCTAAACCCTCACTCTTTTTCGAACCCTCCTGAAAATGTATGAGATGAATATTGGTTTGTCATAAATATTCTTTAAAAATTCCCCCCCCCCCCCCCCCCCCCCCCCCCCCCTCCCCCCCGCCGTTCTCTAAATTTTTGTAGATAACTTCATTTATTGCCTTTTTTCTAGAACTGTTTCAAGCTTGCTAATAATTTTTTTCAAACAAAATTGACGAAAGCAATTTGTAAGCATCTTTTTTTATCCTCGAGAAATGACTGTTAAATAAAACAACTCATTTAGTACTTCTGCGTTTGGGTACCCTTCTTTCCTCTCCTTTCTTTTCATACACTCTTTCCTTCAATGACAATCTTACTTTTATAATTTAAATCACGTCACTTTAGATGTTTTCCACTGAGAAAAATGCAAAATTGGTTTTTTTTTACTACGTGCTTATCGTCCATATTCTTTCTTAAAATCGATGTTTTCTTCACATCCTAATCCCTCTTAGGTAGTCTTTTTCAAGGATTTGGGATTCTATTTACAATAGTGAATGTAAGTGGAAAAAATCGCATATGCAAAATGGTATGAATCTTATATAAGGTTGAAAAAAATTAAATTCCTCTCAAATGACTGATTAACGACGACGACTTTTGAGAGTTCTAAAAAATGAATATGGAAATGAGATAGACGCCTTCAAAAAAAAGAAAAAAAACACTTGAATAAATGGAAAAACGTATGGACGTATGGATGAATAATTAGAAATGAAAGCGAAGTGGAAAACGACTTGAACGAAATAAGAAGCTGTCGATCATAAAAGGTAAAATAATGCCAGCCGACTGGCATATCTCTTCGGCTAATGGAGATTACACACAAACAACAAAAGTACATAGGCGTCATGATTTACACCACTTCTCAATTCGGAAACCATCAAAAATTGACATCTTTCCCTAGCGATTTCTTAATAACAAATCTACAGTGTCGCTCTTCTACTGAACAGATGATGCAAAATTCATCGATGACTTATTTAAGAAATATGCATCGTAGAGCTTTTGATGAAGCCTTAAAATTACTAGATTTTCGCCCGTGAAATGCAAAAAAAAAATT
>QEWY01000118.1:337741-415778 GCA_006503575.1 Baylisascaris schroederi | reverse complement strand
GGGGGGGGGGGGGAGGGTTAGAGAGCAACAAAGAGACAGAGAGTGAAGGATTACTAAGGATGCAGTTTTTTTCGACACTTCGAACAACTTCATCCTTTAAAAAGAGTCTATCAATCAAATTAAAATTCAAAATAGCGCTAAAATTTTTTTCAACTTTTAAATAAGAAAATAGGCTAAATATAGAAATAAGATGAAGAAAACGCTCGCAATTATCGTCTGCACATTTCAATCAATGATGCAAAGAACGATTTCCGTGAAGATTTTTTTTTATTGTAAGTGAAATGCAAAAATTCGCATTCCTCTCAAAGCGAAATGGTATTTCCGACTGGAAATCTAATTCTTAGGATTCCATTTGAAATATTGCAATATTTTTTTTTTTGCTTCTTAAAATCTAGATTGCAATCAATATCTGCAATTTGCAATTGCAATAAAGCGTTGCAATTTCTATTCACATAATCATAGTTCAAAGCAACCTTATCCACATCATCGTTAGCGAAAAACTAAAGTCCCATTTGCGCTTCTAATCTCTGCATCTTTCTCTTCTTCTCTACCTCTCACATTAACGATGTGAATTTTATGAATAACAGAAATTTGTATTTTCCTCGAATAGTCTTTTAAAGATAATTCTTTTTCCTGAAATTGAAACATTTTTCTCAATTCTTTTTCCTGAAATTGAAACATTTTTCTCATATTTTATTGCAATATTGCAATATATTGCAATATAAATTCAACAGTAAAATATCTTTGCGAAAATATTGGTAGTGTGATATTCATATCTAAAAAAATAAAAAATAAAAAGAAATGGAAATTAAGGCATCGCGGTCGCTTTTGTCCTTCTTTAATATTTATTAGTTTAGTTGCAATTCTTTAAAAAAAATCCTCAATATTTTCCCACCTATCAGACATTCATAAATACTTTTATACATCACCAGACGTACACTAATCTCTCGTTTTTTCTATTCCCAACTAAATGCCTATCGCTATTCTCCGTCCTTTTTGAGATGGTCAATAATATTCTCCTCATTTCAAACACTCATTCATCAATCTTTTTCTTCCTCTATAGAAGTTCAGCGATCGGTTTTGTTACCGTTCTCTATCTTCTCATATTTTCCAGTTAATTATCTTATTGAATATTTTCTTTTTATGAGTACAGAAGCCGCTTAAATGAATATCGCATTAATACCAATTTTGGAAAAAATTATAACAACTGAAATTTAAATTGCTAAAACGAACATCGATATTGCACTAAATATTAACATTTTAGCAGTTACTCTTTTTTCTCCATTTATTCATCGTTTATAAGCGCTAGTACTCTGTGCGGAATAATTTTTTCCACAACGAAGGATGGAAAGCCGGATGGAATAGATGGGGATTTAATGCATATATGCTAGATGATAGAGGTTTGAAACATTGAAATTCTAATCAAACGATAGCGTCCTCGAAATTATTGTTTGAGCGTGCTATGTGTATATAGGCGAACGCTTATTTCAACTAGCAAATTGTCATTCTACAATGGTGACACATATATTAACGGCAAATTACTTCAATAAAAAAATTTACGTTTATTCGTTCTTTACACTTTTTCTCAGAACCCTCCAATAAATGATCTCTCCATTTGCATTGAACCTCGCAAATAACATTTTTTAATTGATACTTCCATATAACGTGGAATAAAAGCCATACGGTAATAGAGAATTTCCGAAATTTGAATGCATTTTCATTAGAAAAAAGAAACTAAATTTTTATTTCTATTTTTTTGAACGGGAAAGTGAAAGTTCAAAGATAGTGGTTCATTAAAAATGTTTAGTCTCTGATATTCATTAAACTAAGAAACCATTGAGACAATAGACACTCATATTTCCACCAAATATTATTCATGACTATCAATCCCTCTTCATCAAGAAAGAACAAAAGCAAATTAAGCGATGCCTTTATACATTTTCATGCTCCTTATATAGATAAATAAGCCGATTTTTTTCAAGGGAAAAACCATTATTATTGTCTGCATTACTGTTGTTATTACTGTTATTATTCTTATTGTTATTTATTCTATTTGTACCACCGCTATTTCTACTTTCATCGGTATAATAAATCAAATGCAATCGGCTTGCAATGTATTGCAACAGATAGTATTTTCTTTTTGCAATACAAAATTAGGCCTTCAATATGAAGTGAAAATTAAGCTCGCCTTCGCCAGATACTTGATTTAAACGGAAAGTAAATATAATAACTAGATTTTTTAATCTCAAGAAGTATCAATATGGATGTGAAGATGAAAACAGTTATAAAGAAGTGAATATAAGTGGAATCAAACGAATACGTAATAAAAAATCCAAATGCGAGCGATTTTTTAAGCTTTAAACTTCAATCCAATTTCAGTTACAGTCCAATTAGTATTGAATACATGAAATTATAGCAGATCAATCTAGAAATGCATATCAATAAATAATCGATAAAGAGAATGAGAAAGAAAAAATAAGCTCTTTAGAGGAAAAAGTTTTCATAGGTTTAAAAAACAAAAAGAACAACTCACGATGTGCATTCCTCGGGTAGTAGGAGAGTTTTAATTGTGCGAGGGACTGTCGACGTGCTTCTTGTTCCTCCTTGGCAAATATCAGCGGATTTAGCGTGAACCGACGTCCCATACGAGCAGCGGGCGGCCGTCGTTCATCGTCATCCATCGCGTCAGAATCCGAATCGAGGCTTGTGCCTGCCCGTTCTATAACAATTCGAGGTGGATTTGGGCCTCGATATTGCATCATTTCGCACCTTTGTATTCAACCTCTGGCCTCAGTGAACGTTGCTACTCTTAGGCCACTCCAACAATGTGCGATGCTTCTCAACCGCAAAAGTGAGACACAGACACGCACGCAAAGTGGCCCAAATTACACGTTGCTCCGCCTCCGTCGTATTCTCATTAGATCTACATACGGACACTGGGATTCGGTTTCTCACTCATGACTCCTCCAGACGGTTAACGCTACCCAAAGCGAAAGCATCCTATTGACAAATATGCACATCCTATCAGCCAGCCATCTACACGCTATCGCTAGCAGTCAGTCACTTCACGTCACAAAAGACATGAAGCAGACATATTTCTGGGGAAATTTGCCTATCCTATAGCGGCATTTCAATAAATATATTCGTTTGATATTGAAAATCACAATACAACCTATTAAGGACACCATAGATTCGCAGCAAACGAATTCCCTTCTTCACTTAGTACATTAAAAGAGTAGTGTTTTTAGTGAACACCTTTCAATAACAATCGATAATAAACTTTTATGGTTTTAGTGACCTCTACGACATCATGGCATTCTAATGCAATCATCAGATATTATATCACAGGATTTGAATAGAGTTCACTTTATGTAATGTTCAGTCGGAGTTGGCATTGTTTAAGATTTGGATATCAATTTATCAACAATTTGCTACAATGTAAACTTTACATTTAAAATAAGTGATATAAAAAATCGGCCACCCTTGAAATGATGCAAATTTAACCAACGTCTCTGAGACATGAATGAAAATATTAGCAATCTGAGGTAAACTTTAATCTTTTCAATGGAACAAGTCAATGTGGATGTGATGGGAAACGATGGGGAGGAAGACAGGAGAAGAAGAAGAAGGGATTTTGCATAGTCCAGATATATTCGTATAAGCTTTTGACGAAACGTATAAAAAATCGTAAAATTGGAATTTTTTTAAGAGAAAGAAACTCAACGCTATGCGCAAGCATATTCACCTGAAATTTTTTTGTGCTCGTCACTTTTTCAAGCTATCCTAGTGAAGTATTCGAAGTGTAACAATTGTATATGTTCATGTATTTGTGCATCTTCTCGCTAAAATTCATATTGAATTAATATTTAAACAACCAAGTTTTCTTCACCAGTTTAGCAAATGAATTTGCATATCTGACTTGATTTCATCTAGAAAAGATTGACGATTGGCAAATAAATTTGCATATTTCTTAATATACCAACCGTATTGTCGTTCATTTAATTGCTGTTCATGTCTCTGATGGGTTTCCATTAATTCATAATACTATTTATAGTATCCCTCAAAAATATGTATAATATTGTGTGAAAATAGCAAAGAGGTTTTTCAATATTATGAGACGGCAGCGGTCTAGATGGCAATAGCCCAGATGAGGCGCTTTTAAATTCGTTAGGAACGACGAAGAGGCTCTTTGATGGCACGACCCGTTCGCATAACCGCAAATGCAATCAGCCTAGCCGTGCTATGTCCATTAATATCACATACTCTCGACACAAACACAATTCTCGTTGCTTTATGCAGCTATGTGATCAACTTAGGCATCTACTTATATGAGTAAACAAAACTTAGCTGCTATTTGTTCACACTTCAACCCTTCTTCTGGAAACCAATAATTATGCACACTTCATTGCTATAATAGTTGTGCAATAAGTTATTGTATTGAAAAATTGGTTACATTAGTATATAACAATCTGGTAATAATAATAAGATAGTTTACCGAATACAATTTACCGAATACAATATGATGAAGAATGCAAAAATATTTCCTCAGTGAATTTATCAACGGAAGAAATTTTAGAGACATAAAGAGGTGGACGATTTCAAAAAATGGGAAAAAATGGGTGATTGATGATGAGAATGCAAAATAATTTAGAGAATTCTTGACGATGGAAAGGAATCTACTATTGTTCTATTTACAATGCTACTTCGCCTTTAGCGGGAATTTTATCATCATCTTAGTCAAATACTTGCATTAATATGGGAAAATTCATAAAACATCAATGGCAATAAGCAGATTCATTTTACATAACAATTTTTCACCATAGCTTACTTATACAAACTTTAATTAATCACGATAGGGTTTTTAAGAGATTTCGCGGAAGATTTTATGAATTTAAACATATTGAACATAGAGGAAAGCGTAACGGGTTGGATGAGGAAATGATGCGCTTATTTGATTCTATGGACTATAAACGAGGGAATACTTCCGAGCGAACTATGGCGTTGGAAAACCGGTGGCGCAATTGACTGGATTACAAATGAGCAGAAATTTCATCTTCCCTGCTGTCGATTTCATTTCAATTTATATTGAAGGAAGTGAAAAGCAAAAAATTAATGCATAGATGAAAATAATCAATCATTTCCATCAGAAAGTATTCATTTTGAGTATGGATGCGCAACGGTAAGATCTGCTTTGGTCGTTTTCCGCAATTCAATCAAATAGGCGGCCAATATGTAAAATAGACGGACAGAGTGGCATAGTAGCTCTGCCTTCTATAAGCTAACAGTTAAAAAATTAACTGCTTCCATACAACCGATTGCTAGTACTGCAGATAAACTTGTCCATATAATACTGATATCACTTTCATCTGCATCTTATTTAAAGAGAACGATCAGCTCGAACAAAAGTGGGTCTGAGAGACCAGCTTAAGCGCAGAAATATCCTCCAAATCGAAAAGTTCGAAAGGGGTGAATCCATCATGGAGGTGTAAAATATGTATGCATGGCGGTGGCATCTCTAGGACTTGCGAGACCAATCTACGCAAAGATATACCCCAAATCGCACAAATCGGGGATAAATCACAAGGGAAACTGGAAATACAAGCCTAAGGACATAGCGTTCCTGGAGTATAATTATATTAGCGCAAGAGAAAAAGCATATTTAAAAAACGCAAAGTTGAAATTTCTGTTGCAAATTTTCCCAACATTTGGAATATTCCAGCGTTGCGAAAAGTCGTGTTGAAACGTATATTAAAATTAGTGACATTCAAAAATGAACGAATGCTTCAACGTTTATGAAAGCGCGCAATGAATGGCGGTGAATTTCAACAGCAACCAAAACGATAAAAAAATAATACAATGCAAATAGAGCAAAGACACTTTAAAGCTTCGAAATAGGAGACTTTGTCAACTTTAAAAAAAAGAACGTGTGTCACTTTTTAAAAAGGACCGTAAAGTCGACAGCAGAACTCATTAATGAGACAAATACCCGATAGGAAAAGATTCGTAAACGAAGATAATTTATATATTTCCCAACAGCAATGAAGGTATCGTAATTAGGGTGAGAGGTTAGCAGGATGCGAATATTTTCGGTAGGTTTCTAATGAATGTCTTACGATAGTCCCTTTAAATGCGCTCGCTGACCGTAATAAAAGTAAAATACCATAACCGTACTACTTCGCATACTGCACTTCATTAGCGCGTGGACTATGTGCTGTGGTGAAATTGACTGCTTCGACTTAACGACTGAAAGTGTACCAGAATCGTACGGAAGCATAGCTAAACAGATATCTAATGTGTATCCAACCGAGAGTCAAATGCATTTGGCGCTTACCTTATAATTTTTTTGCTCTGTTGGTATCGTTGAAAATTATAAAGTTTCTGAGTATTTCGATTCTTTGATGATTCGTTTCCCTAGGCATTCGTTAATCACATTGCATAAAAGTGCATCAGCACGCAATAAATGCGTTTTAATCAAGATTTGCAAAAAAGTTTAGGTGTGCAATTTTTTTAATGTACAAAAAAAGTTTAGATCCTGAAATAGTTAATCAATCCAGACAATGAAACGCTCGATTAGAGCGATATTCAAGTAACAGCTTAAAATTGATTACAAAATCCTTGGGAATAACTAAAACTTAGAAACTCTTGAAAAGCTCCGCTAAATCCATACGTCCCTCATAAAATTCCCGAAAAATAGAAATAATAGGAACGAGCTATACAGTAAAGCGAACAGGAAATAGAGACCAACAAGTGAGTTGAAGAGATGCTTTAACTGGGGATCACTTTGAAGAGCTAAATAGTTCGTACGAGGAAACTCACAGTGGCCTTAAAGGCATCGTAATTCGCTGAATAGAAACCCCTCTAGAGATATTCTACTGAGTACAGTTCGAATAAGCACTAATATAAATTAATTTCACAGCATTTATATGCTTCAACAATTTCACTATACCGTCAAGATGAATGACTGAGGATGCTTTTATATTTCAACAACAGACATTTAAATAGTAAGTCTCAACAAGCGAAACATTGTGCACCACAACTAGACTGATTAACCTGATCTACTTTAATTAACCTGAACTAAGGTGAACTGGAATGAATTTTGATCAATGTAAAACGTTGAGTATTTATATAAGTTTATTTCACTAGAATCTACTATTGAAATAGATGTCAACTTAACTCTATAACATTACTACGAATTATATAATGGAGAACTTG
Organism: Baylisascaris schroederi; assembly: GCA_006503575.1. Taxonomy (NCBI): domain Eukaryota; kingdom Metazoa; phylum Nematoda; class Chromadorea; order Rhabditida; family Ascarididae; genus Baylisascaris; species Baylisascaris schroederi. Next base: position 408,566 of record QEWY01000118.1, on the reverse strand, counting down.
AATTGCACCATTTTAGTGATCGTTACATGACGAATATCCTATTTTTTTTAAATTCCCTTAATTCTAAGAAAGAGTTTTCTTTCTGCTAACTTTGTGCAGTGAGAACGCATCTCGATGTGTTAAATTACGACTTCACAAATGCATCATATAGTAGACTACAACTCCGCGCAATAAAAACAATTTCGCATTCAAGTATGCCGCACTTCGTACCACTAACACACTAGAACTCGGCATTGTAACCCAACATCATAGTATACAAGTTACAACTCTGCATTTCATACATCACATTGCTGGATGACTTCCACGCGCTTTTTTTTTTTTGCTATTTTTTGAACTGCTGAGTGGTCACTTTCAACACTGTAACTATCCAAGACCTAAAATATGTTCAACTTTTTGGGTCGTAATATAATCCAAAGCATCGAGAATGTTTTCTGTGGTAGCTTAATATTTTTACAAGTTCACTCAGAAGTAACGAGTGGAAGAATGCGCCAATGGATTGGCGCGATATGCACTTTTGTTTTTAGGCCGTCATATCAATCGAACGATCAGAAAGATATGCAATAACAATTGCAAAATGTGTAACAATATGATCTTCTAAACAAAGCTAGCAAAATAAAAACCGTTTATAGGCCGCAGTCGACGAGTACCATAAGAAATTTACCTTGCTTTAAGTTTTATAACATCTCTGATTTTCAATAATTCATGAATGAAGCGATCAATGGAAGCGAAAATGGTGATAGAAAATCATCTATAGTCAGAAATATACCCAATAAATTTCTTTGCCGACTTGTGAATTGAAATACACATAAATAAACAAATAAACAAATAAATAAATAAATAATTATATATAATGTATATATATTTGCGAAGACGCTGTCTCGCTATAATATCCCTTCCGCAAATGTACAAAAAAAAATCAACAAAGACATGCCCAATGCAAATCAATCTACTTTTCGTAAGGTTTGTAAGGCAAGTCACCGAGGGGAATATTTCACACAATTTTTCAAGAATTATGCTCTCTTACAGATGACTAAATACGCCTATATATATCTTATGCGATCATGACATGGGTAATAAAGCATAAAAATATGGAGGGCAAACTGTGAACAAAACAGCTAGTGTGAATCTCCAATGCAGAATTCATACGACATGTAATTTCTAGACCAAATATCTGTTAAGTGAGGGAAAGGGAAGAGTTAATAAAGTATTTCTGAAGAGCAACGATGGAAATATAACAACAATAAATACAATTGCGTTTCAATGCTGTATTCAGTATTACATGAAGTTAGTGTTCCTTGAATGGCGATATTTCGCCGGAAGGGAAACCTACAAAACAGCCGGATTAGCCGCACAACGAGGCAAATACTATTTAAAATCGTGCAGTGCCATAACCCTATATAGCAACAAGATATACGCTAATTAGGTTGCAACTTGATAGCAATCGAGAAATAAAATAGTGCAAAATCCCGATCAAATATTGTCCAGCAGTTTATAAATATGGATGCACTTTCCGAATCAAACCGGCAGATAAACACACGTTTCCTACGAACGTTCTTTCACACTGCAATGAGGCACTATTAACACGTTATTAACTGGCAGCTTACGGATCATTGTTGATAACGCTAAATTGTCCCATTAAAGTGATAGTCGCTGCTAATTGTATTCGCCTGGAGAGTTTAGCAAACTTACTTATGGGCATTCACCTGTTGCAATACTCACTTAGGTTGGTTTCAACCACTAAAAAATTTTTTTTGGAATAGGCATATTTCCTCTCACAGGTTAAGATAAAAAACCGCCTCATTTGAGACACCGAACATCCTTCCCCCTCCCCTCCCATCCTTCCCACTTCTTCCCATAAATCTGTCACGTAATCAGATGATCTAATTAAAATATATAATAGAAATCAATGTTCCTTCTCAATTCTATTTTACCGCTGAAATAGTTGACGTAATTAAGATAGGATGTATTAGAAACGTTAGAGCTTTAATGGAATTTTCTACTGAAATTTCAAATTTCTCCCATCAATTTTCTTTGCTCTAAGCAATCAGTAATTATCAAGAATCGTCACTCTTCCCCCTTCCCTTCGCCGCTCCCCCTCCCCCAGGCGGTGGATGCCTTCTGCAAAACAACCAACAATACACCACATCGACTTAGAGGAAAACTGACAGTGATTTTTTTGAAGGCAATATAGTTGAAAAATCACATCGCACAACCATATTCTTAATAAATATAGGCCAATATTTTAAGCGGAAACAAAAGAATTCCACGATGGAACGATTTCTTTAATATTGCAAAAAAATAAAATTAGGGAATTCAATGCTAAAATCTGAAATTTTCATTTGATATCTACGGTGAATGATTTATAAAGATGCTAATCATTTACGTATTTAATCCTCATATTGCTCTCTGCCTCACAATCGACATATCCTTAGGGCTTTTTTAAAATGCATTTAAAAACGTTAGCATAAGTTACATAAAGAGAAATCTTGTTATGCGTCATAAATTTTATTCGGTCTTTTCAGTCTTTATGACTGTTGTTGTCTAATTAATAGATTATACGATTATATTTAAAAATAACAGAAAAATATCCTAGAGAAATTCGATAAGCAATATTTTCTAGGTGCTAATTTTTCTTACTGTTTCACTTCAATTCTCATTTGTTAGCAGTACTTTTATTTCACTTCCTCATTTTCCTTAGTTTATTTCGTAACCTTTGCAATTCAATGATTTTTTTCATATCCAACCTCACTTCATCCTTTCTACTTTTGTATTTTAGTACGGTTATTTTTTCATTATCTTATTTCCGCTTTTTATGGTTTAATCAATCTGGCTAAGCGATACTGCTTATAAGAGCTTAGAAATGAACAACATAAAAATTACAACCCATTTTACTCAAAATCTTACATTTTATGTAAACTTGTTCATATATATTTCAACACTTGAAAGGATCGAAAAATTTCGATCATAAATTCGATATCAACACTCCACATATTTCTCTCACTAGTAAACAAGATAATCAACTGGAGTGAAATTCGATTTTGAATAGCCGCATAGTTCAAAGAGATCGCAGCTTAAAAACTTCCATCGCGAGATTTTTCTTCGTGCATATGTTTGAAATTTTATTTGATCTACCAACGAGCAAAATCGTATTCTATTCTTCTAGCGGTATTTCTTTTTGATTATTCAAAAAACAACTGTGAATAAAGAGAAGCAAAAATCAAAACATAACTTCAGTGGAAATATAGTGAAATAGAATTATACAGTTTCATATTAAAACTGTGTTAATGAAAGGATGTTTTTTCGCAATAAAGAAGGCATTCTTATTCATGAAAACACCAACTTCGCATTTGCCTTAATAAAATAAACTGAACTTATCGAAATAAGCAAGTGTGATAATCACTACTAATATGACTATAAATTATCGTCTCTTCCATGACGAATCGCTTATAAAGCAAAGCTAATTTAAATCGGTTTCACTGAAGTAGTATGGGGGATGGAGTACGGATGAGAAAAAAAAACTGCTAATTCCGCCAAAAAAAATCGTCTGTAATGATTTAAGAATAACTAATAACATTCGGAAATTTTCGGTATGTTTTCGCATACAAATAAAAAATTGTAGGAAAGGGGGACAACTAATTTGTGAATTTAAACTTCGATAAAATATTAACTAAACAGCCATGCGGATGGTAGCGTTTTTCCCTTGTCTATAGAACAATTAACTCGAAATGCAACTCATTCTAGAACAAGATAGCAATTATATTGATAGTTCACATTACTCCCTCATAATTTTTAGCACTACCAATGTTTCATGTGTACGTAAGTGAAATTTTTTTTAGCTGCATAAAGGCTAATTAATGCCTATTTTGTAAACAAGTATCATTGCATCCCATTCTAGTTAACCCCATAAGTAGATGCAAATATAAGTAGCTAAAGCTGACTTACTCTTGCAAAAACTATCAAAAATTGCAGGAGAAGATATGATATAATATACCTGGTAATTGTTTATTTTAATTTAGTAAGAAGGAAAAGAGCAGGATGGACTCTGGAAAAACTAAACGATCCTTTCAAACACCACGCACTATTAAACGGTTCCATTTTTAGTACTGATGCCCTTGAAAACTGTTTAAAAGTTGACCAATGATCACTTGAGATAAACAATCAGGATAATGTTACAGGAATTATCTGATTCGTTGGTGAATCATAAATAAACTTAAGTTGTATAGCTAACCACTTCAACAACACAGGGATATATTATTGAGTAACTGGCAGACGTGAGAAATAGCCATCGGTGTTTAGTGAGTGTCATCGTCTGCAGTAACGCGCAACACAGGTCGGCGGTGAATGGGAAGTGCGGCACATCATCTCAGATGTGACGGTGGCAGGCAGCGGAGGAAGAGCTGCAACGTTATACTGTGGAATAGAGAAAATGGGAATTGAGTAAAGAAGGCGAGAAGCAATGGACTTATTATCTATTGTGATCTTTACTAATTGTTTATTACCATCAGGATGTTTATTGATGGATGTGGATCGTTGGTTTCATACCAAATGTCACATCTAACAAAGAATGCGCCATATTTGCACCCTAACGCAAGCTTCTGAAGCAGAAATGTCTTACGGTGCTGATATTAACCGCAAATGCTAGTCCGTTCCCTATCAAAGATTCCATCGAAAAAAGGTTTGAGCAGAGAGATGAGAGACCTATCAAGGATCGATATGATCTGGGAGCAGTCTTCCGATGGGGGACTACATGCAAGATGTAAGCCATTGGAAAGAAGCTTGGCGCGGAAGCATGAAGAGGAGATCAGACAACCGGGGAAGGAAAAACGAGACAGCAGCATAAAGCAATTGTTGAGAGATGAAAGGGGAAGGAATCAACTTAGCCGTGCAAACCTCTTTCTCTAAGCGATTCTGCAGCAGAGGAGACATTCCAATGAAGAAATCGGGAACAATTTGTTTGAGAGGATCTCATCGAAAATCATCTCGTCCGAAAGGTTTCATTTATTTGTTGATTTATTTATTTTAATTTGCTGGCTAGCGGGAGGAAGAAGGAAGGAGGGGTGGCAGAAGTTGACGATTTAGCGAGCAACAGGGTTCAGCAGAAAATCTTTCTTTATGTCTTAACAAATCGGTTGTTTTCATCAAGTCTTCAGGATTCAGTATTCGTCAACTTATTCAAAAAACTTCAGAGTTGTTTTTTTTAACGAACATATGGGAAGTGTTAGTGAAATGAGATAGTACTTGCAAATGTGATACAGCACCGCTGATATCCGTTAGCTGTCACGCAATGCGATCGCTAGATAGTGTTACACACAATAGTGACATCACTTCACCAACTGCCGACGACATTTGCCCAACACATGAGGAAAAGATATGTCGTAGAAGAGGGAATTCCCTGTAAATTTCATCCAAACGAATGCTGCCTAAACCCAATTAGTGAATCACTAAACAAAAGAAAGATAAAATATTCACTCAAGTGCAAAACTTGAGGTGGAAAGAAGCGTTCATTGAAGATTCTGAAAAATTTGACAGCTAAGTGGTTAATAAAGGAGTAAAGACAATGGCGAATATTCGAGTTGTGAGACAGATATGTATTGTGCTAACACTGAAGCTGCAGCTAATTGATTACCATTTGTGAACACAAAGAAAACGGCGTACAACTAGAATAACTCATTTGAAGAATAGGAAGTCTCAGCTGCTCTGAATATTAAGTTCAAAAACGGATTCAATATACGCCCGAATGAATAACATAATGATTGCACAAGAACGCTGATTTCCTTACATAAACGACGTCTTGTGTAATTGGCTCCTTGCTCATTCCAACTTATTTACTGCATCTTTAAAATTCGGGTAACGCACTATAGATTGAAGTAATTGATCTCAATTCCCTTCTCCACCTTACGATATATAAAAATCACTTGTATAATGCACAACTTTCACCTAGGTCATAGCATTTGGTAGACTCTGTACCACATGTACAATGTATAGCACCTTATCCACATATATATACCCATCTGTATCCACATACCCATCTACACTTATATCATAAGTACAAAATACGGCACTTCACATACATCATCAGCGTGGAATTAGCGAGATAAGTATGGGAGACAATAAGCATTATATGCAGGAATGATCTTCCTAATCTAGCGTTACTTAATTGGCAAGCTTAATGGGTTATCTGGTCGACAGCAGACAAACATCCAAAATGTTTGCTCATGACAAGTTTCTCTATCGTAAAATGAATGAGGCAAAGGGTAGATCAATAAAGAAACCAATAAATCTGGAATATCTATATACTAGACACCAATGTGAATTATTATGTCACCATAATAGGTACGGGAAAGGTGAGTGTAGAATATTGGTTCGGCTGCCTTTTACCTGATATCCTTCCGTCTTCACAGACTCCCACTTTCACCTCCCTCTTCTGTTTTCCTTACAGAAATGAATGCGTGCAAGAGTCAAAAACAGGCAATCTCTTTAGAACGCCAAATGTTTTTACCGCTGCTTATTGTTTTACGTTAATAAATGTTAAAATGCTAAATTCATTCATATTAGACAGTTTTGAGATGGAAATGAAACTCGCAGAAATACATATATATATATATATATATATATATATATTTGTATTCGTTGTATTCGTTTTGTGAATATCCCATAGAAATGGATTCATTCAATATATGTGAAGAAATATAGTAGAATGTTTGCTGAACTTGAAAAGCAATACAATGAAGATCTCGTTGATGTGCTAAGAATAGCAAAGAATATGACAACAAAGCGCTATTAAGCAAAGAAATTGCAGCACTGATGGCAATTTGTCAATCTTCTTTGAAGTTTATGTTCAACATAACTGCTTATATCATTTTTTTGCATATTCAGCTTACCCAAATAAAAATAAAAACTTTCTGTTCGATTCTTAGTCTGAAACAACATCATCACTTATATGACAAATAAAAGCGAAAAAAAGAGCAACTCACTTGCATCTCTTCAATTATTCATTAAAAATAAAGCATTACAAACGAAGAACTGCAAAGAGTCCATCCAATAAAAGCAGTTGAGAAGATATCGTTATTTCCACCCCTCTGACACAGACTATTTACTTGCACTATTTTATCCGCTCAATAGGCATTTATTGCGTTTGCATTTCTCTCTAATTACTTCTTTATTCCCTTTATTTTTCAGCAATCATTCAAGTTGTTATGTTAGCCGTACACAGTATAGACAATATTCTCCTAGGCCTTCAATCCCCAAATGCCAAACAACTTTGCCTGTCGTCATTCGGGAATCAGTGAAAATAATGGCGGACAGCAGCACAGTTGCCAACATCATCTTACATTGTCACAAATGACCATAGGTGACCAGTCGGAAAAAATTTCAGTACTACTTCAAAATAGAACATAAACAAACGCTAGAGGATATCAATCTCTTCAGGAAAGTGATATTCAAGACGGTTAGTTTAGAAATGAGATGAAAAAATCGCCCCTTTCAATGGCATGATAGGAAAAAATCCTCTAGTTGAAAGCTCAATTTTTGACTGATATACTGGATATCGAAAAAAAAAACAAGTTGAAACTAATATAATTCTTCCCTATAAAGTTGCATCGACATACTGATTCTAAACGATAAGCCACTAAATGAACGAACATCTCAATAAACGAGTTGTTATTGCAATGAATGTTAGTAAGCGAAGAGATTAACTTCGAAACTTGCAAATCAATCATATGTGGGATTAAAGTGTAATTCGGCAAACATCACTCCAATGAAAGGGCATTTATGCTTTCTTGACCATATACATCATCTCTAAACGGTCATTTTCACTACTGTAAATATGTTAGAAAAATTCGTATGATATGACACTTCAAAACTACAACTGTTAAAGACTTGGCGAGAGGAAATGATAAAAATTTACAAATTCGTTCTGGAGCATTTTATATCATAGAGGATATGATTTCAAAGAAAAAAAAAATGATAGAAGAATAACAAATCGCGAGAGGATATATTAATATGAAGAGAATTTTGCTGATAAGGAAAAATAGCCAAACGAATAGGGTATCAGGAAATTCCATGATCGCATATTCAGATGCAATTTCGCATATCTCGAGGAAGTATTTGTTCTATTGGCTATGATCTCTTGGTATAGAAACTACTAAGAGAGTTTTATTACATATCAATTCGCTTTCAACATCCTAGCAAAAAAAAGGTGAAGGCGTGGTTTCACCTTCATATTACAATATCTGCTAGTCTGTTTTTTATATCGAAATGCTTCAAGCATCTTCTGCGTTCCTGTACTATATGATGACTAATTTTGCGCAAGAATTCACGGTCCACAGAGATTAGAGATACAACGATGCAATATTACGATAGACATCAGATGAAGCTTCTTTATAACCTTAGAGGCAAACAGCCAGATGTCCAGAGTGCTAAATGCAAAGGGCGCATATATGTATGAATAATGTGTCACCATTACAGCTAAGCCAGCTGTCACTAATTGTTCAATAGCTGTCACTAATTGTTGCGATATGCAACTCCAGCTGACACAAAGGGCTAAGATTCTCTCCATGCGTTTCGTTAACACATTTATTGGTGCCTTCAATATAGGAAAATGAACTAGTGGAATTCTATATTTTGCAGTATTAGAAATGATCTTCAATAATCTCAAAATTTTAACTATCATCATGAACATTCACAGAAGCTTTATCGAAACATAAATTGGTGGTAGCAACAGCTATAACTACAAACTTCTAATGTAATATTTAAGTTCAAGTCCATGAAGTTAGTTGTATTACCTTCGTATATGATCTCAATTTGTAGCGAGCTTCCATAAATTAATTTAGCAATGTTCTGAATCTCATAGTGTTCAAAAATGAATTCATTCCTAATATGCTCAAAGTTTATAATAGGTCAACAACCTAAATAGGCATCAAAGTGCGTGAATTCTATAATTACTTGAAAAATAAACGTTTTACTTGCATTTCGCATCATATAAATCTTAACCATTCAAATCGATTCGCTCAATAAAATTTTGCACTAATTAATGAAAATGAAAAATCATAGTCAACCTTAACGTTGATCATCTAATCACTTCGTTAATCTTATGGATGACTAAAAGTTTCGACAAATATCTTAACTGCAATCCACCCATCTTTTTCGACAATCCCGGTCTTCTAAACCTCCCCCCTCCCCCTCACCTCGCTCTATTCTACATTTCATTCCCATTCGATCCTTATTCTTGACTTGAAAATAGCCATCAAAAAATACAAGTATGAATTCGACAAATTTTCACTGAAAGTAGGAAGATGCATCAGTGATCAATGTTAATGATAACCAATAATAGCAGTTTCATATAATTATACTAATCACCTAGGAGGGCATTTGATGTCCAATCTTACCGCATTGAAGCAACCTCTGTGCGGGTAGCCGTAAATCGTTTCACAATGTACAAGCGCAAGCATATACAAAGAATATGAAATCAACTAGCAAGTTGGTAAGCACAAAAATTGCCACCAATAATGGACTCATTTCGTCGTCAATATAAGTCGGTAAATGCTTTTGCAATACCAGAAAGAATGGTCATTGCATGAGAGGAAACATTTTAAAGTGTTTTCTGACCTAGAAAAATAGTAATTTACTCTACTGGTGCAATGAAATATCAAAAATGAAACATATACTAGACGGCTAATATTTCAATCACAGAAAATAGAGTTTGCATTTGAAAAATCCTCATCATTCCTCTAAGAAAAAATCTTTAAAAGAGTGAAACATCAAAAAAAGTCCCTCACATTATTAGGTTTTTTTTCAAGAAAAATTTCTTCATACTTCTTTGATTTTTATTAAAATTCTAAAATTACTCCAAATATAAGTTGTACAAATTATTTCAAAATTATTCGCTTCATACTTATGGCAAATTATTCCTTTTCAAGTATTGAGTATATGTACTGCAAAGCTGAACTAAGAACACAATAAAATTTATCTAGTAACTTATTTACTTAATTGTATCTGTAACGTGCATGGAATTCTTTACAGATAATTACGTGTTATGTGATCCCCCTTGTTGCTTCTTCAAATGAAGTTTTGCGATGAAAAATGATAAAGTCGAGCAATTCTATGTGCGCTTAAATGCAATACGATCAAAAACAAATAGATCAAAGGTCAAAACACCGCAAAATTTTTTTAAAAAACAATTCAAATTTTTAATGAGAGCGATCAAGTTGATGAAAGAAAGATAGACGAATAGGACGAAGCACTTCGGTGTGTCTGATGGCAGTATTGTGTGTGAGCAATGGAAATTAGAAGGCATTTTAGCGAATGAAAGATGAAACGAAATTGTTGAATGCTCGAAGAAATCGTAACTCATTTTCAGCACTAAAATCCAATATCCTAACATTTAGCTTATCCATCAAGACAACTTCACTTCGTGATTCCCTCTCTTATTTCGTTTGCACTCGCTTTAATGCTCCTCCCTTATCCTTCTTATGAGTCTTTTTTTTTCGATTAAGAATTTTTGAAAATTTCCACATCTATGTTCTTTTCTACCTAATTACTCTAGTAACTCGAAAAGAAGACCTGAATTTTATGCATCCAAACATTGCAGCATTTTCATAAAGCATAGATTATTTGTGAGGATTGAAGATATCCTAACTGCTACCTAAACTAAGTTTACCGATGTATGAATCAATTTTCTTCATTTATTCCTTCGTGGTGAAAGGTTGCGACATTAAGCGGGCAACGAAAACAACGTAGGCACCTCCACATTTGACCAAACCAATATGTAAATTTTATGTATAGCCTCTAAACATCCGCTGAATGAAATGTAAAAATTGAGAAAATATTTAATTTATGCCTCAGAATTACAACATTATAATCTGAATTCAACTTACTCTCTCAACCATTCAGTTATCTTAGCACATGATTTTTAGAAGAAAAAGGAAGTGTTCCTCCTAGCGATATATATGCTTGCAATCTCGAAGCTTTAAATATACTATTCGAAATATCAAACACTATTTGAATACAAAAGGGTGTAGAAATATTTTTTCGTTATCATGCTAGTGACAATATTTACGCGACGTTATTCAATCGTATTGAAAAGGCAGCAGTGCAAAGCTATTAGCAAAACAATTCAGTCAGTCGCAATAATTTGCCCCTTTTTTTCTTCCAATCCACATCAATAATAGGGCTCCCTTTCGCGTCATCATTGTGAGACAATTACCAACGATAGGAGGAAACAATAGTCGTCATCTTTTAGTGGTGGTAACCGACCAAGTGATTTTAGCTCGGAAAATGAAAGTTCAGACGGTTCCCGCCAATCAAAAATTGGTCATGACTTTCTATTTTTTCGATTGTGATCGAAACTTAGTTATGCCGAATGTATTGGTCGGCAACCGATCGACATCTTTAAATCGCACTCGATTTCAGTGGAAATCCACCTGCAATCGAATGCTCAACGTCACTAAGCGACAGTTATGATTCGATCATAATTGAACTTCTCCGTAGAGTAATGAACAAAGTGAAAAGCGTCATCAAATTCCTTAGGTGTTTTCATGGATGCAGGGTATGCTATGCTATTTCTTGAGCATCGAATATCATTTGACAATATAACTTAATTTCTTTCTAACTTCTTATTCGAAAAAAATTTGAAAATTTGAAATTTTTTTGTTACTTCTGAAGAACTTATTCTTATTACTAGAAAGAAAAGTTAATCTGGCAAAAAAATTTAAAAAGATTATGCATAGGAATATGACAACTGAACGTGAGTATTCAGCGCGAAGAGTGGATGGAGGGAGAGGAGGAAGGAGGGACGTAGAGGAGACGAGGGAAGCAAAATCTATATTTAACACAGCGCTGCAAATGGTGTTCATGCTAGGTGAACGAATCAAATAAGCTTTTTTTTCAAATTGTATGGGTACTTCCTCGATGTGACTACAATTATTTCCCACTTTCTCATCAAGCGATATTTAATGAATGGGCCCACATTCTAGAATAAATCCTATAAGGTGCTATTTTACCGTTGAGACCATATAAATCTAGGCATTTCTCTATTGCGCAACATTTGTTTTTTGCCTATATTTGATGCCACAAGAGTTTATCTCTTTTCCACTAAATTCGTCAATTGTGCTATTTCTTTTTTTTCGGCTATTTTCCTGTAGATGCAACAGACATATTTTCCTTAGTCATGCGCTATCATCTTCCGTTTGCTCACAAATTTCCATTGTGCGGCAGTTTGCATCATTTCGACAAAGATGTCCAATTTTATGTTGCAAGTAAAGGCGTTTAGCCGGTTACCAACCGAAAAGCAAATTCCCACTGGTTTTCGGTCACTACCATCTGCTGCGTTTTGTTATTATAGCAATGCCGTTCGCCAAGGAACCTATCAATTGTTGTAGGCAATTCTTAGCAAGGATTATCACTAGAATCGAGAAATCCATATGTGGCGTGGATGCATAAGTGCAATTGGCTAATATTCAGAAATCAACATAAAAAACATGGAGTGGATCCAATTTTCAGCTTGAATTCCGATCAGGACGCGTATTAAACAAAAGAAATCCCATGGGAATGAGTTTTCAACTCTACAAACCACAAGTGAACTTTCTATTTAGAATAAAACCTTTCAAGATTCCTCATAGTACAGCAAGAACCGCAAGTATGTTGCCCGCAGAAAATCGTGAGGAAATTTTTCTGGAAAATTCCACTTTGACTACTAATGTCAACGAAAAAGTAGCAACTAAACGTCGGACACTTCTGTAGGTACGAAGTGACCAGATGGACACAATTATTCCGAAGGAATAGAGCTGCACCCGCAAGCCCTTCCGAATATACGACGATCTGCGATCGTATCACCTCACTCAAAACGGGTCGACACACTCAATAATTAGATGTTTCTAATTGCGTTATGCAAGCAAAATTCACGCCAACCACATCGATAATAACACCAACAACAACAAGAGTGCATTTCGTTTATGGGAAACAACCAGGCGGCTCTAATAATTTTGCAGTCAGCTTAATTCGATGCAGAGGATCAAATCTCAAAAGCTCAAAACGATTAAACCCTCTTCAACCAAGAACAGCTGTCAACACAATTCAGCAAGGCAGTCCATAAAGCTCGAAAGCTTGAATTAGTTCGGTCGAATTTTACAGACTGCCTCCCTCCCCAATGTTGATGGATCAACGCATTTCTCACTGTAAGTCTCTACTTATGCTCATGCTTAGCTCTACACCACTCGATGGATGTAATTTTGTGCTATTCGTCGCCAACTATCCATTCGTTAAATTAATTAGCTGATGAAAGATACAGCAACCGATCGGATCAATCCAATATTAGTGTGCCTCTCGACGAGATGGCATTCCCACAAAATTTTTATCAGTTCCTCCTATTCAATTATTCAAACTTTCAAAGTTCTATTGGCTCGATTCGAAAGTTTTCTTACCGACTACAAACATTCAATTACATATTATTGAAATCGCATTCCGTAAAGCTTAGAATGCTTTTATTTTATGAAAAATGTTCATTTTCCCTCCTAAAAAAATTCAGCGGAAATGCGCCTAACTCGCTTGAAGTACAGTATATTTCGATGATTTTTATACAAATATATGGATGACCTTAATGCTTCGTTTTGAAGCCTAAGAAATGCGAATATTGTTTTTTGCAAGTAGAATTGCGAAATTTTTAGAAATGGACGCACAGTTTACGAATATTTTAAGATATTCATCATCTTTATCATCTACCTTGCACTTTAAGATGGTTTACGTTGAGGCATATGACCGAAATGAAAAGGAGATATCGAATAATTTCGCATATTTAACTTCAAAACTTATCGTTTAGCACATCAAACTTTACTCTACAACCTGCTACCTCCTCATACTATTGCCGAATGCTTTAAATTCACTCTTACCAATCATCAACAACTCGCACTTCATAGATTAAAATATCACATACAACGCCAAACAACCGTATAATATCCTAGCAGTTGGAGTTGACAAACACTAGAAAAAAACTAGGTAATTAGTCTAAATCAACTTTCCCAAATCTCAATTTTCTCAAATCAATCTTCCCAAATCTCAACTCTCTCAAAACAACTTTTCCTCTATTTTTCCCCAGCTTTTTCTTCATTTCGGCACAACGTGAAAAATTCTACCAAATAAGATTTTGAGTCGGAAAAAAATTCGCTTTGGAAATTCGGTCAGGTAAATATAAAGAACCTGGGAAATTTACACGATGTTCAACAAGATGAATTCACAACAGACGACTAATGGAAAAGCAAAGTTTTTCTTAGTCAAGACATCACTAATTGCTATCAACTTATATCCATTCCTTGCATAATATCACACACACACACACACAAATCACCTCCGCTTTCGATTCGACTCTATGGCCAACTAACAACGATCTGCTTAATATCCAAACTATTATACCCAAATGTGCAGTTTAAGTGTACTAACAATACGCCACGACATTATTCATTCTAAACCCATGCCATACCAAGTATTAAGGGGCTATACTAAGTGCTAAAGGGCTATACCAAGTATTCAGGGGCTATACAAAGTGTTAAAGGACCATACCAAGTGTTAAGGGGCTATACGAAGTGTTAATGGGCCATACCAAGTGTGCTAAGCTCAACAGAGAAATCTGCTATTATAACATAATATCTTGTCGTTCGTTATGACATATGTGGCAGAGATAGCTCATTTTATGATCATTTTTGAACTGCTGCATTCTCCTCTGAAATCATCCCCTTTTTCTTCCTCTCCAACCTCTCTCCCTCTTCATCTCACCCATTCGCCGATCCTCGTCCATGTCCTCCCCATGCCCATTTTCTTTTTTTTGACTATAAATTTTGGCCAGAAAACTGTAAATTTTTATTCATTTTGGAAATATTAAATGCAATGGTATCGAATAAAATAAAATTGAAAGACGTCTTAAATGGAAAGTTTCTCATTAGTAATATTACAACTCGTTGTTTTTACACATAAATTATTATTTTAAGTCAGTAAGCCAGTTTTGCCAACACCTAAAACATATAAAAGTACCTAAAGCAATGACATTCACAGATATTGAAGGCAGCATTAAGAAAGCATTCAAAAATAACGACGCACTAAAACTCTCCTAAGAGGGGAGGAGGATGGGGGAAGGGAACGGATTTTGGTGCCCATCAGTACTCACAACTGTCCCATAAGCACAAATGTTTAAGAATTTGGTCAACAAAACAAGCTGAAAATGAATAATTTCATTCGTAAGTCAGCTTCACATAAAAAATGTTAGCGCGTAGAAAAATTTCACGCAAATATGCACAACTTTACGCATCAATGGTAATCGAGGCATTTTCTAAATAACGCACAACTCAACGTTTTCATTTATGGTCATTTGTGTTATTGTCTTCATGCCTCTTTCGCAAATGCAATTTTATTGAGTGAGAAAAATCGAGCTGAATACTATAAAAAAAAGTTTAGTGAATTGGAATGAAATGGAATAAAACCTCCTCCACGAGAATGATGATATTGATCTGAACTTAATAATATGCAAATACAGTACAATCACTCTTTAAGCTCAACAATGAACTTTGCAATTTTAGTTTGATATGATGTTCATTTGCAAAAAAAAAAAACACTTTCAGATTTAAATAATCCAAAGTGAAATTTAAGAAAATATATGATTCAAGAGATGAACATTTGGCTCAAAAATGGATTCACACCCTCAATTGTGTAGGCAATATCTCAGCTACATTCTCAAAATGGAAGAACAGTCTTCTAGCCTCTTAATTCAGCATAATCCTCTCGCGTATCCTAATTATGTATTTAGAAAATGAGAACGAGAAGGAACAAAAGGATTTTCGAGACCTCAAAGGATTCGTCTCATCCATTTCACTTAAATTGCAAAAATCATTGCAATTCTTATTTGATAGTTTAACACTCTAACTTTATCATCTAGAAATTATCCTCTCCTCCATTACATCCTCACAAAACATGTTCATCTCAGACGTTGCTCATATGGTGATAAACCATTTAGTTTAATGCACACTGCCAAAATACATGCCTAGATGTAGAGTGAGATGAGGGTAATACAGCTATGGAAAATAACAGTTCCTCTCAACCTGAACAGAGAACCAATAAGGACATAGCCCCTCGGCCCGAGGAATATAAAAATGAAAGCACTGGGCATCGGTTTGAGCAAAAAAAAAAGTTTCACCTCTAGGTCAACTACGTGGTTTCAGTTCTCTTTCATAGACACTTCCTCCATGATGATACGATCGGCCGAAAAACACTAAGAGTTTTGATAGAGGATGTAGAATTAAGTGAACTCTAACAAGCTCAATAGATGCATTGGAACTTATTTAAAGTTGTCCTTATTGGGTAACTTCTGGGTAAATCATTGACGTATGAATCTAATATGCAAATTCTATTGGAGAACAGTTCAAGTAAGCCTCCAATTTTGAATATCAATCTATGCCGAATAGAAGCCTCCTTATTAAGCATTGCAAAAATTTCTACTTTAAAGATATGGTGAATACAAAACAAACATTTACATATGTAATGCAAATAACGCTTGAAAACTGTTTACCTAAAAACAATCAAACTGTTTGGAATAGAAATGAAATCAACAATTCAAAAGCAAGGGATAGGCAATGCGGTGAAATGTGCCGATTAGTGAGAGATAGATGATGGCCTCTGGGAATGTTATCGTATTCAACTGTGCGTTGATAATGCACAACTCATTTAATTTCGACTGCTAAATATGATTTTTGCACTTCAAATAAACTGAAAAATCTATAAAGAAGACTAAAACAATTAGCCACAACGACTGGCCAGAATATATAGAGACAATCCACTGAATGGCTAAGCGATTGAAGATTTTCCATAGAGGTGAATACTGCTAAGAACGCAAACAACGAAAGCAATGCAGCGAACACATAAAGCCGTTAACTAGCCCAGCAACTGTCGTTAGCTATGTGCTCATATTGGATCAACTATAAGCTTTTCCAACGTTTTGCAAGCAGCATTACAAATATCCTACTTCACTTTTGTTTTCAATTATAATGTTATTTGATGGAATAAATTTTAGAAAGATTACGTGAAAAGTGGAGACAGCAAAGAAATTACTCACAATTAGATGAGCCGCTAAAGCGATAACGTCGGTGATGCCCATCCACTGGAATAGTTAAAAACTAGCGTTGTGTCTAATCCCGACAATTCCCTCAAACAATAGGCAATATTTCAGAGCAAATCCAATTGCTGTTGGAGGTGCGAATGTGCAAGTTGCAAATTCGCATCTGCAACGTATTGTGTCTGTGTCTGCCTATAAAACCTCTCAAGTCGGAGTTGTAAAACTTTAGCGAATATGACGATACCACCGAATAACCTCCTACACTATAGCTTAAATTAATCTATCGACTATGAAAAACGTTAGTGGCATTAGGAGTCGAAAATTTTAAATATCTTTCACAGAGATTAGATTTCCAATTCATATTGGTTCAGTTAGAGAAAAACCAATTCTTTGCGTAGATTTGTATAGTCAGTCAGACCAGTTGAAATGTGAAGGTATCATTCTGCGCACTGTTCTTTTGTTGATGCCTTTTTGAAACATTTGGTCACGCAAGCAGAATGCAAAAGCGCAAATTAGGTCACTTCCTCTATCGTATTTCTTCATTTGCTTTGATTCTTCAAAGTTTTGAATTTAGAAGAATGCAAATTTAAATATTTTTAGCTCATATGAAGGTAAAACGACTCCTTTAAACAACTAAAAAGTTGCACTCGATGAGAGATCATCACTGGCAAATGAAGAATTTCGAAAGACGCTAATTGGAAATTCTCTAACGCAAGAGAATAACGAATACATGAGAAATGAGCTTATACTCATTTCACTTTATGTGGAAATTTTTCAAATATCTACAAAAATAAAGGTTATTTTTTAGAATATAAATTAAACTTTCACAACTTCTATTAAAAAAACATAATTTTCTAAAACTTTTAATAAATATTATTCTCACAAACTTTCATCACTAGTGAAATAAATCGAAGTAAGAAGAGTAAATATGCACAATATTAAAATCTTCTAGAAACGTGCGAAAAAGATACCGTGCGGTGGAAAAATGCAAACTGGTTGAAATGAATTTAAAATTAATACATGTTATTTCTGTTTCTTCACGCTAATGTATCGCTAATGTCCATTGTATTTAAAAGATTCCATTATAAATACTGCAATCCATCACAAAACACACTAATACGGTATCAACAAATAAACCTCAATCCTTCAACCATATTTGCTTAAAATTTTGCTCGCGCCACTACACCTCTATAAAATCTAATTTCTTCTGCCGCGCTTACATAAGAACTCACATATTCCATCATACTCTCATAGAATCTCACTCATTCAATTATAGTTCTATTAAAATTTTTTAACTTCATTTTCCTTACATTACATATTTTTCTTAATTTTCTTAGTGTTATTGAAATAAATCCAACAAGTGAAAAAAATGTAACCAAAATATTCATAGTTATTCGTGGGAAAACGATGGGCTCTATCCTTCATCGACTCAAAAAAATAATAAAAATAAAAATAAACGCATTTTCGAATAAATAATTTCAAAGAAGCAATATTGAATTTAAAAAATGCTTTAATGAGTTAATTAAGAACCTTGATAGTAATCTGACCATTGTCTCTTTGCTCTATATGCTTTAATTGATGCGTCTTATTCTCACCATCAAAAAAAAAAAAAAAAAAACAAAAAAAAAACCCACGACAGTTCCAGTGAATGCCATCAGCTTAAGAGGTACTCTTTAAAAGCTAAAGCATGTCTAAAGCATGCCGACTACCGTGCACTATTAACATGCCAACTACCGTACTGTTTAAGTTTCGTCTTAAGATGACGTTTCTATCAATACAACACAAGTTTTACAAGTACATTACTACTGTTATCGCTTTAAAAGTAACTGATGAACAATATGACCTGAATGTATGATTCAAGAGTATGAGAGAAGATTTTGAATGAAAATATCATTGCAATCAATCAATAAATCAATAAAATGATCTAAATTCCAGTTACTATAAATTCTTTCATATTCCTATGCCTTCACAACCGCAAATATTCAACATGAAACATTAATAAAGAAGGACTAACTGTGTGATAATAGGAATTTGACTTCCTTCTCCATTTTGATACGCGCGTATTCCCTTGACTGATCAACGTTTTGTCGTCCACATGTCCTTTCTTTACGTTGGCGATTGTAACTTATCGATTCCTGCAAAAGCAACTGCGTTAATAGAACACTTTAAAAATATGCTTCAAAGATATTTCAAATCTAGCTCCATCGAAGCGTAATTTCACTTATATTAAATTTTCAAAGCATTTTCAATTGATCTCTTTTTTTCAGAGTAATAGAAAATACTTTTTTAAGCATTGCATTAAACATAGGAGAAATCCAGCAAATCCTCGAAAATAGGCGGTTAAGGGATCCAGAGAATCCTCGAAAATAGGCGGTTAGAATAGTGGAGGAATGAAAGAAGATAGGAAGGCGAAATGAGGGAGGGAGCGAATAATGGAAGGGGTTCAACGAATCAAGGAAACTACGAGAAAAAATTCGTCAACAAGAAATGCAAAGATATATGAGGCGAAGACGAAATGTGCATTCCTACTATAGAATTGAAGCAGATACTACCCAGAAGTTCACATGTTTTAATGCATCCTAAACGCATATGAAAGCTTTCCTTGCCTTCAATTACTGTTTAAAGCAAAGTAATAAAATGGTAATGAAATAAAGGAGATAAAAAAGGTGCACATCAGATAGACTTTTTATGACCTGAAATAAAGTGTCGACACATGAAATTGAAATCTAAGCACTCTTGTCAAGTGCAAAATAAAAACTCAGCTGTAATGAGGATGTGAGAAAACGAACTAAACTACACTAAATGAAATAAGTGATATTGAAGAGTTCTTGAAACTTTTCAAGTGAAATCAACTAATGAAATTGTCCATATTGAAATGTTTGTAAATTTCGGGGCAAAAATTTATTTTTTTCACCACACTGATTGAAACTCTTATGAATATTGATCGAAAATGAGCATATCGGTTAAAATGTCTAAACTTTCTCTAACTTATTATGGTATTAAGTAAAATTTCATAATAGTATTAGTACACTAAAACATTTTGCGCGAAAATCGCGAAAAAAATTTTGCAATAGAATATGAACATTTATTAACGCATAGCATTAATTTTTAGCTCAAATTATATTCGGCTCATAAATGCGTCAATTCGCTAAAATTTTATTAAAATGAGAATTTTTTTCTCGATTTACAACAATTACCACAAATATCATCAAAAATGTTTTGTAGCGCTCAGCTAGAAATTATACTGAATTTAATCGGACGAAAGATTTGTCAAAGTGACAAATTTCGAAGTGGATAGCAAAAAAAAATAAATAAATAAAAATAAAAAAATGAAAAAAAAATAGAAAATAGTCATCACATGAAGTATACATCTCATCTCAAATTTGTAGACGTTTTAAAAATTGAAACATGCAAATTATAGCTATTCTTCTATTTCAAATCACAGCGGGTCCTTCTACTCGAAAAAAAAAGATCCATTCTTCATTAATATTGTCAAATGTATGAATAAATAGCATGCAACTTGTTGCTTTAAAGGTAAAAAAAAAGACATCATGTCATGATTGAAATCAAATGCGATATTTTTTTATAATGCCATGAATGCGGTATAGATGTGAATTACTTCTTTAATCACACCTCAACAAACTTATTGCAAATTTATCTAAAAAATAAAAAAGATGCCATACTTATATTTCCTATCTTCTTCAGCCCTTTCGAAGGGGGAGGGGGAGAGATGGGGGAGGGGGGAAGGACAGGAGGGACTTTTTAGTCTATCGTAGCTGAAATTTACCCAATTCCCCTCTTGCACCATCGATTACCTTGATCATTCACTCATTTCCATACCCTAACCCTGTCTCTCTCATTTATACCTATTTCACTACAAGCCAATTTGAGCAATTTGGCTAATGTGTGCTATCAGACTCTTTACTTCCTCTACTGCTATTCGTTGTGCATCTCTATCCGTACTTATTAATCTATGGTAATTTCTCTTATATAATTTGCTTCAAGTGGCATATTTATATCATAAACAACAACTAGCGTTCATTAAATTTTCTCTCTTTATTCACTTATTTTCACTAAAACTATTCACTTACATTATCTATCAATGAAGTATTCAGGAATTCGAGAGCAAAAAAAAAATGCTACGATGCAACGATGCACATATATGAGTAAGAAAGAAAAAGAATTGAGAGAGAGGATGAAAAATAGCTTGAACAGGGGCCAATATTAAAGACATGGAAGATAATAAACCATATGATAAATAAAATGAAGTATAAAATGATGGGAATTTCTTGTAAACTTAGACAATCTACAGATTACCAATATTCTGTCAATTATATCCATCTCTCTTAAGTTTGCGCACATTTCTGTTAAATTTTGCTCTCGAATCATATATATCTCTATCGATTTAATCGTAATTTAGGTTTTAATTTATTAAGAACAAACTAAAGCAAAAAGAAGCTAGTAGGGACATCATCAAGATAAAACGCATAAGATGTGATACGAAGATTAAATGCATACTTAAAACTTAGAAATTGAACTCAATTTTATTACCATTAAATTTTGAACGCTAAGAATTACATCTAATTCAAGACGAAATGTCGCATACATTTCAAAATTCGGCTGTACAGATGGAGTTGCCGAAAAAAATTATCGAATGATGATTTGAATACTCTAGGATCGATGACGAAAAAAAATACAAAGCACAACTATGAACAATTCAAACATTACGAAAAATAAAAGAAAAAATATGGTGAAGCAATCGCCGATTTGAAGAAACAAGTAGAAAAGCCAATTACTACGAATAGGTTTATTGAATCGATTCCAATTCAACTAGTTTCTCTACCTTGCATGAATATGTAATTACTGCTATATTCATATAAGCTATTACAATGCTCAAATTACCTCTCATTAATTATTTTTGCTTTAGCGATAGCCAATTCTCAATAATATTTTCTAAATTAGTTCACTTAGAGCATATTCGAAGAAAATTTCTTCCCTTCCTTTTTCTCACTTTAAATAATCATAAAAATTAACAAATAAACAAACAAATAAATAAATAAACAAATATTAAATAAATAAACAAATAAATAAGCAAATAAATAAAAAGATATAAATAATCGATAAATAACGATCCTGAAATCTTCAAAATCAGCTCAATACAATAATTGCGACATGGACATTCTGTTGATTATGAAACTGAGGATAGAGAAAATAATATCGTCACTGGAACGTGTAATGATTACAAGAAAGATAAGAGAAACAAATATATCATATTTCGCATTGAATGAAAATAGCATTTTTTTCTTTTTTACATTTGATGAGCTCGATGATATTTTATAAAAAATGCTTGATGAAACGCTCTATTTTCAATCGAAAACCATTAGAAACTATCGTTTAGGCCTAAATTTAGTTACGCACCAATTAAACCGTTGAAATTATAAGTCATTCACCATCTATGACCTATCTGCTAAATTAACCAATATGATAAACCAAATAGTAGATGGGTTTGATTCTAAGATTCGTGCCATAAGAAACTGTTCATAGATTGGATCTTAAAGAACTAAAGATTCAAGTTTTTAGAGGAAATTGACTAAAACATTTGGTAAAAATATGTTAAATATATGATTCCCTTGAAAGGTTTCCACTTGGAATGTACTATTTTCAGAAAAAGAAATATTTCGGAAAATGAATCAAATTCCATCTAGTCAAACAAAATAAGTATGCATAAAATAAAGTTCCCGAATTTTGATAATGAAATGAGTAAAATCAGACAGAAAAAGAACGATGGAAAATTGGAATGAGTGGCAAATTTTGCGCTTTCAAGCAGTCTGATTCAAATTTACATTCAGATTTTTTGGCACGTACGGCTCGAAAAGATATCCACAGTTCCAACTAAATATGCGTGACCTCTCTGACCTTCATTGCGAATGAAGTGAGTGACGACCATAGGTGGTAGATATGAGGTCATTCCAGGCGTTATTTTACAACTTATTGTCAACCTTTAAATGGATGCGATACTTGGTTATTTGAATACACTAGTTGCTTTTTTCACGAAACATGCAGGATGGGGAAAGAAATTGGAATTTCATCTAAAGTAATAAAGTAGAACCTCGATTAGAAGAATCAGGGCTTATTATAATGCTCTCGCTTTGAATGAATAACACTTAGAGTAAGTGGATATGCCTCATTTAATGATTCAATGAAACTAAACAACCAAATCCTATTGCAAATTTTTGTGTCGCTCAGCCTTGGAATGACGAAGGAGCTATTAAGTAAATGATTGAAAACAATAATTATATTCAAGAAAACTGAATTGGCAAGCGAATGAAACGATTTCTCATCGAAAAGAGAAGCAATAAAGGATTACTGTGTCAAATATTTTATACTATGATTAGCGGATAGCACATAAAGAAACTTCTTTTTTTTTGCAAATTTATTGAAGAAATATGATGAATATTGAATAAAGATGAAAATAAATGAACTTTAAGTTTTTCTAATGTGACGAAAATCAATCAATTTGTCAAAGTTTAAAAGAGGAGAACAAAAGTGCCAAGTATGATGACGCGATATGCGCTATTTATATTCGGCTTGCCTAATCAATCAAAGCACAAACTTGGGAAAATATTGCAATAGCACCTATTGATGCGTTTCCTTTGCAACCGAAGAGCTATATAAATCGTCGTTTGAAAATTTATATCCCTTGCACCCGACAGCTGCACAACAAGAATTGATTCGCTCATATAATGTTCGTGGCTTATAAGGCTTTAAATGTCCATAGCTTATAATCTTTAAACGTTCTTGGCTTATAAAGCTGACAGTCGGTTGGAAAGAAACTGGGTTCAGAGGATCACCAAAAAGCATTAAAATCTAATCGCCACTGCTTATTACACTCTTCACATATCCGAGAGACAGACTGGCACGCATATGCGCATATTCACAAACATATTCATAAACGCATGCACATATATATGTATATATCAAGTGATCAAGTGATATACATATATATATATATTATATATATATATATATATATATATATATATACGACCTCACCATGATGTGGTTTCACATAAAATTTAAAGCGCATTCCAACAGGTGAAATAAAGCAGTTAGCTAAATTTTCATGGGTTAGTTAGTACCTTCCGCAAAAATTCGACAGTTGGAAGTGAATCACTCTTCGTGCAACCACAACTTCGCAAAAAACCTTCATTTCTTGCATTGCGCAATTAAAGGAAGTAAAGAGGCGTTGCGAGATATCGGCACGAAATGTGTTTCAGCATTTCGTCTCACTGAGCATTCAATTTCATAGATTACCAAAAAATTAAAAATATGTAGAATAATCACATCTAATTGCAAATGATCCGATCGCATAAATAAATCATCCATAAAAGATTTGTATTTCTGCGATTTCAACGATATAAGATGAAAATCCAACCGACTCGAAATGTATGCAAATTTTTGACATCTTTTAAAGCTTGCAACTATTCTTAAAGTTAGTGCTTGAGCTTATCCTGTGATGTACATTTCACTCAGCAAATTTTGTAGCTTTAATTTTATTAGTTCCCGTGTTGAAATTACCACGCAGACAGCACAGAAGACACATACGAATGTACCTGCCGGATTGTCAGCAGTGATCGTTGGATCATAATGCGCTCTGCTATTGAAAGCTAGCAAAAAAGTGCATAAAAATGAGCACATGCTCGATGGGATATTCCACGACAACTAAGCGTCGTTATTTAGCACGTAATCATTTCATCTAACACATTATTGTTTTTATGCACCTCTGCAAAAAAAATTATGATAATATCACCCTCCTATATGTATATGTATACACATATATATATACATATACATGTACATATATTTATATATATGTCGATGTTAGCTTGTAATTTCAACTTAGAACCATTGAAAATTGTATTAATCTGAGTGTTAGATACACCATGAGATCACCTCTTACAGAGTCTACACACTTAGCAATCACTCCGATTAGGCGCTAAACAAGTGGGAAAATGCGTTTGCGAACATTCGCTTTGCGCTTTAAAAAAAAAAAACCTTGTCAGGCACCTAAAAATTCAATTTCAGATTTGTTTTTTTTTTCAATTTGCGCTGAATAATGCGCCTCTTATCCTTCATTTAAAAAAAAAAAACAAAAACAATTGTGGTGATGTTGGGCAATCTATCCGCATATATGTATGCGTCTCTCTGTAATATAAACCAGATTTTTCCACTTATAAACAATGAAAATAACATTAGATGGATATAACCTGCAACAGATCATTCGTTTAGTTGATCAAGAGACTATTTTATCATGAGCCAAATATGAAAAATTTAAAAGAAGCATGATCGCATTGCAGTAAAGAGGAAATACTAGAAGGAAGTGGCTGCCTATCTGCAAAAAAAGAAGAAAAAAAGAAAAAAAGAGCGAAAAAATAACAAGAAGAGAACAAGGAAATAAAAGAGAAAAATGCATCAAAATGTTAAATTTTAGGTTGAAGAATTTAAGTTCTTTGCAATTTATTGCATGACAAAGAGTCACGCAATTAAAACCTATCTATGCATTCCAAGATTACTTGGCTGTATACTTTTACTTATGCTTTTCCAAAAAAAAGCGTTAAAATTTTCTCATTTTCTCGATACCAAAAACGAAATCATTATTCATTTAGCAAAAAGGCATATGCAAAGAAAACATCAGTAGTGCTTATTCCACGGAATGTCACTAAGCAATCTGCTGCTATCATTGGCTATTTCAAGGGGTTAAAGCGAAAGAAAAAAACAAAGAGAAACAGTCGAAAAAAAGCGAATATAAATTGAATCAAGCACCTGTAATTTGCCAAAAATCAACTGCTTCTTATTTATTCACATAATGGCCAACATGTAAAACAAACAACGTGATCGCAGTTATCCTTTTATTCATATAAACGGAAAGGTTGTCAATAATTGTTACCTAATTAGGAATTAGCAAGAGCAACTTTCATCTCTACTGCTGTTAAAAGCTTCTATTCATATTTGCACTGCCGACGTCAATTACACCATTGAATCACTTCATTTCGCAAGCTCTAGACTTCCTCCATAGATTGCCCACTACGGGACACCACAAATGCGGTTTGTAGTGGGAGGGGGGAGGGGGACAGGAACTAGCGGGAAAGGACCGGAAGCAGATATCTGAGGTAGGGCAAAGAGGCGACTGAAGAATTTAACACAAACAAGCGTTCTTTAGGACTTATATCCGTTCCATAAACGGGTACAGACAGAAGATGAGGCAAACGAGGATTCCAGAAATCTGCATTCCCCTCAGATTTGCCTATATGTTAGCAACCATTAGTGAGAACTTGCGCTGCGAATTATTTCAGTCAAAATAAGACACGTTTACTTCATTGTTATATAATAATTTCAACGCTGCTTGAAATGGATTACTTTGCATAAATATTCCTCACTGGAATAAAATATTATCGTCATGACATAAAAATTTACTTAAAAATAATAGAAAATTTTAAAGAAAATTTTCAAAAAAAAAGAAAGAAAGAAAGAAAATCGTCCAATACAGTTGGATAAATTCATAACGATTGAAAAGATATCGCATACTCAAAGAACCATTAATCTCTAAAAATGATGCATCAAGGTTTCATTATGGGATAAAATGAAAGGAATACAGTGGAAATAGCCTGAGGGTATAGAAGAATGAAAATATTAGCAACGTAAACGTTCTACAGCGTTTGAATCTTACATTTATTGAAAATGAGCAACTAAAACATAACGTTCAAACTAAACGTGAAATACTTTAAAGCTTTGAGTGTAAAACGTTTGAGCGCATGGATTACGAGAATGCTTCACAATCGCATTGTGAAAAATTGCCTGGATAATTATAAACGAATACTGATTCCTTCTTCCCTTTTTTTTTGCGCCAACAAATACATAAGAAAACACTCCCCCAAAATATGAAGCAGAAACCTCTCAACTGGATCGCTTTTATTTAAATACTCAAATCGTATCAGAATGGATTTTCTCAAAAGCATAACCAAAACTAGAACTCAATGAAAATAGTAGCGCTGAGAAGTCACATAATCGGAAATTGAAAAAAGTTACTAGAATTTAAGAATTGGAAAAAAACTGAAGAAAATTTTTAAAAAATTTAAGAACTGGAAAAACTTTTGTGCATATAGTGATTTCGATAATTTAACATTTCAAGTGATATAAGAATTTGGTCCAAAATTCGTAACATTGAACAGCAGTGTTAACTTCATGAAATAAATGAAAGGAAATCATAAAATCAGTGCTATAAATTATTATGAAGAATTCGTTTTTACGAATGAAGAGCTTATTGGGAGATCAAAATTCGTCTCGATCGGTTGCTCGGCTTACGTGAAATACGTAATCGTTGTGATGATTGTTAAATGAAGCGCAAACTAATACTCAAATTTATGTACTATGTTTAATTTTTTGCTCTTTTACCCGCTCTTTCAGTTATTTCCATCGCGTTGCACGTTTCCTTAAATCTTTTTTTTTGTCCATTTACGGAAGCATTTAACTAACATTCTTTTTGAGCCAACAACAATGAAAATCGAAGCATATTCCTTAAAACTACGAATAGAATTCTTTATAGGAGAATATTTATGATTCGATTTTGTTCTCTGAATCCTAAATAATTTCTCATAAAAACATCCGTTGTTTATCTAAAATATTCGTTTAGAAAGTAATTTTATTTGAACGCAAGAAATAAATTGTACTATTTATAAATTGGTTAAGGAATAATTAGTATTTCCTCTACAATAACCTACATCTTTAACTCAGTAATATTTATAAGTTGAGATTTTATAGGCAGAGTTTATAAAGAAAATTAAAAGATGAATTTTTTTTAAGAGGAACAGAAATTATTTCTCAACAATCTAATCAACAATATAGATTTTCGCATATACGCTAATAAAAAATAAAATTATATAATAGCTTGGCTATGCTAATAAAAAATAAAATTATATAATAGCTTGGCTAAAAATTCGACACTAAAAATTAGTGAGAATTTCCTCTCCGTATATTTAAAATGAAACCAATTTCTTTTGTAAAAAATAAAGATATAAGATACTTCGAACAAGCATAGAGACCGAAGTGATCATCGATATTACATGGCTAATTTTGAAAGGATTCTATAAAAACCTAAACTAGAATGATTAGCTTGACAGAACTAGCCTAGCTTGATGATCACTTCAGTCTGCAAGTTTCTTTGAAGTTGTCAAACTTTCCGCTCGTTTTGCGGTGAAAAATGAAAAATAAGAAAATAAAAACAAAAAAATTGTTCAATATATGTCACATTTTGCGATTTCGAGAACCATATTGAACGGAAGGGAAAAATTAATTATTGAATTATCGCATAATAATTATATCAACAAAAAAATCGAATTATATGCCAATCAATCAAATAAGTAATATTCCTATTTTATAAATTGTATTAAAAAAGCGCTGCATATGGATTTTGCCTTTTGTATAAAATAACATTTAAATTACACTACCTACTTCAAGAGAGATAATTTTAAAATGGCATAGCAAACTTTATAAAACGGCGATACAATGAAGCCTGAAACAGCGCTAAATGATATTGCCTACTTTAATTTTACAAATAGCCATAGATTTGTTTCACATTTCTATACGCGATTCACCGCAACAAAAGAACGCTTAATAAGGGAAAGAAGGCGTTTGTAAAAGGCAACGATTATACATACGCATCGCTTTAAGATCGATTATTTTCCATTCCCGAATCATCCCTTCCCGATTATATATGCATATAAAAATATTTGCATTTATTCATTTATTTATTTACATACTTATTCATTTATTTATTTATTCATTTATTTGTAAATTTTAATACACATTTCTTGGAACTATTTGCTACAAATCCGAAAGAAAATTGTTCTCAGTGCTAATTCCTTAAATATCCTCAAAGATTTATAAACAACGAATATCTACAACAGAAATTTTCACCGATTAAATACATATAGAAAAAGAATGTTTTTCAGCGGAAATTTCAGCTTATCTCGAATAGAAAGTTTATGCAAACATATATACAAGCAAATAACTGAAGTTAAAAAATGACTAAGTGAATTTACTGCTCATTTTAAAACACTCTCTGAATTCTGAATATTCCTCTAACTGTTCACAGCTATCGATCATGGATAAGTTTTATTTTGAATATAAAATTCACATTTGTAAGAACATCTATTCGTATTTTTTGTCTTCGTAGTTATCAGATTTTATCTAATGTTGATTAGTGCTACCGAAGTTGAACAAAGATGTTAATCTAATTAGCGCAAACTTTCATTGCTTAACTATGAACAACAAAAGCTCAGTTTGACCGAAATGTCAATTTGGGGGAAGACAGAAGGAGAGAAAGGAGTGAGGGTGACATTTTCGTTAATGATTCCCACACTCCTTGAAATATCTCGGAGAAGGCAGAAGGGCCCCTCGCCAATCCTAGGAGGAGGGCCCCCTCGCCAATCCTAGAAGGAGGGCCCCTCGTCAATCCCAGAAGGACGGCCCCCTCGTCATCCCTATGCTACTTAATGCGAATGAATTAGGACCGCTCATGTGAATATATATGCGTCACCACATAAAATCAAGCAACACAACTTTTAAAGGGAAAAGCTCGCTCGTAATATCGTTGCGGATTATCAATAGCTTCTCCTCTAAAAAACCTAAGGCGGCCCATACACACAATGTCCTCCTACCATTAGAAATTATGAAGGATCTATCTTCTACCTACAACGGGTTACAAGGAAATGGGCAGTAACTCCAACAAACAAATACGATAAACAACTCTCCTACGTGAATAACAAACGAGCTAATAAGAATGAGCTATTGCAACACTACAACGTTCAATAATCTTCTCAAAAGTTCATTGTTGCGACCAATTACTTGAAATGCGCAATTAAATATACGATTATTGCGCATCATTATTAAACACAAAGTCAAAATGGCATTAAAAAATGTTTTGGATAAGATGGCGGAAGTTGTCGCTCTCAAATTGAGAGTCAAAAAGAGTTGAGCACATAAAATACGCAGAAAATAGCCTTCAAGATGCTCAAGTTTAATGCCTATACTATCTATGAATCAATCAAACGAGATGCATCTATTTTCTTTAAATATTTGTTATTTCCCCACTGAAAAAATATTGACCAAATAACCGTCGCCATATCCCCTCATTTAAAGGTTCTTTTCAACTTCACAACAATAGCGTATCCTTAGTCTATCGTGCAATTTTCACAGCTGCAGCATTCATTCATGAGCAAATAAAACAAAAATTGTGCACAATTATCTAAACGAATAGGAACACATACTGCTCTAGTTGTATTAAGAATGATGCGAACTTTTCATTTATACAATCTATTTTCATCTCTATAGGCATAATAACTCTAGTTTCAATGCTTCTGAAAGATCACCGATCAGCCCTGGATTCATCGGAATGGACATTCATCTAAGTTTGTATTTTTGAAACTAATAAATCATAAAAATAATGAAGCAACTTTCTCGCATGAATATCCACAGTGCTTTACGGCGTTCGCCGTCTCTTTCCTCATGAAACTCTCATTGAGAATATATGGAAAATGCATGTCATGCCTAGTTATTTCAATTGAGGCTGGGTATGAGGAGGACTAATTCTCCTTCGTTCCCATCCCCTTCCCTCGTTTGATATTTCCGAAAACTAATGTTTATAGTTTTTATTCGAAAGTTGACGAGCAGTAATTTAGATTTACTGACATTGTTAGAAATGACCTTTAGGGATAATAACATCCTCTCCCCCGAAATGGGGAAAATTTCACCTTTTCAAGCGACTTTTCATCAAAAATTTTTTTTTGTTTAGAATTTATGACACCTTTGCGAAGTGATCTTACTAGGAGTCTCCTCTATTTTGTAAAAAATTTTGAAATATTCGTCCAACTTTTTTGGTCATCCTCTTTTCCCTTACTGAATCTTAAGAGTGTCCCTTAAACGATACTCCCCACTAGAAAAGAGCGTTGAAAGACAAAGAAAGACAAAGAGTTCACACTTCAAAGATAGGCAGCTGCTCACTTAGAAGTGATAGATTTACAAGCTTAAGTGAATAAAGCGGTAATTCCAGCGGAAACATTCAATTCTAATCAACATTCGTATATAGAGTGTTTTTACGCGTAAAATTTCCTCCTCTCAGAGACCACTAATAAACAGTTGAATTATTGATGAAACGTCGAACACATAATTGTTAACGCTCCCCTTATGTGGCAATATTTTTTAATAGTCTACATACAAATGTAATTTTAGAATATTTCACAAAATTTTCAAGTAATCATTGCAACCATAACTTTATGAGGTTTTTACAGCAATTAAGTTATCTAATATATCGAATTTGAATTCAACATAGAACATTCGATGATTTAAGCCAGTATAAAATACACAGCACATGAGTTTCGTCAACTTGTTTCAGTTTGAATGATAACACTACTTTTAAGTTTTAAAGTTTTGAAAAGTTTTAAAGCTTGAATTTCAATAACAACAAAAAAGTTCCGATGTTTATCACATTGAAAATTTCAAATATTCGAATTAGAAACGAGCTAAAAAAGTTAGCCACTATTTATTTTAAGTAATTCTCATATATTTCACAAAGGCCTCCAAAAAATCTACGGATCTATATGGTAATGTGATAAAAGACGTCGATGTACGACTTTTTTTTTACAATATTCAAACATTAGATAACCACAATTTTCGTAAGTAGTAATATAAGTACAAAAATTTTATGGTGGAAGTACTCTAAGTACTGTATGAAAGTTTTTTGTATCGGCATTTCATTATATAAAGCCGAAAAAAAAGGAGATAGCTGATCAAAGCTGAGCGGGGAAAAAGAGAACTAAAGAACACCGCCAAATAGTGGTGGTATTTGCCGATAACACTAAATTATTGAGAATGAAAAGCATTGCACTTGCTAATGAATCATTTAACATATGGCTATCGGCATTAAGATTCACTCTCGAATTGCACGTCACTACTATAGATGCTTATTGCTCTATGAGCATCCTATATTTCATGATGCGCTTATTACTGCATACGCCAGTCAATACTTGATGGGCTATTATTTGAATTACCTACTCGCTAGACTTTATAATATTTGATAGGCCGTCTAAAGTAAGAAGATGGCACACCGAACAATGGCGCAAAATTTAGAGTGCCACATCTCTTCACGAAACCTTTGTAACTTAATTGCTCACTTTTATTCTATCCTATCGATTACTACTCATTGCTATTTTTCAGGTGCTCTATTATTTTGACGTTCAACATTCAAATTTAAAGCTGTAAATGAGGCTTAGTAATCACGAAAAAGAAATAAGATGGATGCATCAATTTCATTTGATGCGTATCTAAAATTATATTCAAGCTTACACCTGACAGTTCTAGATTGATGAGCTGAGTTGAGTGTTGAGATAGAATCGACGCATTTGACTGATGGTTATTTTAATCGTGCATCAATCTAATGAGAACAAAAAAAAAATCCTCCTAAATAAAGTATTTTCTTAGGAATATACATCTAAAACAGATAAATATTGCTATCGATTCGCGTTTTCCCTAAAATATTATTGCAGTAAACAAAATAAAATAAAATTAAGATAGCAGCAAATCATTAAAAAAAATTCATCTGGACATCAATCACTTCCAAAAAAAAAAAATTTGCTCACTTTTATTCTATCCTATCGATTACTACTCATTGCTATTTTTCAGGTGCTCTATTATTTTGACGTTCAACATTCAAATTTAAAGCTGTAAATGAGGCTTAGTAATCACGAAAAAGAAATAAGATAAAAAAAAAAAATCTGTCAAGTAAAATAAGTGAAAAAATAATATTCATCTAATGAAATAAATGAAAATAAATTAAGTATAATAATTTGCAAGGAGCAACGATTAAATGGAAAATTGAAAAATTGGAAAGAACAAATGAGAATGAAAGAACGAAATATTGATGCAACAACTATCATACTCAACAGAACAGCTGTGTAAAAATGCGACTACCTTTGAGTGTTGCGGAGCGACGTCGATTTCTCTCTATGAATGAGAGCAACAACAGTTGGGCGAGACTTTTTTTTTAACTCCTACAGCTGAATATAATTGTTAAATAGTATTCGAGAAAGTTTACTGACACAAACAATTGCTCTACAATTATTATGAAGGTGATGCAATTTGTCGGTGGTATCATCAACACAATTGAACATTTTCATTATTGGTAAATAATAAATGATAACAGAATAATAAATGGAAAAAATGATAATAGAATAATAAAAAATAATAATAAATGATAAAAATGATAAACGATAACTCCATAATGACATAATTTTTTATAATAACATATTGTTTCATAATGAGACAATATTTGAGAATAAAATTCAGCAAAAATAATTGAAGGATACTCGCATCAAGGATACTACGAAAGTCAATAGCTTTCGTCGAGTTTTTTGAGCACTTAAGAGCTATAAAACTGGCGTATATCTTAGCGGTGATAAGAAATCGTAGCTGGCCGTTTAAAAGCTTTATTGATAGCTTTTATTTGAGAAAGTTCACATGCCACATTTTACACAACTTTAATGAAGTTCTGAGAAAAACAATTGGTCAAACAATTATAAAAAAGAACACCGAAATGCCGATTGATTTTTTATTGAGAGAGGTATCCCAGTAAAAAAAAATTCTAAAACGATCTGCCCTCATCATTTCTAAGCTATCTAAATTCTCGATTAACTACTTTTATGATAGAAAATTAATTCATGTGGCTAAAAAATAGTAAATCTGACACTTCCAGCTGTAGGACATTTTAACTATTATCTAGTAAAGAATCAGCGGGCCACACACATTGCGACCCACTAAATGAGGCTTAGAACCTAACAAAAAATAATCATTAGCTATAGAACTCTCCGCAAATAATATAAAAAGAAATGCCATTGATTACATCTACTAAGACTAGTCATTCATCGATAAAAACTATGTAAAGCACATATCAAGAGACGATACCAAAATATCAAATATGCAAACAAATGCTCTAATAATCCAAACAACAACGCCCTTAGCTAATCATACTTTATGCAATCACTCCGAATTCGAAATATCATATTCAGGTGAAATTATATAGCCAATGGATTTTAATATTAGGTGATTTTTTGGAAGGATGTGCAAAAAAACCTTGGGGAGATGGGGGGAGGGGGCACTTTTTATTTCCACTCCCTTTTCAGAAAACGAAGTGTGATTCAATGTGTTCATTTATTTCATAGATAAGCAAAAACCTATCTTTACAAAAGAAAAAACGCAATATTAGAAACATATTCCACTCAATGAGTCACTCATTTAAAAATTCTCTGTTTTCTAAATAACATAACAATTATGACAATATTACAACGTATCATTACTTTTTTTTGATGGAACAATTGCTCATTATTGCACTGTTCTTTAGTCGTAATTTGTCGAAAATATTTCAAAGGTATACATCAGGTGTCAATTCTAAGAATGAGTAGTCTTTATTAACATACCGTTGAAATTCTCACTAATTTTATTATTGGCCATCTTTTTGGCTGTTGATCTAAAATCTTTCGTGCTTAATATTTTCCCAAACTATATCGAGATTTATATTCATCAATGTGCTCGAATCTTTTTTTTTTCTGAGATTTTGAATGATCCTGACTGGATAATATATAATCCGTTGGAGTAGGTCAAGGTTTTTGCTTGCCATTTTAATAATAGGTAGGAATTATTAGCACAATTTCGCAGTTCATACACATATATTGTCCTATTGCTTTCAAGCGGTATATAAGTTCTGAGCATGAATGAGGCATCTTGTTAAAAATCGGATCAAAAAGTCCAGCTATCGTCTAGGCAAAGACCTATATTGCGAGTGGAATTTTTGAAAATTAATCATCACAGTGGACCCAACAAATAAAAATTTTATACTTTACCGCCTAGAAAATCTACATATAGCAGTTTTTGAATCATTTATTTGTATATTCAGCATATTTTTCTAATGTTTGATGGTTTTTAAAATGTTTTCTTCTATCATCCTTGCAAAGACGTGGCTTAAGACTTTTCTCGCAGCATTTTTACGTGATTCTCATTGAATGAATTTGTGAATTGTTATTGCTCTCAATTCTTCTTAGAGCATTCATTTACCATTCAATTATACATTAAATACAAACAGCCGAAATTTATATATCTAAACAAACGTTGAATGTTTGATTTTGATATGACTTTTTCCCAAAAAAACATATTTGCAATGGCTTCCATCATTTTAAATGGATAGAGTGTCTAATAGGAAGATTTATATTCCTAAAGGGAATTAAAGTGGGATATCGTAGCTTACTGAATAAAACTGAAAGAGAGAAGCGAAAGCAAATGTATTTGTGCACAATGTGTTTACTTAGAATTAACCACCTTACAAAAAAAAAAGATTTCTAATTTTTAATCTTACATACTTTAACACTCAATCATCGCTTTGAAAAAATCACTGAAGGAACAATAAATTAAAAAGCACTACAAAAGCATTCTGCCTCTAGCATTCAGTGGAATTCGCCCTTCTAGGAGAAACGATAGTTAGAGCGACGTTTAAGGGGTCTGAACCATTCACATCCAAATGACAGCAAATTCTATGCGCTAACAATATAAAATACATTTGTCACTAAGTAACAAATAGATGAGTTTATTATTATGCACTAAACATTTGCCACAAAGATGAACGCAAACGAAACAGACCGAGTTCAAAAAAAAAAAAAAAAAAAAACTCAACGAAATCGATAGAAACGAATACAAATATATTGCGAGTTTTTATTCGGTTTACTCCAAATTGTCCCCTTTTTTTTTCTTTCTCGGCGTAGAAAAAAAAAAGCTCCATGAGGAAGTCAACCATTAACAGATTGACGAGCTTTGCGTGAAAATTAAATATGCGAGTTAACGAAATTTATGCAATGAAAACGCAATGGGAAGTGGAAGATGGGTGGAAGCAATAATGGGATGGATAGAATTCTTCAAGATAGACATGATGGTGGTGTAATTCCAAAAAATACTATGATAATCAATTCTCACATGCACATGCCTTCATCAAGCAATGTGTCGAATAGTTGAAATTCCCTAAATGCAGCTAATATCATCAAATATAAGCGTTACTGTGATTTATAGCGTAATTTAAACCCCAAGATACAGCGAATATCAGAAAGCGGACCACATCAACATTGTATGAAGTGGAAGATGGGTGGAAGCAATAATGGGATGGATAGAATTCTTCAAGATAGACATGATGGTGGTGTAATTCCAAAAAATACTATGATAATCAATTCTCACATGCACATGCCTTCATCAAGCAATGTGTCGAATAGTTGAAATTCCCTAAATGCAGCTAATATTGTCAAATATAAGCGTTATTGTGATTTATGGCGTAATTTAAACCCTAAGACAAAGCGAATATCAGAAAGCGGACCACATCAACATTGTAACCACTCAGCTGTCGCAACAAACAAATAAGTGAATAAATTAAATAATTACCCCACTGAAATAAAGAAAATTGCTTTGAACATTGCTGAGCTGGCATAGCACGCACTTTTTGCAAACCACCCCTTTTGAACCAGCTGACTGTATCTTTATCTAGCCCCTTTGAACCAGCTGACTGTATCTTTATCTAGCCAAATAATGAAACGCTATCTACTAGTGCTTATTTTAGGCGATTATGCAAATCCATGAGCCAAAAGAAAAACATCTTTTCTCGCGCCTGATCGTATATTAAAATCTGACTTGCAAAATTTCCCACATATTCAATGCTTACTAGTGATGAAGGAAGGATTTTCTAATTTGTATGGAAATTCTGAGAGACATACAAGCATAGACAAACGCATACACACATGTATGATTAGACATGGTCGAAGACTAGACATTATAGTAATGCATTTTTGCAAATGAAACCCCTAGGGACGCATTCGAATGCGAAGATAAAGATGAACGTATGGCTGACATTGATTGAAGAAAGCATATGGTTGTCGAGTAGGAAGTGTCAACATGCGTCGATTATTGGAACGCGGTATTCTAGATTCAAGATGGGAATATTTTTAACAGCATTACCAAAGGGGTCAACTTTTCGTTTCATAAAGACCTATTTAGAGTTATATTATTGATGAAACATTTCGGATACGAACGATTTTAGTGATAGAAACTTCGGCTCTAAGCGATTTTTCTTTGAAAGTTTTCTGCTTAATAATTTTGTTGATAGGAAGCTTTGTATTTCAACACTATAATCGCTAGAACATCCAGATAATGGCCGAAAAAAATCGAACGCATAAGCCGCTAAACGAAGAACCCTTGAGGAGAAAGAAAGAACCGAGAGAATGGTCAATTGACAATTCCACAGCTTACACTGATCTATAAATAAATAATTGAATAAATTAATAAACAAATAAATAAATAAACTAACAAATAAGATTAAACAATTGAATAAATAGGGAAATGCGTGAACAAACAAACAGATGAACCAAACATCGAAGTTACATTGGCTGATATATTTAGATATTTTTATGTATTAGGCTAGATTTAATGACTACAGATCATATAGGATCACGTCGTACATCAACTTTGTGTTACCTTCTTTATTGAGATATATGAATTTGTCTATCAATTCTAATCTGCTACTCAAATGTTTTACACAAATATATTTCTACAGTTTCATCAAATATAGGAACGAACTTCTGCAATTCTATCATTAAACCAGCCGGTTACACCAATAGTAGAAAAAGAATAAAATACTGCCTGTCCTATATCAATGAGCACGAATCTTCAACTGGAAGATTCGTTTTTTTTGTGCAATCTATTCGATCGACTAGTCAATGATAAGTGGATAATATGATTAAATGAAATAAAAATGAAGATAGGAAAACATGAGGATGTAGAATGCACTTTTTAAATTCTCTCACCGTGCTTTCTGTGTTTGGCGAATTCAAACGTTTGAACAGATAGAAAGACATAAAGACATGGACACTTAGGAATATAACGCCATTGCTTAGAAAACATATTTTTTATGAACCCTTGCAGGAAAAAAAAAAGAATTAAAAGCGCATAAAAAACGTTGCTATCGATGAAGATATGAGAAGGAAATGGAAACTTGGGAATGCGACGAGTAAAGAGAGGCACCAATTATTGAAGTTTTATGTAGTTGCACTCAATGAAGCGCCACCTTCATGACAGCCGACTTGACTATGCGTCTGTCACTTACATATGAATAATAAAGTGTGAGGTCGATAAATTTACAATAATAAACTATGATGAGATGAATGCACGCACACATATCTGAACTTTATTTTCGATGCTTACGACAAATTTTAAATAAGCAATCAATATTTTCCAAATGGTGGACCGTGTGCAACCTTTACTTTTTTAATTTTGACACATCAAGAAAATAGCCGCAAATTTTCCACCTTTTCATGATAATCTATAAAATTTCTAGATATGGCTATCAAATGAACTGGGATTGGGAAAGCTGAAAATTGCCGTTTTTATTCCATAGGCGAAATTTAATGGTTGATATCAAAAGTATTCCACAATAGCAAAACAATAAAAATTGCACCTCCATATGCAAATTTCACTCGACTATAGATGACCGTTTTACTTCTCATATGCATACTAATAGTGCTGACATTCAATCTGCAGTAGAATTTCACATTTTGAAGTGAATTTCGAAAATTAAATTGAAATTCTTAGCAATCAGAAAGAGCTTGCCGCAGCTTAGAGATCACTGATAGCAATCCACCGGGATGCATTTAAAGCAAATTAGACAACTTTATGTAGAAAATTTCCAGAAAGAAAAACAACCCTCGCCATATTCCATACTTTGTTCTATCTCTGACTATTACTTGAGGGGAAGGTGCCTTTTTGCAAGGGTTAAATTCCATCGACAGGATTGAACTCTAGCGGAAGGTATTCTTCCAAAATCAACTACTTATGGATAACTTATCCCATCCCCCTCCGCCTGGTTTAATTCCCGTAAAGGTGACCACCTTAACGAGCATTGTGCCTATTTCTTCTATATCTCTAAAGATCCATGTTCCGTTGTCGTTACATTCTGAACGAAGCAAATGCCATTGTTTTCCTTCTTAACGCTTTCATCCAGAATGCTAAATGCTTGCACTGAATGGCATTCGCATTAAATACTATTATGAGATGCACCCTTCAGGACGGCACTCTAACTCATATCCTCATTTAGAAACCATTCAGAGAACCTGCTTTTCTCTTCTCATATACCTTCGAATCCATGTTTGCGAATTTCAGTGACTGCTCTCCAATCATATGCACTCTTGCATCGTTCCGGTTAGAGCTCCGAAAGAACTCTTCATCATTCTCTAACTCTAAACTGTCGCCTTATTTTTGGTACAACTGCGAATGCTGTTATTGCAACAATAACTTTGCAATGCAATGCAAAAAATGCGGCAATTTAAAACGAGTGCAATTTTATACGAAAGGAATATTATTTACGCGATGGCGCGTATTTTCGACCGAAATATTATTATTGAATATTCAACAGATCAGAAAACTTCACAACAGCGAAAATCATATTCAGATTCAATTATGGCTTGTCCTAAGTGAAGAGAATTTGAAGAGCGAAAAAATCGCTTAGTGAATTAAATATTACACAAAAAATGAGATGGTCACTATGTTAGGCGAATGATATATATGAGAGAGAGAGAGAGAGAGAAGGAGAGAGAGAAAGAAAAAGAGAGAAAAAAAAAGAGAATTTTCGGCAAAATGAGCTTTTGCTCACGCAAAGGTTTAATTTTAAGAATAGCAACGATACAGTTATGACAATAATATCACACAAATTTTAATAAACCTGGCGGTAATTTATCAAAGATGATGAGTAAATAGATGAAAAGCAGCTGAATTGTTGTCTTGTAAAATACGCAAATTTGTCTGCTAGTGAGGTGATTAAAAGAACAATCAACAGGTAAAGTCCTGGCAAACATGAAAATTTGGTTGGCAAAATAATTAAAAAGAATTAAGAACAACTCCACGGATCGAATAGAACTTCAGGATGGAAATAAGCGCATAGATGAGCGTCAGCAACCATTATATAATAACTAAAAAAATAAATAAATATTATATAATCTTACCTCAGACTTCATGCTCCCTTATGTGAGCGCTTATAGCACAAACAATGAGCACTGATTAGCACAGCAGTAGCTCAACAAAAATAATGAGTAAAAAATAATGCAAACTTGAGGAATATAAATCAATCGTATCATGATTTGCGTCATCACAATACACCCTCACTAATCAATCTTTGAAATATACTCTCTAAAAATCGCTAAAATTAACGTTATCCTTTGTGTTATAAAAACATTCTTTGGGAAAAAATCCTCTTTGTTCATTTCTCTTTTTTTTGCCTCTATCGACAAGATAATTTACAAGATACAACAACGACTAACAGCGCAATTTTCCGAACGAATTTCTCAGGGAAACGATTTCTCATCGTTTTCTTTCTGCGCTCATTCCTCCCTCTCTTTCTTTTTTCCTTCCTCTTTTTTGTCCCCTCCCTGTCGAACAGATTTATATGTGGTAATTTTAGAAAATTGCGTTGAAAATACGAATAGAAAATTTTTTCATTAAAAATTTTTCTTCGGACTTAATCAAATTCTTCATAGAATTTCATCAAACAATTTTTCATATTTTTCGTATAATTGACCTCAGAATTTTCCAAATAATATCGCTTATATGAAACTCATTCAATAACTCATTTCAAAACATCAATTTTTCCGAAATTATCGAACGAATGAGTTGTTCGAATTCATTTTTGAGTGGCTGCATCCAAAACATTTGAATTTGATTCGTAAAGTCAGCGAGAAAAATTTTTCAATTTCTTCACGACAATCTATGAAATTTGATGACAGCAACTAGCACCTATAAATCGAATATACGCGGTGCTACCTGATATCTAACTGGCATCTACAAAAACTGCCGGGTACTGTATCGATCACCGCTCCAAATTCAACTCTAGCGGCGATTGATCTTTTAATCTTCAGATCTTACATAGACTCACAAATTTTAATTAGAGGATGGGGTTTTATCAATGAGTGGCGAGGGGTAGCATTTCCTACGGATACTATTTCGATGCTTACGAGAAAAGACCACAACATAATGGCATAAAACTGTATTACTGGCAATGTTATACAACATATATTACATGCAAATTCAGTGCACTAATTAACGATAAAATTTACCGTGGTGCTATGCCTGTCTGGCGCTATTCAATGATATTTGATTCATTTTCGATGACGAAAATTTAGTGGTAGGAAAGGCGAAGGGGGGGGGGGGGGGGGGGGGGGGGGGGGTGGGGGGGGGGGGGGGGGGGGGGGGGGAGGAGGAGTGGATGGGGACAGAGGATATAGCCGACAGGACGCTATTTACGCTTCTATTTGATATCGTACAATTGCTATACTCTATCGAATCTACGATACTTGCAGATAAACAATTCAATATACCACATCCTCCCGAATATAATCCCTGGTGTTATCGAATGATCATCATTTCAAGAGGGCTTTATTGAGGTAAGTAACATAATTTAATACTTCTGACACATGAAAATAAGTTATTTTTTCGAGCTCTATGGAACAAAGTTAACATTGGAATGGGAGGAGATTAAATGAAGGGAGGCGGGGTTTTTCTCGCAAAAACGAGGGATAATATAGATGAAAGGCAGATGGCGATTGGTTCAAGGTTGTACCAGTTAACTGAATATCCACGTGATACGGTACTCAAGTAAGTGGTAGCATTCGGGCTAATATCATATTTACGCTACAGTAAACAGGTGATGGCATTATGGTAAAAATAAGGCTCAACAGTATTTGGTCTCTATGTTAATCTCTATGTACGTTTGCTGATAGAAACACACCTCGAAAGTTATCACGATTTCCTTTCATTACTTTAGATTTCTCAAAAAGGAGGACATTTATGATTTGTGGTCCCGCAAATATAGAGTTGATCACCTTTGTGATTTCCTAATAGCAAGTGAGAATTAAAATGCTGGTCAAGTTTAAATAAAGTTCAAAGTTTAAATAAACTTAAAGTTGACAATGATTTATTCAATTTCAAGTTGAAAGTACAAATTTAACAAAGAACTTCAACTCGAAGTGGAGATAAGTTGGAAAACCAACATTTTAGAAGCCCACTTGCTGTGCCCAATTGCATTTTGACGTCTGTCAAAAGCTTAAGGGTGGTGGTTGTGAGGCGTGAAGTGTCTGCTGTTGATTTGGGACACAAGAGAGTTGTCGCAGCGTGAGCTGAATTATTAGCATCTCTTCGAGATATAACATCGACTATGGCCCACCCTCA
Organism: Baylisascaris schroederi; assembly: GCA_006503575.1. Taxonomy (NCBI): domain Eukaryota; kingdom Metazoa; phylum Nematoda; class Chromadorea; order Rhabditida; family Ascarididae; genus Baylisascaris; species Baylisascaris schroederi. The sequence goes on along the minus strand of QEWY01000118.1, from coordinate 366,130 downwards.
GTGCTTAAGACGTCTAGTACCTCTGATTCCCTCATGAAGACTCCCTCATGAGCCACTCTGAGTAGATTTTATCAATGAGACTTAATTCCTCTCTCTCGTAGTTTCCTAACCCATCCCCCGTTCTCCCCTTCCCTCGCATCATTCGCATTTGCTGGATTATTTATTGATTCGTTGAGTAATAAACATCACAAATACTCTATTTTGCAACTTCTATGACAAGTTACAAAGAAATCCTTTTTTGAGCATATCATAACTTCTTGCTAAGCCAAAAATTTAGCTTAACACCAGCAATTTGTATTTCCCAATTCCATTAAATTTCTTCCCTTTTTTTTTTACATCGTCAAACCATTCCACATTATAAAATCTAGAAATAGCTACATCAAAAATTTAGAATGGTCAAATTCCCTCAATTTCAAGAGCATATGAGGCATAGCATTGGCAGAAATGTTTAGAGTCGCATAAAGTCCTAAGCTGGACACCAGGTTATCTAAGAAAATAAGCACAATGAATAACATGAATATCGTTGGTATTTACAATTTTCTTATGGAAATTCTCGCTCATCGTTAAGCAAATGAAGCAAAACGATTCTAACTCTGCTGTTGAAAATAGCTTATGCAGGATATACTTCAGCAATCTGGCTCTTATAAGAAGACAGAAAAAAGAAAAACTAAAAAGATTTGAAAGCCATGAAAAGAATGACTAGCCAAGACTTCATTACTTCCTCATATTACTGTCGATAATGATCTAATGTCCGATTATTAGCAAAGCTGAGAATATCCTTCTACTGAGTCTCCTTCTCATTATCTCTCTCTCTCTCGAAAACACTTTAAATCAGTTTTCTTTGCTCAATCAAAGCAAACGACTTACCCAAAAAAACCTATCACTTGTATCTCTCGTCTCTCATATATTTTTTCTCTCGGTAATATTTGAAATTCGAATCAGCTGATTTGATTTTAGTACGTTTGCAAATGAAACTATAACAGTGATGTTGATGTGCATTTTTGGATCATAAAAAAAACCGAGCTGATTGCATATTTTGATGGTTAATTTAACTCCACTTGATCCCTATTCAAAGTGCCTTCATCAAGCATCAAATCAGTCAATCGTTTCGACGTTATTCGATTTTTTTTTCATTCATCCAAATTTCAATTGCATGCAAACGACAGATGTCGATTTAAAAAAAAAAAAACTTTCATTTGAAAGTTAGAGCGAAACTTTTACTGCGAAAAAAACTTCCTATGATTTGCATAGAATATGTTTTCCTTTTCATAGATAATTCAAATTTACTCGAATCTTTAGATGATTTTTTATGATTCGACAGCCTTAAATTAACTCCACTAATCACTTACATCTCCCGCTTATGGAAAAAAAAAATTGATAACGAAACAGATGAGAAATTCGTTCATTGTAAATGAACCTCGCATCACTTCACCATTAGGCTTTAAATCATAAATGCAACTTACATGAAGAAATAACATCTAACTCCAAATATCCTACTCCCCTTGCCATTCCCTTCTGCTAGTTTATATCGCTTTATGGATCTTTAATCATCGAATAAAACGCTTAAAACGCCTAATATTCTCGAATAGGAAAATTTTTATGGTGTTATTAATGAGGCAATAATATATACTTATACCACAATTTCCATCTGAATATAACACACTTTCGAAATCTTTTGAACGCATAAGGACTTTCTCATTTTCTTATCGCTAATGGATCATACAAATGGAAGAGTTACTATCGAATGGCACAAATTGAAAAGACATTAGATGACTGAATGCCGTTATTGGGTGAAACAAGTAGAAAAGTCTATTACTTGATATTACAAATAGAAAATTTACTCATTACATGATGAGAGAAGTAGAAAAACTTCTGTGTGAAATCGCTTTTTAAACCGGGGAATTTTAAAAAACTTAATGAGAATAAATTGTACTTCGCAGGTTATCCCACAGAACACAATCGGCACCACTTAAATATTTTCACGTACCATTTCACAATTGACTAGTCTAAGCTAGAATGGTAGTTAACGGCCAAAATAGTTGAAATTGCTAGTGGCCAAAATGGTCAAAATAGCAAGGTCATAGAGAATTTACGTTTTGAGCAATATTTTTTGCTTGTATTCTCTCGCAATAGAGTATCGTCGATGGAACCTTTTCAAGTGACACTAGTGAAAAGCAATTAACGCCATTTTGTCCTTCTCAAGTTATTTATGCATTGCATTCATGACTACTTACATAGCTCATAAAAAAAAACCCAATAAAAGTGATCTCATAACTCCCAGACAATGACAAATGGTTATGTGATAGAAATACTCTACACATTTTCCAGCATAAATTGGTGTGGACTTGGAATTGTCTTATGCGAAATATTGAAGAATCTGAGAATTTGACTATATTTATCTATCGTTTAAAAACGCTCCAGTCTGCGCTCCACTGTTAAAATGATTCACTGGAAAATCATCTATGAAATATTAAATTTTAGCTCTTTGATATGTAAATATGTTGCAGCGTATTTTTAAGTGCTACTTTATGATATATTCTCAAATGATATGCTTTAGAATTATCCTCATTTATGTAATTTTTATGCCGTACTACTTCACTACAATTTTCTTTGTTCTTCTCTAAATAAAGACCGTTTTTTCTTTCTTTTATAGGTGCATATAAAATGTTGCCTTATTGCGCTATGCAAACATAAAACTCCCAAAGCACATAAAAAGCAAACAATTCATCACAAGTCTGCATTCACTATAAAATAATAAGCATAAATGCCGCTGCACTAGTAGACTGCATCGCAAGAGCTCTAATAAGTCGAATCTATCAAGTTGTATGACGGATGCAAATCCATTAAAAGACATCCATAAAAAAGAACGGCAAGAAAATTAAACATTACTTGCCTCATATAAAATATCATTTGCCATAACGCATAATGGTAATCCAATGCCCAATTAGTCCTAAGGCTATAATCCACGATTCAGAGATCAAAGAATTATGTTAATTACCAGTTGCCAAGAGCAAACAGTACACAGTGATAGTCTAACGGAAGCTATATTTGAAGACTCATTCAGCTAATACGATTTTACTTTCAACCGTCATTAAAGTATATGGAACGCCGAAATAACTAATAAGCAGAAAAGAAAAAAAAAGACTGCAGCAAAAAAATCGCTATTGCTACAAACTATGCATATTTTCGCTCCCTATTTGCATATCTGTGGACGTTAATTGATGAGTTCGAACTATTCGAATTTATTTTATTTTATTCAATCACAACTACGTCCTCAAATTATATTCAATTATTACAATTATTATTTTTTATTATAAAAATTATTGTATTTAAATTATATTCTCAATTTTAGGCAAACGGCTGGCAGTTCATTTAAATGCCCAATAAACATAAAACTACAAAAATAACCGAAGAAACATGCCTAAGGCAGCTATACGATAGCCATTTTAACATTCCGTTCAATCGGTCAACCATTTTCGTAAATATCCATCCCACTTATCTTGCAAATCTTATAGAAAAGATTCATTCTGCTTGCAGAAAAGCTCGAATAATGTAGCAAGCAATCTGATTGTATTTGGCATCATCGCTTACTTAGAACTCAATTCGAAATTAATCAATCAATTTGAAATTTGCATAGAAATCCATATCACTTAAAGCGTTAGATTAAATTAAGCAATTTAAACATCAAAACTATTAAACTGTCAGACAGACAAACGAATAGACAATAATATGCTAAGCAAATACAAATTTGCAACAGTACTTAAATTTGAATAATACTTAAATATTTAAATTAAAATAAAAAGTATTTTGAATATCTCACTCATCTTTACCTTCTTGCCCATCATTTCTAATCAATCAATCGCCAATGATAAAACAATAAACATGAGGAATAGAAGTTTGATTTTTTGCGAGAACTTGCATATGTTATATCAATAAAATTGACGGTGACCTTATTTATTGGAAGAACCAATAATACTCTGACAGATGATTCATGTAATAAGGTCTCTTTTCCCGTCAGTCCCAAACTTATTAGGGTCACTTTCTAGATCAGACTATGGTCACTTTCTAGAACAGTGGTCAGCATTTCTCACTTCTTAGTTCATTATTTCTTAGCCTTTACATGCCATAAAAATTAGCTTAAAATTCCTTCACTGATTAGTGGAGTTTGAGTTGGCATCAGTAAATTATGAATTAAGAATAGTTCTAAGCGTTGAAAGGATATCAGTCAAATAGGATCATTGAAGCATACTCCTTCGAGAGTTATTATTCATCACATATTGTCACTATCAAACTTTATTAAAAAGAATATATTTTGCACATATTTCTCTTCAATAATAAAAGATAACTGAATAATATTTCGTTTTCTGATGTTATTCCATTAGTGCTTGCATGGCATATTTCCTAGCGTAAAAATTCAAAAAAAAAAAAAAATGTAAGCCCTCGCCTACCTCTCCCTCTTGGCCCTCCCTCGATCCTTTATTATATTCCTTCATTATATGTTGCAAAAAAATGAACTGAGTCTCTTTCCCTTATAAATGCTCTTCTCTCTCTATATCCCTCTTCATTCCTCCGATTATAACAGCATATTCTCTTCGCTAATCGAGACGAAGCGTTGTGAAATGGCAATTTTTACTAGCTTTTGATCTCTTATATAAAATTTACAACAGCACAAACCATAATACTGAGTAGTCCAATTTACAGGTTAAACTAATCAAAAGTTGCACTAAACCCGTGGCGGACATCGAAGCCTTTTTCTCTGTTTCAACTATTTAGCAAGAATATTGCAGCAAATGCACAAGAAACTCACACTAAAAAAACTAACTGCAAATGCAAACCCAATTGCAATTGCAGTAGCAAACTCAATTGCAATTGCAAATGCAAACCCAACTGCAATTGCAAATGCAAACTTGACCATCACATAGAGCTGAAAAAAATCACCGTTCACTATTGCAAATTGCCATCTCTCCACTTGCGAATATAAAAAAATATCAGGATCAAAATATCATTCATACGATGTCCGCCACTTGTAATGCTCAATACGGTGCCACAGATCAAGGACGGTTTTAAAGGTGACACCATTTTCCGGGCAGTAATACGTATTAGTTGTATTCTTAGCCGTAACTCTATTGAAGAGTATGAGCTCGAGCTGAAGTTCAGTGTCTTCTTTTTGCGATGCACTATATCGTGCAAAATTTAGAGGCTAACCGATGTGGAAATTTAAGTGAAATTCTTTCGAAAATAATACAAAAAAACACAATTCAAATTTGATCTGTAGATCATGGGGTGGGTTAAAATGTTTTTCTTTGGATTTATACCGGCCATCGATGATCTAAAGTAAAGCGAATAAAATCTATAAAATTAAAGAAGAAATCAGCAAAGCGAATCAATTAATAAATATACAACAAGCACTATACGTAAGCTCACTTATGCTAAAAAACCCCCTCATACTTGATGTTATTTTTTGAACATTCTAAAATCTTGGATCCACACCAGAGCATAGCAAAAATTTGTAAATTTTAAGACTCTCAGGTTTTATCATAAGTTTGCGGCAGCCAAGAGAGATGGATGCATAGCATACGGATGGAGTTGGGAGATCGGGAGGGGGAGGGAGGAGTAAGAAGAGAGGGAACTTAGTAAAAAAAACTGACGAGGAGGTGGCACATCAAAAATATCACTTTAAAAATTATGTGAATATAAATCTCAACAACGAACACTGCACGATAACAAAAGTTGCAAAATTTTTAAGAAATCGACTTCAACATCTCTAGAGTAGTAGGTTTTCTAAAGACTTACTTAACTACTCATCGAATCTTCCCAAAATCATTCGGGCATTTCCCATTATCCCCTCTCACTTACCCATTTCCCATCTCCTATTGTTATCGTTATTCAACAGCAACGATCAACAACTTTCAGAGAATATAGCATTTGGGATGGCTTATTTGCAAGAATGGCACGCAATATTGCACTACGTTGACAAATGGAGGAAATGCAATGGGCTGAATGCGACACACTTAGACCTCTAAACACGTTACTCTCGTCTATCATTCTATGTCAACGACAATGACGCACTTCTTCGTTACTCCTATATTATCAACTTTTTGAGATTTTATAAAAGAGAACAAAGTGCAAAAACACTAAATTAATGTTTAAAAGCTTTATAAATATAAAACAAATGCACAGATATATTAGTTAGTTACTATAGTCTTACAAAACAAATGCACAGGTAGACTTTTAAAATTCGTAAAGTTTCTCTAGTGGAAAAACAAATAAGCAAAGGCCTGCCCAGAGTAATTACTAGTTCTATTTGTTGAAATAGAAAGCGTATAGTTAAATGGATAGTCCATTATTTAAGCAATATGCGTAGAGACCAAGAAGAGTATGGAATTTTGGCAGAAATCGCAAAGGGAAATATTTCGCGAGCACAAATAAACAGTTAACTGCGCGTAGAAAAAGAGAGAGAGAGGTAGGGAGAAAGAAAAGTGGAAAAGAAAAGAAATGTAAAAGAAAACTATAGGTAAAACTCACATTTAAAAATGTATGATAAATACAAAATTTATACAAAACGACACCTACCTCATCGCTATAGTCCGCTCGCTTCGTTCGCTCCAAAACAGGCGTTTAAGACGTTGAACTCCTGCCTTTTCACCATCGAGCTGCTCACGCCCTTTCACCACCGAGTTCGATTTCCTGTCCCTACAAGAAAAGCCTCTAGTCCAATGTTTAGTGGAAGAAATTACGCGAAAAGAACGATAATAATAACGCATTAAACGCCAACGTACAGCAAAGATGGATAACACTGACAACTAATATAACCTCACTGCCAAAAAACTTTTAGGTATAGACATACTTAACTGTCAGAATATAATTGCCTTAAAATTTAAGGTATTATATAAAAGTGCATTCTAATACCCAAAGAGATAAATATTATTACGTGTAACCACAACTGTATCAAAAGGTAACATAAAACCTAGCGCTATATAGTGGAAACCAAAGGCGATATATTAGAGTGAATAAAATGCGAGAAATTGAAAATGAAATAAAAATTAAATCTTTATTGTAAAATAAATATGTTGGCAAAGGTCATGATAACTCAAGGCAAATTGAAATAAAGGAAGAAAAAAGGCTTTGAGTAAATATGCCAATAATAATATGTGGATAGTCGTGTAGAAAGTTATATTAAAATATGAAAGTAAAGAGTTACAAAAATGGGAGAACAAACCCCAATAATAATAATAATATAAAGAAACAGAAAAGTGCAAAAATAATGTAATAGAAAGATTGAGTATAAAAACTAAAGTATGTTTAAAATATATTTTGAAAGTAAAGTTTATCCGAAAACAGTAAATAAAAATTACTATTTTTGGACATACATTGCTTTCTAAATATATTTGCCAGGATATACCGATGTAAACGAAAATAAATATTAAAGTAATAGAAACCAGAAAGCAAAAATGATAAAAAAAAATAGTGATTAGTATAGTTCAAAGAACTAAGCAAAAAACGAGCAAGCCACATCGAGGATGGTAACGACTAGCGATCTTACGAGCAACCGATCTCGAGGGTGATGTCGCAATCGAATGAGAAACAGATATCGAGGATGACGCCGACTAGCGATCGATAAGGGTAAGTATCAATTTTGGCGGCAAAAATTGAAAAGTACTGTAGCGGGCAGAGCAATATTTATATGATCAACGCTTAATGTGAACTTATTGAAACAAAACGAATAACCTCCCTAAAAGATTCTAACGAAGAAATACTAATCTAAGTACCATAGTAAAATGGTAAAACTAATATATATGCGTCCTATAACAATAAACAAAGTAAAATTAAATAAGTAAATCAAGGGTGATGTCGACTAGTGATTTAATAAGCAACTGACCTTGAGGGATGTCGCAATCGAATGAGAAACAGACATCGAGGGTGACGCCGACTAGCGATCGATAAGGGTAAGTATCAATTTTGGCGGCAAAAATTGAAAAGTACTGTAGCGGGCAGAGCAATATTTATATGATCAACGCTTAATGTGAACTTATTGAAACAAAACGAATAACCTCCCTAAAAGATTCTAACGAAGAAATACTAATCTAATTCCCTAAAAGATTCTAACGAAGAAATACTAATCTAAGTACCATAGTAAAATGGTAAAACTAATATATATGCGTCTTATAACAATAAACAAAGTAAAATTAAAGTAAATCGAGGGTGATGCCGACTATTGATCTAACGAGCAACTGACCTCGAGGGATGTCGCAATCGAATGAGAAACAGACATCGAGGGTGACGCCGACCAGCGATCGATAAGGGTAAGTATCAATTTCGGTGGCAAAGATTGAAAAGTACTGTAGCGGGCAGAGCAATATTTATATGGTCAACGCTCGATGTAAAACCTATTGAAACAAAATGAATAACATTTAAGATTTCCTAAAAGATTCTAACGAAGAAATGCTAATCTATGTACCATAATAAAATGGTAAAATAAAGTAAAATTAAATAAATAAATGTTAATCAATATTGCATCGTTGCTAGTATAATGTTAAGAAGTGTTAATCGACAAATCTTTGTATAAATCGTAAGAGCAATCTTCCTTTGAAGATGTATGACCTACATAGATCATAATACCCTTACGCTTGCATTGTTAATAAGCGAAAAATACTAAAGTCCACTAAAAATTTCCAAAATCAAACTTTTAATACCCTCTATCCATTAGGGTAGACAAACTTATTGACTAATTTTAATTCTAGTGTAATTCTACTTTACTAATTACTAAGGGGAAACATTAATAATGCTTTATACAAATAGAGAAACATTGAGATATTTGTCGTTGTAATTTTTTTGCAATCTTTTACACTCAAATAAAATAAATTCTCTGCCTTAAATGACCACAATTTATTAAACCTAGTGATTTGGGAAAATATAAGGTTCTTATGTATGAATGGTTCTTATGTATTGTAAAATTGAGTGTATTTATTCAACTATTCGATAAAATTAACTTATAAAGCTTACAAAGAAAAGAGAAACTATATCAATTTTCACTACTATTATATATTTTGCGCTGAATTTCTTAGGATATAAAAAGAAAACTAACTACTCACATCAATCAAATGAAATCTCTCCTCTAGTAAATATGGGAAGACTCCCATACCCAATTTTAATGCCCCAATCCCTTTTTTGTCGCAGATATTTCCTGATGTTCTCTAATTTCTCAGCAATAAAAGTAATTAAACTCATGGTCTTCTTGGGGGAAATTTCGTACACATAAACAACTGCTATAGAAAAATTAAATCAATCGAATTGAAACGAACGAAACACATTTCGAGTGCTCTTCGAGATGCAAAATAGTCAAAATTGAGTCGTAAAATTTAAGTAAATATTTGAAACGAAGATGCCACAAATGTCGGTAACAAATTGATTTGGAATCCAATTCAATTTGCATATAAAAAGATGACGCAATAAACAAACTGACACAACACAAGAACGCATCGTTCGGCTATTGGGAGCCCCACTCTACAACGCAAATGAATGGAATAATGAGTTTAATTTCGACGTCATCCATTCCCGCCATAGATATACTTTTTCTCACTGCTCTACAAACGAACATAATTACCTAATAATGGGTATATCATCTAATGCAAAAAAGAGAGCGCAAATTTTGATCGCAAAAAAAAAAATTGAAAAAATCCGCAGTGGAAATAAGAGAAAACAATATAAGAACTCTTTTTTAAAAGAAACGAAACTATTTATTAAAATAATATAATGAAATAAATGGGCATATGATGATAAACAATTGAGGAAAAATTGATACTAAAATAATCGATCATACAATATTACACACAGCTATAACGAAAAATTGACGTTTATTTCATAACATTAGGAGACGTATGTAACGATAAAATTTATGAATATCCATAATGATGCACTAATAAAATGACATAACACAACATATGATTTGCTAATAAGCAATTCAAATTTACATAAAAATACGGCATTTGTCATATATTTAAAAGAAAAAAAATTAAAACAACGAATGATTTCCGCTAAAAATTTTTGAATCACCCGGTTGTTACGAATATTATTCAAAAACACATATAATTTTCCTCAAACAATGACGAAAACAACTCAGCAACGAACTGAAAAAAAAAAAAAAAAAACTAGTTCTATCTCAAGAATTCTCTTTACTTAGTATGGTTAAAATTTTATGCGGATTTTTCTCTAATAATTATATTTAGAAGCAGATAGGTGCTCCGACAAATACACGATAGCACACTGAAGATGGGCTTAGCTTCATCACAAAATTCATGGGGGAAGGGATATTTTGCTCGTAATGATGAGTGGAGTTCAATTCCGCTTGACATTTTTATGTGGGATCCTTAAAGGTGTAGAATTTGGACAAACACATCCACTCCACCCTTCAAACCACCCTCCCTTCCACCCCTTTTACTATGTCCCCTATACAGCATCCTACTTTTCTTAAAATCCACATTTATCAAACCGCGACGTATTCTACTTTGCAGGTATTTTACAACACGGTACACTGTACCAAACTCAACAATTCATGAGGTAGGTAGATGCCAGTCGAGAATGCAATATTCTATGGTGGATGCATCCTTATGCATTACATCACTACAAACAACCAACGTATCACGCCACTTTCTTTCCCGAATTGTGCCCATATTCTTCGAAATAATAGACATTCTACAGCAATAAAAATATTCTCCATTATGCGATAATACATCAAATACAGTAGCCATATATAGGAAATATCTCGAATGACATATCCATATTTAATTTGCATACCATAAACCCATGTGAGTAGTACGGTATTCAATTTACACCAGCACATTATCAAAACAGATATAAATATCTTGAGAAGAAATCAACGACAAAAAAATAAGCAATAAAAAAATAAACAGGCACGCAAATTATAAAAATGAGGTGGATTACGAAAAATAAAGTGATGAAAATTTTTTGCTTTCTTTATCAGCATTGTAAAGAGGGGACGATGTTTTTTCGATACTTTTAAATGAAACGCCTCGTGCTCTTCTAAAGCTAACTACGGTATAGTCGATCGGTACTGAACTAACTACGGTGTAGTCGATCGGTACTGAACTAACTACGGTGTAGTCGATCGGTACTGAAAAAAGCTAATGGCATAGAGCAGAATATCTTAGACACCTTTATGTAGCTATTATAAAAATTTCTAAGATAAGGTTTCCCTTATCCTTCCTCCCGATGCAACTTGAACCTTATTCCAGATGCAGTCATCCCTAACTTGAGCCTTATTCCACCTAATGATTTAAATAAAATCTATTGGACGCATTGCTAGCTTGGCGAATTGCAAAAATAAAGCTCTATTGAAGAAATTACTTTTCATTCTATTCCAAATTATTTTTCGATTAAACTCTTGAAGCTTTTTAAATGTCATTTTAAAAAAAGTTGGCAATAATATATTCCTACATAGGAAAAAGTAAAATATCATTGCGTAATCAGAAATTTTCAAACTTTGCATAAATTTTCGATTGGAAAAATTGGAAAAATTTTGAATTTGCATAAAGAATTTTCAATAAGCTATGTGAAGAAATATTGTGTCAGATATTTTTTTTAGCAATAAATATTGACAAATATTGAATGATCAAATTAATATTGAATTACCAATAAAAATCAAACAATTTATTTACGGCTATTGCCTCTCAACAATTTCACTATAGCCTATATCTGCCGCTCTAGAGATTTCCATTCCACAAATTATGGAAATTCTTGTATAACTTTCCAATTGATCGATCGATTTTTTAGTTAAACTTCCAAATTTACAAATTTTTAGCTAAAATTCAGCTCCAAGCTTTGGCTAAATAAACTGCTCAAATTTCTCAGGTATTATTTATCGAACTCTCGATTACCTAAGAATATGACCCCAGGTGTTTATTTCTGTTTTCTAATAAGGTGGCGATATGCATCAAAGAGTTTTGCTTAGTTCCCAATTTTTGCAGTTGCATAATTCCTGCAATTAGCAAGTTGCCGATCGACTAGGCCATAAATTTTAAAGCAATCCAACGATGAAATCCTCTAAAATTTAGGACGAATAGCAACATAAAAAAGGAATGATATGAGGTGTTGAGAAGATTCTCATTGATATGAGGTCAGTTCGAACTTCGCTCATTTCAAAGCGAATATAGCAGAGCGAATTTTCAATTATCAGTGATCAGACATGCTCAAATATTTTCACAATATTGAAAAATTACTTTTATGTTAAAATGATAAGCAAATTTAAGCTTTTAATATTCAATTATAGGATCGCTTAATTTCAAAGCGAAATTCTGATCGTATGATCATCGACTATTTTTTGTTCGCATCGCAATTCCCTAATCCACGATTATGTAAATCGCTTAGATGAAGTAGTAATAAAATTCATTGAATTTACTTCACTAAAATAAAAAAGAATAAAAAAATCATTTCTGATTATTCTCTTCTTTTCATATCTCTATGAATATTGCCATTCGATAGCAAATCTTCGAACAAAACAAATAAAAACTACGTTGAAAATCAATCGATATTTCAGATCTAATCGCATACACTTTATATCAATCATTGAACTGATCTACTGATTCAACTCTTCAATTAGCACTCACAAATAATACTTAAAAATTCAAAAGACTGCTTAGAAATACTCACAAATAATAATTCCCAAAGAATTAAACATTGAGAAAAATTCAAAGCAAAAAAAAGAAAGTAATGAATCGATAGCGCCTTGGAGAAAGTTTCAGGTTTCCAGTGTATCCGTTAGAAACCTTTAGAAGGGAAGGAAAATATTCGAACTTTAACTGTAAACAGATTTTGGCCCATTTTTGATGGTTGAAACTTGGTTTACGCTTTTTCTCTCGGTTACAGACGAAATTCGATTTTAACCGAACATCCTTGGTTGGCTTTTGGTTGCGGATTCCTTTGCAATCAAAATAACAAAAAAACTTATTGGATGCTCTCCAAAACGCTAAAACACAAGAATTAAAAAATATACTGAAGATGAAACTTTCAATTAGAGTTGGTGGCCGGAAGAGAAGCCTTAGAGCCGAATTGCTTTTGGCATAGATGACAACTCCATTCGCCCTCAGGAGCTGTGGCTAGACGAGGACGTAGGCAATATAAATGAAATCCTCTGTCGCAATCGTCGCAAAACAGTAATTGATCCTTAAAAATATATGCAAATATAGCCGAATGGCAACAAGACTCGCTTATGGTTCACATCACAACAACTCATTCCAACCCCTCTGTCCATATTTTCATGCTACTATATAGTTAGCGGCCAATGGTTAGTATTTGATGGAACAAATGCGTTTAGATAGTCACAGCAAAGTTTTCCCTAAAAATATTTATAATGGTTTCGTTGGAAGCGATGAACACCTCTTGCTAAACACTTAGCAACACATTAAAACATCTTACCCAGATGTTAATTAAAACACAATCACTATAGGCTGCCTACAATGCTTAGCTACGCAATGCTGAACAACCTTCAGTATATCAAGACCTTGGCTACCGACAAATACACAACTTTATCGATGCATGATAAAGCCAAAAAACAGGTCAAAGAAGGTTGTAACATGACGAAGGAGAAGGCAAAGGAACGTACCTCCCCTTTCCTGAACACAGCGATTATTTCCCTCCTCTCAAAAAATTTAGTGAAATATGACGAGTTTACTTGAATTTTATGACATAAAACTGCAAATGAGTTGGATACTTTGATAGAGAACACAAACAAAAACATATATAAGAAAAAATGACACGATGAGATATGGCGAGATTACAGCGAGAAAAAAAGACTATAAAGAGATTAACCAAAAATAACAATGAAAAGGAGGAATATAAAAAAATAAAAAATAGAAAATAAAAGAAAAATCAACGAATACAAAATGTTTAAACGATGCTTACATCATTGTCGGAGGTTCCACATATGGCGCAACTCTTACACTCGATGCATTGCCAACCGTATTTATTTGTCGATGTTATCATATTCTCAGTAAACTTCAGGCAACTTGGATGACCTGCAATATATGCAAATTAAAATAAAATAAAAAAGCTTATTCGGCTTTTCGCAACTTCCTCTTTGTATCAATTATAGCGAAAATAATAAAAACAACAACTAAAATTACTACTGCTATTGTTAGCTGTTTCACTATTATTACTAATTACTGCTACTAACAACTACCATTACTTTTATTGTTACCGGTGTCACAGCCAAAACAATGAACCACCTTGAGCACTTCATCATTCAATAATAGCCCTCAAATATACAGAGTCAACGTGCTCATAGCCATTGACTTTTAACAACCTATATAAATTTTTAAAAAAACATTGCGAAAATTTGATGTATTCCTCAAATAACTACCTCAAGGAATGTCAAAGAATTTCTGCTACATAAACTAGCTATCTATTTTACTATATTGCATTCTTATCTCTATGAAAACATAAAATAATTCAATAGCAAAATGTTTCAATCAAATATTCACTAAATTTCTTAGAAAAAATACTTGCAATAAATCAATAAACAAGGCAAAAAAAGTTCATGGTACAATAACCCATAAAAACTATCGTTCATCTTAAAGCAATCCAGTAAAACAGTTACTCCTTTAACGGTTTTCAAAAATCGTTTTCATAGAAGTGCATACATCTGCAAAGAGAAGCATCGAAACTTTATGGCGACGACTGCCAACAACCGCATACTCACAAGACTTTACATTGAGAAGACACCTATAGTACCCAAAAAAAAAAACAAAATAAAATAAAAATAAAAATTATGCAGTCGTAGTTGATGAAATGATAAAAATTCGATAGCACTCTTCACATCCCTTATGTTTTCTATCTAAGACCCTCCACCCCAAAGTGACTCACCACGATTTTGATGTCCTCTCTCTCTCAGCTAATCGGATTTTTTTCTCTCCCTTCAAGAAATGCAGAATTCACGATCCTCTCATCCTTTGCAACTTATCGATGCGTAAGTTCGCAACCTTCCTTGTTACAGATTATGCCTATTCCCATACTTCAGCCTTGTTAAGTAGACATCAAAATATGGCTATGAACCAATACGCAAATTTCGATCCAGAGTTCATTAGGAAATACTATCTATTCAAAGCTACCTAGAATCTTCTCTAGTGTCATCACCTCATCAGTGTTTCAGTCATGCATGAGAGTTAATAACAATTAAAGGACGAAGTAATGGAATGTAACAAAAAAATAAAAAATAAAAAATAAGCACCCGATCGACCACAATCATGACAGCTGACTAGCTGCTCGGGTAGAGATGTTTTCTTGTTTTCGTTTCGATCGCCGAGACATAAATCGCATATCAACGATACATCCACATCCACTGAAAGCGTATTCTATCATTCCATTGTCTCTTATAGCCAAAATAATTTCTCATGATTGTTCTTTGCTTTGCAGCATTTATTGCCCTTACCCATACCGCCACAATCTTAAAAGAGTTTAGTTTACCCAATTAAAAGAGTTTACCCATACCACTCGCTTATCACCCAGATCATACAACAACGTAACAGAACCGTGACCTCATTATGACCATTCCCCGGCAATTTATTTCAACCTCCACCAAACATGCCCTGTTGTCTAGTTTACTATTCTTTCAATAGCGTTGAAAACATTTTGATACCATTCCTTTGGACAGATCGGATGAATACTTCACTTAAGGGTGGATTCTGATGGCATATATATTGAATGAAAATATAATTAATGAAGATACCACCCAAATATACTTATAAACTGGTGCAAATAAATGTGTGCACTTAAAGCACAATTTAACAACTATTTCTCGAGCACCAACCAGCTGTCACTCTTCCGGTTTCTTCAGCTCTCCTTTCCCTTCCTCTCCCTCAACGTTCCCTAACCCTCTTCTCCTCTCATAAGTGATAACATAAGTGCAGCGAGCAGAAAGTGTTGCCGGACTGGTGTAGTGTAGCTGTTGGCTGAAGTGCTGAAGTGAGTTGAAATAAATAAATTTTAATCGCTTTCGGTAAAAAAAAAAGCAATAATATTGTGCACACTGATTACAGAGAAAATGCCAACGAGGCAAAATGAAATCAGCGAACAGCAATCTTCAATCCATCACACTGTTCTGCTCACATACATAAAGAAACCCGTTTTCTATGTTTACCACCCTAAAACAAATATCACATAGCATTACATCACACCTCAATATGGCCCGACAATTGAGAACACCCGCCTTTACTATCACAGACCATCACCGCGCCTTTATGCAATCGTATACATATTGCTCTTGCATCTAAAACCACATCTGATTCAGCTTCTGAAGTCATATTCCAATTCAAAATCTATCTTAGAATAAGAAATAGTATCATAGCCTCTCCTCACCTCGCAGCACCACCAAATAGAGCAATGTTTATAATCCTCCTCCATCTAAAAAAAACCACTTCCCAGGAACACTTTTGCACGAATTCTTTTAGTCATCAGCATTCGCTCATATAAATGAATGGTATACTTTCGTGGTGCCTCGAAAAAACTTATATCAAAAATGAAAATCGCCTTGAAAGGTAATAAACATCCCTCTAGGAACATCCTCCATCGAATATACAATAACAAAAAACAGATGCGGGAATAGTTGCTAGAGCAAACACGTAGCGTTAAGCATTTAATTTAGAACGTTAGGTTCACTTCGAACTTCGACTATGCTCGATATATTCCGATGATAATTGGTCATAACGTTTGAGCCTTATGTTGATGCAAATGCTCATCTATTGGCTAAGAATTCCAAATGATGGAATATGATCAACTTTATGCTTCATGTTTATGGAAAACTATCAAATCAATTCTCATGGCATTTTTAATCACTACTGAAATTAAACCTTTTCTAAACTTCGCTAAACCATATTTTACTACACTTACCCTTGCCAATTTACTACTTGTATTCCGTAGATATTTTTGAGTAAGATCAATTCCAGTATTGAACAACAAATGACGCTTTCAACAAGCCCTTGAGACAGCATCCAACAGATGACCAGTGAATAGATGTAAGGTGAACAGATGACAATACTTACTAGGTGAAATGAAACAAATGAAAATAAACTTACGATGGCAAACGAATGGCTTCGGATCATGCGGCAGCGACGAGGGAAGCGGCTGGAGTTGGGCATTCGCATTTGAACTGCCGCCGGCGGATTTACGCGCATTACCACGCGACGATCCAGATGAAGCGCCGCCTCGTTTCTTTCTCTTCTTTTTGCCTTCTGACCAATCCTCCTCATCCGATACATCTACTGCATCCTCTTCGCTTGCATCTTCTACTTCGTTCTCAAACGTCGTCTCCTTTAAAAAAATGCTGCATAACAAGGCTTAAGCATAGTCGAAGATCGAGTCAATAACGACGAGGAAGTGAATCCCACCAAAATTGAAATCACAACGAGCCTCTTCTAAACTTGTCCGCTAGATCACCTCACCTCTTACATCAGTATTCATATATAATAAAATGCTCTCAAATCAACAAAATATGAAGAGAAACTTCTTAACAATCGTTAACATAAAAATTCTCAAGTAAATAACTTGTGTTTCTTTGCAATCCGGCTCATCCCACGTTTTATACTCTAAGATTCATTCAGTTTATTCAAGATTCAGATGTGCAGAATGTTTCATTGCAAATGGACACTATTTTAAGATAACATTTCAGAATGCAGAAAGCTAGAAAATGGTGACCGCACCAAATTTACGAAACGAAGTCTAGCTTCAAAAATAATCAAACCCGTCTTATTATAAAATAATTTTATCAATTATAAATGCCAACAGAAGCAACAGCAAAAGACTTACATAAGCGATCTTGTTAAGTCGTTTTTCGATCTGAAGCATATCGTTCTGCGATAATGAATTCTCACCAGTCGCTACTGAAAACTCTGAAAAATATAGCATTAAATGGCGTTGAAGAGGTACATTGTTTCTTCATGAAGGGCAGTTTCCTCAATAAAAAATTTTAGCATGCGATGGAGCGTTTAATTCTAAGTTTTCAACGAATATAAAAACAAAATTGAAGTAATATTAAAACAATTTCCATACAAAATGCGCTCATATGTATAACTACATAAACATGGATGTATATAAGTAATATTGGCACTGCGCAGCATCCCTCCCTCCTTCTTCAACAGATTCTAGCAACTTTTCACGTAAAAGGTTGATGAGACAAGAACTAACGTCACAAAGTATTCGCTGTATCGCTATGGCATAATTCCTCGTCATTTCGACGAAATTACACCCTTCTCTATGATCAGTCCCTTCCAACGATTTTCCCCTCTCTGCTTTAATTCGCTTCTAACTCTCCTCTGCAATTAGCATCCATCAACCGTGCACCCTCATAAATCATGTTTCATTGTTTTATTTCCGTTTTGACAGTAATGAAAAACGAAAGTCCAACCAGATTGAGTGCTGGTCGCTGTTTGATTGAGTACATCATTAATCGCCGGATTGCACTGCACAATGTACTTCATCTCGGTGGCATCTGAAGAAGGTGCCGCACTACGCTTCCTCCATCGTTGACTCATATATGTGCAAACCTTAAAAATATTTGCTTATTTGCTGCAATAGAAAATCAACAAAACTATAACTTATGACTTGGCAGAATAATTCGAATTCCAGGAAACTTGACTGCTTAGAAAGTGTTAACTTTAGACGACAATGACGCAACCTTAGTGGGGATTCAAATTTTTTTAAGAAATAGGGAGAAGTTCATTAACTGCAAGGAAATGAGACCACTTCGCGTAATTTCTAGATGAAGAAAAATTAATCTGTAAAGTCCTGGGAAAATTTTTTCCCAAATAGGAATAAGATGAGGGCGTATAGCTTCTCAATTCACTCTGTATGCTCTTCATGCAACAACCTTCTCTCAGAATATGGATGTGAAATATATGTGGACGAGTAAAGAGGCACAAGCTCCTTTACTCTTCCCTCCCAAATGCAAATCCTTTTTCGCTGCCAGCAGGAAAATGGAATAAAAAACGAGCTGATGCTAAGGAAGAGCTAATATTCTTCCTCATACACTCCTGCCAAAAAAAGGACAAAACAACCTAAGAAAAAAGAGGTACAAAACATTTGGGAATACTCTACTGTCCCGAAAGCAGCACTGACTGGACTTTGGAAACTCTGAAAAGCCTTCCCTCATTCACAACAAAGAGTCGAATAGATATCTTAACAAAAAAGCTCAACAGAACGCAACTTTATGGTACGATAGAAGGATGCTGCAGCGCAAATGTCGCTAAAAGCAGACTGCAACCGTACCCTTACCCTTCAACCGTACCTCTTGCAATCATAATCCACTGTCTCTGTACATGGTCTATCACAACATTTACCATCGTACCAAACTGTAAATACATAAGGAATTTAATGCCGAAATTTATCACTAACTGATTTCTACTTTATCCTAAGCTTATCACGGTAAGAGAGTAACACCTTCGTGCGAGTACTCTTCCAGCCTCTGTAATCATAAAAAAATAAACCTGTGATGGTGAAGATGGTGGATATCGATTGGCGAATGTTATCGGCGCATACTGTGAAGGCCTTTGCGCTATACCAGTTTGTGCATCTAATACCGGGTATCGGCCTTTCCGTTCGGTCTCTATCCGACTGTTCCAATTCGAACAATTTTTCATGATTTCAATATATCCCGCCTCGCCGATCATCACCTATAAAATCTCATTCCAAAGTTATTTACAGCCCATTTTACAAAGGTAAAAGACCGCAGCGTATGCTTGCCGATCACTACAAATGCATATTTCATCGACTGATTATATTTCCCTAATCCCTGCAAAGAAAAAAAAGATTAAAAAACAGATCTAAAAATCCTTACAATTTTATCCGTTATACAATTAAAAATCCGACGGAACAAAATATATTTAAATAGGTAAAAAAATAAATAAATGAAATCTATTCGAAGTATGACTTAGTGATATCAAAAAGATAGTTCAGAAGTGATTCTCCATTTTAGTGGCTAGCTGAGCGCTTCGAGGACTTTCGATCATTAACGACAAGTAATATGAACGAGAAATGCGCCCATGAAATTTAAGCAATATGGCAGCGTTGGGATTTCGCCTTTCTCCATAGACAAATTTTCATGGCTGTGACCTCAGTTACTAACCTACAGTACCTCCTCAATATAGCCCCCCTCCCCCCACCTATTCTCACAGAAACAACTTGAAAAATTGCAAAGCTTAATCACTACGAAAATTGAAGTTAAAGTCGTCGGCTGTCAATTACCAAACTTAAATGCAAAAACGCACGTGCACGCAACAAGTGCATCGATTAAAATATAAAAGCGTAATTGTCCACTAGTGCAGCGCAATAGCAGAATATTTCATAGAACGTCGAACTGTACACCTATTGAAAAATATTACAGTAAAATCAACCTTCTTGTCAAATGGTCCACGCATCTTTCCGATCGCTGTGCCACTGTGCGTCCAGGAAATCCTGGATGATTGTATTCGGTGAAGGCTATAAAGAAAACAATCCCCCCATAGAAATGCATCGACATCGAATAAATCCTTCTTGATGCAAACTTAGCAAACATAACATTCAATCCCCCAACAAATAAACCCGACAACCACTTAAAGTCCCAACGTTTGCATCTGATCCCTTTTGCCTTGTATGATGAGGCTTTAGATACTCTAAGCCACAGTGTCTTTCCGCGACATCGAAAACTAACGTCGACGCTCTATTCGTTAAATATAACAATTCCACCTCACCACTCTTCCACCAGAACTTACCTGAAGCGTATAAGGATATTCGCGTTTCAAATGTAATAAACGAACAAAACAAATCCATCTATCAATCCTGTAAGATTAAAGTAGATTTAGAAGAGTTGATTCCCTTCAAGAAACAACAAGTAAATAAATAAATAAATATTAAATAAATAAATAAATATTCTCTCCGTATAAAAACGGTTGATAATGTTTATGAATCGTATGCACCCTTTAATTTTTATTACGAATATTTTCCTATATAAAACTTTACAACGAATGATAAACTACATCGAGTGAATAATATAACAAACCATCTATTTATCAACATCTATCATAAACATAAATGAAATATCAAAGCTTAAAACAAATATTTTCATGAAAGAAAATCAAATAAGCTCGATAAAATGTAAAACCTATCTCTTAAAAGCTAAACAGTGAAACAGTTAGCAAATATAAAAGATAAAACATTCATAACGCATAGCATTCCCTCATCCTAATCATATACTATTCTTTATTCACCTCGTAATTTGAGAGAGGATAAAAAAGCGCTTCGGTGGAGGAAGAGGATGGAACTCAAAAAATTTGCCATTGAAGTTATAAATAATCAAAAATGTTGACTTATACTATTTGAAACTCCACATACCACAATTAGAGTGAGAGATCAATAAAAAAGGATGGGAATCGTGTTTTGATTACAAGTATGAATCCGAAATGTTATTATTGTTTAGGTGTGTTTTACACTACTTTTAATACCTCTTTGCTATGAAAGGAGAGATCAAATTAAAGAACGTAGGCAACAATGACAACTCTAAAATCGATGATACGCTATCACAGCAATTGTATCATTTTCCTACGTTTCGATCCCTCTTCTTAAACTCTTTCAGGCATGTAGATAGGTGTAAGAGTCAATACTTCCTACGGCGTTAACCACGAGAGGATTCAACGGATACAACTGGACGATGAGGAAGTTGCATGATGGATAAATGCCCTCACTTCGGTGCACACAAATCGAGATTCTGATTCCCATTGCCTCCTACACTTTTCACTTCTACCTGCTCATCAATAGACATGAACGTATATCATCCACTTCAAAAGTTAAAAAAAAGGAAAAACGAATAAAATCAAATAATAATATCAGCAGAAAAATATCAGCAATGGTGAACATCACAGAAATTGCAACAGAATAATATCACCTTCCTTGGAATATTTCTAGATGGTATTACAATTACGGCAAATTAATAATACTTAAATAATATCTATGAGATAATCTCTATCAACACCAACAAAAAATTAATATCATTTGAATATCACCGTTGAGATGAAAGCAGAAAAGACAAATAAAAATGCTAACGCAGAAAAGATTCTCTAGTAGAAAAGTGAACAAATTGTGATTGATTACGCCATGTACCTATTATTTCTATGTAGCTATTTCCAGTATTGACAGTTGGCTACCTTATCTCGGGGCAATGGTTTAAATGGACTCAGCAGGCGGTCATTCCTGAATCAGATCTTCAGGTCTTCATTCTAGACCTCGTTTCTTCGCCTTTCTAAATTATACCGTTGTTCGATACACAAAACACCAAGCACATTCCCTCTCAAGAAAACAAATCATTCCTATACGGCAGAAATTCTTTGCATAGCAGTCATACAGACAAATATAAGTGGGATAAGCAATCTACATAGAGTCATGAAACGACAATAATAAAACATCCGATCGCACCATGAAATAAACAAAAACAATCAAGGGCACAAGTATGTGGTAAAGGCGCCGATCATCTCGCTTACTTCTTTCCCTTTCCCTCCATCCTTTTCCATTCTCCGATAGAACCGCTATGAAACCTAGCGGAAAAAGTGAATCAGATTTGCTTCGAATCCCAAAAGCAAATAAACCGAGAAATTTCGATGAATTAGATTAAATATCTTTCATTCTATACTCTTGCTAATGCAGCAAATTCAGTGGATATTACTAAAAGTTCGTTATTAAATATTAAAAATTCAAGCGTAGAACATCGTTGAAGCTTTAATAGAGTCCCCTCTCCCAATAGGATCACTTCAACTTCCTCATATTCGAAATCATATAATACCCTAATAAAATAAGAAACCTAATCTATGGAGAGTAAAATCTAACATCAAGATGAGAGACACATGCAATAGTAATCGTCACAAATCCGAGGTACCTAAACAGTCTACTTCGGGATCGGAGTAAATGCACGGTAAGCGGTGAAATCTGGTGATGGATGCAATAGCTGTAGTGAACCTGCATTTGCTGGGATGAAGATTGCCTCTCCACGAGTCAAATTCATTTGTTCGCCGTCGGCGATAAGCTGTGCCGATCCATTCGTCAACAGCATGATACTGCTTGCGTTTAGATCCCACAAACTATCTCTCCCACCCTAAATTCGATATTTCATTACGACATTACTCCAATTACAAGTTAGAGGAAGAGCAGTACTAAAAATCGGGAGCTAGACGCATCCCCCTCCATCCCTCTTCTGTTCCACTTCTTTCTTCGAAATATATGTGCATGACTTCAAACATAAGCAGTGGAAAAGGACGAGTTTTCGCAAGGTCGATTCCCATTAAAATACTTTTTGCTTATGTGGCGACATCCAATTCAAAATATGTCAGACTATAAACCACTGCTTTTTTATAAAATCAGTGAACGCTAAATGTTAGCAAATAGAAAACAAGAGGCAGTAGAGGAGGGGAGGGATGGAGGGGGATGATGGAAGGGTTCGTAGAGGAATGAGGCTACAACTCTTCACTCTCCGAGCAAAACCTGAACATTCAGTTTTTCTCCTAAAAAATGACTGCTGTTTGGATTTCTACATTCAAGTTGTGTGCAAAAACAATCTGCTGAAAGAATGCCTGCAGTAATTAGCGCATATTTGTTCTAGTGAGTGATATTTTATTGAACTCAACCTTCAACTACTCAAATATAATGCGGACTTTCGTTTAACACCCATCAGGGTAAAAAAAAAGATCTCACCAGAAACCATTCGTCCTCAAAAACAGGAATGCCCTAAGAGGGATACATGCATTCGATTCGACAGGAATAACACTAAAACTCCAGTGAATTTTGATGCAATCAAAGCAATACATATTCCGTTTCTCGATGGATTCAACCTTGACTTACTAAGAATAGTTTCAATGGAAATCACTGCCACACAAGTCAAAGACCTAACCTCCCAAGTGGCCTATACTACCTAAATTTTCCGCAATCACATTAATAACAAACGCGTTTCACATGTGCTACCCAAGAGTAAAAATTCCTCGTTCTGCCTCACAAATCACATCATACTTACCATACCACACCAAATAACACCGTGCTGAGCCATCATATAATACCAAATTCCATTAGTCCATCCCACTGTAAAGCAGCGAAAATATTCCACAGAAATATTACCTTTATTTCGTGGACAGCAAATTCAGAAACAGGTGGTGCATACTCGGTGATTGAGTCTGATAACTGCATCGACTCGAAATAAGGTGGTGGCGACATTTGGAATGTCAGATCCGAGCACAATGTCTGCACATCTTTGAATTTAGGCGTCAAACCTGCACGTACTGTATTGTCTGAGCCCGCCATGCACTCAATGCAATCTAAAGAACTCGAAACTTCAAGCCTCTAAAAGTTTAAAATCGGTGAAAAATCAACAAATACCTCTCCAACAGATGAAAAAAGATCACTGATTTGCTGGAATCTGCGAGATGCAAACGTATTCATAAATGAAGTACAATTCGATTTACGAATTAGTAAAATTCTGCAAAAACTTTCGTAATTTTTAGCAAAAAAAAAACACCCGCCAATCTCTATTTTGTTCTAACAATATTATATATGACTCGAGAATGAACAAGCGTGATAGAAAATCGAGGACTGATGTGAACTCATCGATTAGTTAAGCCCTAGGAATCGCTCTTAGAAATATATTAGTCCTGGATCACGAGGAAATTGCAATAATTTCCGACTTTCCCCCGATTTAAGAAGCAATGCCGCAAATACTCCTACATCACCCGGAAATTCGCTATCCAAACGAATAAGCAAATCGTCAAGAGGTGTTCGAGTGCTTTCTGTAAATAAATATGCTCCAATGATCGACTCCTTGCTCGCTAAAGACTTTAATAAAATTCAACTAAGTGGTAATATTTATATATTTCTTGTAAATTGTTACAAAGAGTTATAGTGATATGCATGTACTGAGCAGTTTTAAACTATGAACTACAAAAGCTATAGAGATGAGATTTGGTAGCTATAAACTACACGCCAAAGGATGACCCTCTACTCGAAATCTATTCGACTGGTCATCTTCGGACATGGGACACCTTAGATCGGAAAAGAACTTGCGAGTTAATTCTGCTCCGCTTCAACTACGAGGTCTCGAAAATATGCCGGTTTCGTGCACAAAAGAGACGAATTGTTGCCTTTATCGTGTTTAACTTCATTCCACACTTCCACTTAATAAATGATATTAATGACGGATATATTCGGATGCGCTAAATGAAAAAAAAACCGGCATATTGCACTGATTTCTCCAACATAAATTTTTATTCACTTATAGCAAAATTACACCAATTTTAATGACGTTATCTTCAGCGGAAATTCAAAATGAATAAGCTTGCGCCCCTCTTTCGTTTGTGAATATTTGTGGGCATCCTACAGATTCGTTTGCTGAAAAACTGTAGTAACGGTGATCTTGAATCACTAGGTGATCATCACTCCATCCATTAGGCTTACTCCTTAACATAAAAAACTTCGTGACTCATTTTCTCTCAACTTTTGCAAAAAATTCGAATCACCAGTTTATGCAACCCTCTTTCGAAGGAGGGAATTAATGTATAGTCTTCCATTGAGATCGATATATCCACCTAATGATGTATAAATAAAGCTAACTGTTCTTAAGTCGTATTATCATCTGTGCGACAGCTGAGGCAATACTGTCGGCTGGTGACTTCATGAAGTCAGAAAAGATTTGCCTTAGGGCATCACGCCTGTGCACCTCATCAGCAGCTTTCAACTGCTCGACAATGCCACCGTCCTTTACAAATGCCAACAACTCGGGTGTTGCTGAAACAAATACGGCATTCCCACAAACGTTAGATACTATCATTTGGAAGTATGATCGACTTTATCCACCTTTAGACATTCACTATATCCTGCTGCTGCTTGGTATCGATCGAGAGACAAAGGAAGTCAGAAACTCCTCACCTATCCCACCATGCATACAAACACTCGTGGACCCGACCACAGCAAAGTGAAGACACAAAGAGGAATTACATAATGAACACAAAGAGAATGAAAAACATTCATTTTTCCGCCTCCTCGTTCAACACGATAGGCACCAAGAAATGCTATACTTTAATAGCACCTAAACCTACATTAAAAAATAGTGAAAATATACCTAAAAATATATATCTAAAAAATATACCTAAAAATAGTCAGAAAAAAAAACGGAAGCTCAAAGTGTCATATAAAGAAAACCTTTAATATTGGCGAATATTTCATCAGATGGTCGAAATCCGCACAGAAGTTGAAAGTCAGTTAGTGCGATCATCATCTCTGGTTTATGGTTGTCATCCGGATAGTGTGCCGGATCACGGGCATGAAGTATCTTCGCTTGTTTCTTTAATAATAAGTAATATATTTTATTTATATTCAATAGGCTGAATGAGGTTTATCGATTGCGTAAGTTAGGTTCTTATCATGGAAGATGAAAGAAGAATAGGAATAATAGATTTGTGATTTTATGAATATCCCCAAAAGAGGCAATCAACAGAGCAGCAAAATCACTCGACAAGTTCCTCAGGTTTTCCTCAAAGTTTCCTCAAGTTCGAGGGGATTGGTGATGAAGAAAAGATAGGCGAATGAATATGAGTCTATAATAACATACAGCTAAAAATGCCGTTTGCTACATTTAAGTCAGTTAAAAAATCGTAAAGTTATGTGAAAAAATGGTTGGAGTTAATTTTTCAATGTATAACCTGGATTAACTCTCTTATATCATTCTTACTCTACTCAACGTGATATACCGATTACAGCAATTCATAACATCCACGGGAAATTGTATATTAGCAAAATTTCTTATTGCAAAACTTGCACCGAATCAGCAAAAAATTCATTGGTAGAAATTTATTGAACAGCAATGCCTATGGTGATAATTTTTGAAGTTGGCCATAAATGTCTTATTAAACAGTCTCTACAATTTCAGCTTTCATTTAGGGAATAAAAATTCTAGTCAGGAAGTTTTCTTGCTTGAAATATTCTTTTTATAACAGAAATAAATGCTATTCTCGAACTATTAAAAGAACAGTAATACCTCCTAAAAACAAACGAAAGTCCCTTCAAACGTACGAGGTTCTTTGCATTACTGCGTATTTTTTAACAACTATCTATTATGTAACCCTCCCAATTATGGTACTACAAGATGGGACAACTCAATAATATAATACTCCACCAATGCAGCAAATATTTTCACTCTAAGTATTCAGGTTTTATAGAATATTTGAAATGAAGATGTAACCTTATTGGGATGAGATTGTATTGAGAGTGCCTTGTTAACGGAGAGCGCCTTGAAGAGGAAGTTAAGAGTGCCGCCTTCATGAGGAGCCAATGACGATGGATGTGAGGTGATAAAGTCCGACAACGACTCACCGCTCGATGCCAACACCGAGGGTCCATTCGGATGCACACCCATCCATAACTAAATCGGTGAACACATTTACCTCACAATCACTACTATACCGAACTGTATGCAACTATACGAATTGCCCTATGAGACTGCTACCTAAGACTAGAGTGATGCAAGGTGTTCGATGCTAGGCGGATTTCCCGGTAGGCATCAATCCTTTGTCTTTACCCTCGCGATTCTCACTCCCACAAGTCGCCACTTCCACCACCTTTTCCCCTTCCTCGAGCTCTCCCCAGTCTGCTAGTTATATCATTGCTAGTGCGACCATTCTGCTAGCAATAATATTGGACCTGCACGAGGCTCCATAAAAAAAACTGCTTCCTGACGAAGAGTTCTCTAATTTTCTCTTTCCCAAGTTTTTTTATGGAAATCTGCGCCTCGATGCAACTGCTCGTCGTTGGGAAAACTGCCTGGTTTTTTTTTCTGCCATCATATTATCATCGCGGACTTTGTCCTGATAAGGTTCCCGCTTCCCTACCCCTCCTGCCCTCGCTAGTCTAAGCCGACAATTGAAATAGAACACAAGAGGAAAAATCGTGAGACTAAGTATCGCTGTAGGCAATCTACCTACCCCGTAAGCAAACCGTTCCGAAAATGGTGCCCCACTTCTTCTCAACTCCTCCCCTCATCCTTTCAAGAGACATCATCAGGAGAATAATAAAAATGACTAAAAAGCTCACCTCAGCGTAGGGTTTATTTTCATCGATAACAAAATCGTGATCTGCAGCATGTTTCAACGATGCCACAATACTGTCCTTACCAAGTCGACCCCATTCATAATTCTGCACTCGGTAGATTAACTTCTCGGGCTTCATAATCACAACTAATAAACTGAAATATTTATAGTAATAGAATGTGGTGGCTAGAAACGTTTTGATTAACGTTTACATAATATAACTCGACTTTAACTTATCTTAATATCCTCTAAATTTAACAAAAATCCTTTATGACTGAATGGGAGGGGGGAAGGAGTG
>QEWY01000118.1:233527-337731 GCA_006503575.1 Baylisascaris schroederi | reverse complement strand
CCCCCTAACATCAACAGAAAGTTTATTACCCGAAAAAAAAGGAATTATTAATTGAATTAAAGATTGAGATATGTAGAAATAATTTTTGCAGAATAAAAGAACATCGTATCGAATACAACATTGGAATATCCGCTAAGAATTCTTAAATGCAATATAAGGCTAGGCCATACAAACAGAGTCACAACACCGACCAAGTGAAGTGTTAGTGCTAATCTAAATCCCTTTGATTAGAAGCTATCACACAATATTTTTGCATTCATCTATCGTCTTTTCAAGGCAATATATTAGTTTATAATGCTACTCCCACCTAGAATATCACCTGTAAACGTAGAGAAATCTGCTAAATGAATTGCGAATGATGCACCACAATGAACCATCAATTACGAGAGATAACGATGCACTAAGCAATCAGTGCATTCCACTATACCGCCCGCCCCCCTACTAAAAGCTTAACTGCTTACACAAACGCTGAACTATCGACCATGCATATAGTGCGTGAACGGGTTGATGTTCGGAGCTCATCGTCATCCCCTCCCTGCGGGGAACTCTCTCCCCCTACACGGGAACCCACATGCCCAAAAAGGGATTTTCTGCAAGCATGCCTTTCACAGGGATTCCTGCAGGTTTCCTCACCTCTGTGAAGGATATTTGAATATTGCCACTTGCCTTTAAGAGCTGAAAAAGTTTATCATTACAGCTGCCAAGATCTAAAGAAACTAACTCCCTGAGGTTATGTATTCAAACAAGACATGTTGCAGGGAAACGTGTCGCACAGGTGTTACTAGAAAAACAACAACAACTTAATATAAAAGAGGATAAATGGATATTGCGGATATAATTGGGAAACTGAATAAGCTGAAAGTGAATGAGCTTAACACTCATCGATATGCAGTAAAAAAATAACAAAAAAAAAACTCTTGAGGAAGTAAAAATAAAACTCAGAAAGAATCGTTTATCAAAATTGTTTTAAAAAATTATAGACGGAAAAAAATCTGCGAAAAAATTAGATCGAGTCAGAACTATGTTCTCTTCTTTTAAAAAATATTATCGTTATATAGAAAGAAGACTGCGACGCGACAAATGCGCCAAATTACGGGACTAAATTGTGCTAATTTAATGAAATTCGCAAGCTTGGATTCGATGTTATTTTCAATTTCTA
The DNA here is from genome assembly GCA_006503575.1 of Baylisascaris schroederi. Taxonomy (NCBI): domain Eukaryota; kingdom Metazoa; phylum Nematoda; class Chromadorea; order Rhabditida; family Ascarididae; genus Baylisascaris; species Baylisascaris schroederi. Next base: position 336,572 of record QEWY01000118.1, on the reverse strand, counting down.
TCAATTTTAATAAGAAAGCCCTCATCTCTTCCAGATACATTCTGCACTAAGGCACCTTATTTACTCAAAAGTAGCTCAACATTACCATAGTCAATCCGCAGATCCCTAAAACAAACCTCGTCCACTATTATCCAATTTTTGAAAACTTGCTGCATCCACGATGCGTTCGTTATGCAATCGAATATGTCGTATCCAATCAGTTTTGTTCAAAATGCAACGTCATACCAAAAACGTCGCTCTTTGAAATGCAAATAAAACCTCAACTCTAGGCGAAAACGATACAACGCAATAGCACGGAAAACGTTAGCAACCGTTTCCTAATCCTATATCCTGCATCAAGNTATTCTCATTATCAACAAATTCAACTCACTGATCTATAGTAGATAAATTGCACAGGTAAATAAATGATTACACATCGTTAAGGATACTGTTGATGCTGTGTAGATACACTGCAGCGAACTGAATTAAAGCAACCTAAATTAAATAACTGAGGTGATATGTACCTTATATCACCATATATCACCTTCATATACCTTCATATATACCTTCACGATCGAAAAAAAAATGTGTGAATATGCATGCCACTTACGCTCTTCATGCAAACTAAAAACCAATGAAACATCGAAGAGCAAACCTCAGTGTACACGCCACCCAAATGCGTTATCAGTTAGATAGTTATGATTGTATAGGCGATAGCCAATCGCTGAGGCAAGATTTAAGAAAGTACTTGCCCGAGTGTGCACTTTTTTCAACTTTATGCTACAGCGTTGCAACTTTAGTTGATACAACATGTAGATGGATGTACTGAGGAGATATATGAAGGTCGCCTCAATGAAGAAAACAAAAGGAATACGAATCGGTGATTCAATTTCATTTAAACGAATCGAATATTAGCGATGATTACTGATGATGGAATATAGCGAAACGAGGAATGACGAAGGTAGTGATTACCTTTCACTCTCACGTAAGTCCCCACAACAGCTGCCCAACATATTAGGCGAATGAACCAAATTTTTATTGAAAATGATCTCAAGATGACGTCAGATATTAGACCAATCTCGAAACAATTTTTTTTTTGAATAAAAATAAACGATAAGCATATTACTGAGTGAATATAACACTCCCGAGCATATACCGAATAAAAAGAAATCATGTTGCAACTTCAAAAGGGGGCCAACGAGACAAAACATTCTCGAGTGGGGAGATGGAAACAACTCTCTTCGGGAATGGCAAAGTGGAACGGGAAGACGAAAGATGCAAATTGGATAGTGTATGTCAACCACATTAAAGTGATGACGCAAAGCATTTCATTTCAAGGGTGAGAGACGCAAACAGACGAGCAAAAGACAATATAGAATAGATAGACAAGCAAAGACACTTAGAGAAAAAAAGACAGAACAACCACGCTTACCAGCGAAGAGAGACATAAACTACTGAAAGCAGTAAATACAAACCACAAAGATGGGCAAACCACACTCTTCGCCGTGGCTCAATGACCTCCTTGAAGATGATGAACAAGAGCTTTTTTTTTTTCAATTTCAGAAAGATAGAAAAAGCGATGATCCGCTAATTTACCAAACAAAGCGATCATAAAATCAAAAAAATAAAAATAAAAATAAAAATAAAAAAAATAATTCGCATTAATCTTTACTAACAACAGCCTTCCGATAAATTTCAAAAAAAAAAAACACTTGAAATTCGATACGAGGAGACAAAAGCGCTTCATAAATGAGCAATGGGGGAATAATGGCTATAACGACGATATATGCTAATTAATTTTGAGCAAGAATTTATTAGTTCAAATAATTTTATGCTCGTATCGCCTAATGAATTAAAGCATCACATCTATTGGAATTAAACAAATTGCCTAATATCATATCTAGACAACCTGTTGCCATTATGAGCATCACAATTTCTATCAACTATTTATAAATCTTTACGGCAAATAAAAACACTATTGACTAAACGTTCTCTAGCTTTATTGTTATAGTGGCTGAGTCAAAATTACACGCATAAATGATTAGGCGACAGATCCGCCACTAAAAAAAAAAATTAGTCTTGTCTCAGAATCACATAGAAATAACCTATAAGATAATAAAATTTGCGCATATATCCGACGTAAGCCAACGATGCTATAGTAAGAGGGTGGCACTAATGTACAATAGAGGGATAAAACACGATACGCATGCATATAACTTTTAATCGTTTTACTATTAACGAAAATGCAAGCAAAAATTCGCATCGATGCGCGATCTCCCTCAAATAAAATAGTGCCAAGAGTGGACCCGTCAACAGACAAGAGAGACAGACAGCAAGAGAACAACAATAGGAAGTCGCCACTAAAGGCAAAACTCTCAAAGACATTTTGGTGAAAATTTTTCTGAACAAAAAAAAAAACAAATAGAAACAAACGACTGGAAAATTTCGGATTAATTATCGTAATGGAAATCCACTAAAATTCTTATACTAGAAATTTAAAATGATCACAAAAACAGAAATCCTGAAAAAAATTTTTCCTGACCGGAATAAAAGTTGGATTTATGCCATAAACGTCAAACATCGCTTTCTTTTTAAGTTCCTGAAATAATTTCCAATAAGCCCATTCAACAATAACGCTTTAAATAATAGCAGCAGAAAAAAAGAATGACAACATTCAAGGAGTCAAAGAGGAACAGACCAAAAAGAGAACACAAGGAATACACCGGGCTATGTTAAGTGTCCGGTGGTCAGGGCAGGACGACCTCATAGCACACTCAGCAGACGCTTCAACTTACAGCACCTGTAGGCTTATGTTCCCGAAATTGCAGGTATATTTCCTGGATTATTTTATTCTAAACTTTATTATGCCGCTTCAATTCCACTTTCCCTAAATTTCTTCAGCAGTGACTATGATGCAATATCAACAGGAAATCGCCAACTAGATTAAATATCAAAATTTGTATGACGTCGTCAGCTGAGAAAACCGCTTCAAAGATTTGGAAAGAAAGAAGAGAGAACTTGTACAAAATGAGGATAAGCGGGGAATCGGCAGACGCTGCACTGAACCATGGGACATAACAAAAATGACTCCGAATAAGGCAGCGTCTCAAAAATAAATTTTCTTTAGAAATGAATTTCATCAATAGAAAATAATTGAGCGCCCTCACGTTGTAGAAGACAATATCATCATCAACTGGCTGAGGTACACTTACAAGAAATACAGCTCAATAAAGACACACCATCTGTGGCAATCAGTGCTTTTCAACATATATTTCTCCCCCCCCCNCCCCAAAAAAAAAATCAATACTTTTCCTTCTTCATACGACCAATATCCCTCCCCCTTATTTAGAATACCCCATATAACTCCTTAGTACCCGATATCTTATCCATAAGTACCTTTTGTTGATCGCATCACTTAACAGCGGACTACTGCCAACATATGGTGATTAGAACAAACAAGAATAATAAAAGAGCAATTCGCGCGCGCCGACTGCAGTCTCTCAGAGAGCAAAAAGGCGATAAGGTGTTGAAGGCGGGGCGGGTGGGAGAGGGCCAACCGAGAGTCACAAAGCAGCATTAACTACCACACAGCATACGGAGGGGGATCATTGGAACGAAAAACCTTCTGAGGGAACACTTTGTTCGGTCGTATCGAAGAAGTGCTCCGAGGATGCGGCCACCGCGTCCTCGTCGGTCTCCGATGAGAAATAGTTGTCGATGATCTCGTATGCTAACTTATATATCTCTTCATTTTCATGGTTCTGTAGATGCTCGATCTTATCCAAACCTGAAACCATAATGCGACATTATGCAAACAACAATGCTCCCTTTATTTGGTGTGGAAGACAAGCAAACAGACACGAGACTAACGAATATGGGGCACAGGTATATGGCACCAATCTCTCCCTCATCCCCCCTCCCCCCCACTCATCTCCTCTTCCAACAGTACATCTCCAGCAGAATTGCCCAATATTCCTCTCAAAATGCTGAATTTGCTGAGCACTGCAAAACCGAAAGTGAATTCCACAATCGAAATAAACGAGCATCCTACTTTATTCATACGATCATCAGTCAGTTCTCACTCCGGTGAAAATAGTGCATCAATATGAAGTTTAGAATGATGAAGATTATTTAGAAATGAGTCAAAATTTATGAAAATAAAGGCATCTGCTCACAGCTATAATGTTACTTGCGTCAATCCAACAGCGAAAACAAGAACGCCCCAAAAATGAAAGGGACAGCAGCAATAAAATGAAAATAATCACCTCCGCATTCTTCGATTTGAGTACAGACGGCCTCGGCTCGAGGCCCTGCCATCTTGAGGATGTTGTTGAGTCCATCAAGCACCACCTGTACGATCTGTGAGTCACGGATCGATAACAGTGCACAGAAGGGCGGAATCACGTTCTGCTGCACCATATATTCGACCTGTTCGGCACGACCACTTATTGTCACGTTGGACACAGCCCAGGCAGCCTCCTGACAAAGATAACCTATTAAAACTCACAATCAGCGAATAAGCTCGTTAACTGATACCTCAGTTGGACCGCTTTGCACGAATTGATGAAAATTCAAGAAATTCATTTCAAGTATTACTCAATTTCAAACTTACAACGACTTAAAAGGGTTAATAAAATCACTTCAAACTTCAAAGACTTTAATTCATAGAATATCCATGCCATACCTGCATGAATTAGCACTCTATGACCTATTTGCACAAGTGTTGAGGGTGCAAAACCGAAAACAACAGCAGTCAACCTTACGCCTAATCATCCCGAAGTTCATCCTGGTGAACTACTAACTAACAAGATCATTCAATCGGCATACATATAATCCACCCACTAGCCTGAATCTTTTATAAAAAGCTTTAAGAAAGAGTGAAAACAACTTTTTGAGTTTGGAAGTCGCCCTTTTCGAGCAGATGGATAATCATCGGAATGAGGCCAGCATCGATCACTGCTTGCACTTGCGCCTGATTGCCGGCTGTGATATTCGATAGGAACCACACCGCCTCCTAAATCAAAATGATTGCATTTACCAAATCAACAACACAACTCGCATCTTAAAGACTCGTTATTCAACAATTCTTCAATCCACTTATTGCAAACTATTTCAAATTATTACGCATCTCGTCTTACGAATATTGCTCAACTTTAATCCCAATTTTGATCGGAAATGTTTGCTTACACCTTTTTCCCTGTGAATCCTGTCAGTAGTGCTGTATTAGGAGGGGGAGGCGTAGAGAACGGGACGAGAACGAGGGAAGAGCAATGGATTTTCAAATTATTACGCATCTCGTCTTACGAATATTGCTCAACTTTAATCCCAATTTTGATCGGAAATGTTTGCTTACACCTTTTTCCCTGTGAATCCTGTCAGTAGTGCTGTATTAGGAGGGGGAGGCGTAGAGAACGGGACGAGAACGAGGGAAGAGCAATGGATGGAATGTTTGCCATAGTTTCTCATGGCCTTCCCACTCAAATTTGATGATAATTATTAAAATTAATTCAAAGTAATATAATCACACCAAATCTCTTCTTACCAATAAAAATTCAAAAAGAAAAACGAACAAACAAACAAAATACCTTGTTGATTTTCTCCTTCTGATGCGAAAGCAATGCAGGCATCTGTTGCAAAACGCCACAATCAAGTACGAGCTGTGTCTGTTCATCAGTGCCTGTCACAATATTGCCAACCGCACGTAACGCTGCCGTTTGCACTTTCACTTCGGGATGCGACAGCAGTGGAATCAGATGGCTTACCACCTATAATATATTAAACTTGAAACTTAGTCAATCACCACATAGACGATGTCTTTTTGAAGGTCATGCACATACACACGACTGCCTATCATCCTCCATCCCTTAGCCATCAAAAAATGAGCAGACACATTTAAGACCTGAGAATAAACACTTTTCAGCTAAGTGTTACATAAATCTTCCCTATCAGTCACAAATCTCAATTTTCGCCACCAACTGTTTACCCTTAAAACAAAGAAAAACGAAACGAGGCGCTAGGACTTACCCCGCTGTTGATAACCATTTGAATTTGTTCGTTGCCCCCATCAGTGAGATAAGACAAAGCCCACACGGTATCGACGAGTATGTTCTGATCGGTGTGGTGGATGAGCAGTGCAAGAGCTGGTAAAAGCGTTTGCACTATTTCTGCCGATCAGCTAAGTGTTACATAAATCTTCCCTATCAGTCACAAATCTCAATTTTCGCCACCAACTGTTTACCCTTAAAACAAAGAAAAACGAAACGAGGCGCTAGGACTTACCCCGCTGTTGATAACCATTTGAATTTGTTCGTTGCCCCCATCAGTGAGATAAGACAAAGCCCACACGGTATCGACGAGTATGTTCTGATCGGTGTGGTGGATGAGCAGTGCAAGAGCTGGTAAAAGCGTTTGCACTATTTCTGCCGATGGTGGCGGATCCTGCAAACAATATCACTAATATAATGCCATTCATCAAGTGAATCCTCTTTTTCTCACCTCTTCAAATCAACAATACCGATCAAAAAAAGGAAACAAACACTTCAAATACCAAATATCTGTTGAAAAATCGACATAAATTTTAAGCTCCGAAGCAACTGAAAATGTGCATCAGCAATCAGCACTCTCAATCCAGCAGTATCAAGCTAGATCCATTTGGCGATCGTTGTTTCGAACGACATTCGAGAATGTTTCACTTTGCTAACTTCCTTATACCTAGTACTAGTATCCCCACTGGAAGCCAGACTTCACTCCCATTCTGCCTATAAGCACTAATCTCTTGCTCCCAACATAACAGTTAAACCATGACCCTATATTCGAACCTTTTTCAGCTATTATGCCAGCTTATTCTTCTTGCTGTTCACAGCAAGCACGAAACTGAAATAATAGCAGTTCAATGTGTCAAAATTCGAATCGATATGATTTGAACACTGACCTTTGACCTGCAGAGATTGACCATTACCCAGGTCACATTTCTGAGGAATCCAATGGGAATGTCAGGCGTTATAAACTTCAGAAGTGGTTCCACAATTCCCAACTGAATGCAGTAATCACGGAAATGTGGACCGTCACCTTTAAACGATTTTCTGTTATTATATTAACATAAACGATCAAGTTCATAGTTAATCACATTCATTCTACAAAACTTAAGCAGGAAAAAAGGAATGGATACTGAACGTGCATAATGCTAGTGAAATATACATTCACATTAACCCACTAATTCTATAAATATTACTAATTACACAAACTATAAAATATGTACTATTATTCCGGATAGTTCTATAACATGCAAACCAAAAATCGTGTCAGTCTTTACGTCATTTGCATTCCGACAATCCACAAAGTCGATGTTATACTGGCCATAGACAAAGCAGACATATCGTACGTTCGCTTCACATTTTATTCAGCTCAATATACCCTTATACCAGAGGACAAGGAGATCGATGTTCAGACACACGCCAAACACTATGAGTGAAAACTTTTAAGAAGTGAGTAAAGTTTCGAGAAAAAAAATGCAATTAAAAAGGCCCTAGGACGCGATACTGGAAGCAGGGTGATCTTAGTGAGTTCGAAAAACGTCGCATATAAAATTTAAATCGGGAAACCACCCAAAAAATAATCTGCCAGATATGGGAAGTAGCTTTGGCACAGCAGCTGGCTAGTTTATTGGTAACGCGCTTCCCTTTCGAGTAGCTGGCTATCCATCTTTCAAGTAGTTACATCATTGCAACGCCTCATTCATAGGCGTTTATGCGTATGAAACACAAAATATGTAAATTTTAAAACCCTCTTCGCATATTCTTTGAATTCACGGCAAGGCTAAAAGTTCGATCACAAAAAATACACCTCCACCCCTTCCCTGTTCCCCTTTTCCTTCGAGGGCTTTGACGATGATGTACTGCATCTTAAGAAAGCACATTCAACTATTAAAAAAGCTCTAAGCTTTAATCTAAAGAAAAAGAAGAAAATGGGCGCACCAATGATGTTGCCGAGAGCCCAGACCGCTTGTTCGCAGACATTCATATTGCCTGAGGAGAGCAATTCCAGGAACAGAGGCACAGCTCCAGCTTGTACGACTGCCTGTGTCTGCTGCGAAGTACCAGACGCGATGTTGGTCAGTGCCCATGCAGCCTCGAATTGCAGATTGACACTGCAATGTGGGTATATTGTCGTGTAAAAAACATAGTAGACCCACCATCGTCACATACCAACTTCTTAAATGAAGCAAGGACATGGAGGGTGGAGGGTGGGGGTGGGAATGAAAAGTAATATTAAATACAGGATATGCCACCATCATCGAGAATCTGGTATGGGAACCATGGCAAAGGGTGGCAAAATGCGCAACCAAAATGATAAACCCATCTATTATTTACACGAGTCGCAATAACAGCAATTCTGCTGGCTGCGAAGACATACAATGATTGCAATGCTTTTTCATTGTTGTTTTATTAATGCAATTACCAATTTACTTAAGTGTTCGAAACTGGCCGATATTTTTCGGTTTTAAGACAACAGCATCGATGCAATCATTCACGGAGTTGTGAAAAAACTTATGTGATTTGAGTTGAAATTAAAAAAAATATCTAATAAGGTTGTATGGGGCACGACTGTTTGCGTCAATAAGGAGGAAAGAGTATCAAAATTTCTCTGCGTTGACTTACACGCAGACGATGCCTACTTGCCGCAGGCTTCACCTACCCCCCTCCACAATGCTCGAATGCACTATAACACCAACGACCCTATATGTAACACAGCCATCACAGTACACAACAAATTAAAACCCCCGAGACAAGGTGGAAGACATCACGACCACAATTCACGTAAATAAGTAAACAATCTAACACCTGTTGTGCCCCACAACAACTGGGATCATCCACTGCTGTGCTGAAATGTCTATAAAAACTCTTTGATCAATTACGTGTGTGTTGGTAAATAAGATAAAACTTTGAAATGAGTGTTCATTAAATAAAGCTCTGCACGAACAACGCATATTTTCTTACGAAAACTGAACATTAGATATATCACCCAAAAAAAGAAAGCAAAATGTTGTTATAAAAGTGGGTCACTACCACATTTTAGCCGAATCCAGACCACCATCTATCTTTCTACCAGCAACAATATGGGAGCTATGACCTTATAACTTTAAAGGTTTTCTACGATAGTGTTTATCCATGATAAACTCGCTAATAAGTGCTAAGGCTTCTATTGAATTTGTACAGAGGACCGACAAATCTGTACAATAGTGTACGGTCAGAAATGTTCAACGGCATGTCATCACCGATTAAATAAATACTGTATACGACTGCATTATTTCCTATAAAAATTTCGCCGATTTTAGTGAATAAACATCCATAAGACAAAATTGAAAAATGCAAAAAAAAGAAAAGAAAACCTGTTGAACGGCTGCCATCTGCACATCGGGATCTTCGCTACTCGCCTTCTTGACAATATCCTCTAGTGAGTGTCGATCTACCAAATTCATCATCGCACCGCCTGCACTCGTCGACGCATCGTCCGACTCCAGCGATCTCAACAAAAGTTCACTAACAACGATAATGAGCACGCATAGTAACTAATAATAAAACCTGTTGAACGGCTGCCATCTGCACATCGGGATCTTCGCTACTCGCCTTCTTGACAATATCCTCTAGTGAGTGTCGATCTACCAAATTCATCATCGCACCGCCTGCACTCGTCGACGCATCGTCCGACTCCAGCGATCTCAACAAAAGTTCACTAACAACGATAATGAGCACGCATAGTAACTAATAACTAATGTGACCTCAGCTGGTATGACCGAATCTGGTTTGGCTATGCAATAGCCTACTCTCTGGGTTGGCCAAGTGGTGGTCGTTTTGTTAAGCACAACGAGATCGTGCTGAGAGCATAATTTCGCAATTTTGTCGGCCGATCATGTGAATACCACCGATGGCCCACACGGATGCACTACGAGAGGTATAACCGTCGCAAGCCAATACTTTCAAACGCTGAATTGAACATTAACTGAGCATCAAACCGAATTAGCACTATCTCGTTGTGTCGAAATATACCCAAATGCTAGCAATATTTCTTTGCATAAAATAGGTAATGAACACAAAATGACTTACTCGGTGGGTATATTACGTCGTTTAGAGAGTGTCTCCTCGCGTTTATCTTTCCTTATGGAGACGATATTCTCGACACGATTCTTCCTCAATGTGTCGCTATCCTTGCCCATGTTCTTATACTGCGTTTGTCTTGACTCCGTCATCGTGCTCTCCTTACGCGATATGCAAATCTTAGAGCTCTAAAACAACCAATAAATTTTTCAGCATGAAAATTATTGCCAGATGGCTGGCGAGATGCGTATTTCACGTACGCTAACAAACGCTCCAAACAAATCGAGCTTTGCAACACACCAAAAATACAACAATGCCTAATACATTGCCAACATATAATGCGAAAATGCTCTGGGCTCATGTAGATTACAGAGTATACATCTACGCATACAAAAGTTCATATACGAGAAAGCTTCCAAAATATTGTAGCAGGGAATACACTACTCCAGCAATATCCGTGCATGGTACGTTTCTATACCGGTTCGAAAGTCATACAACATACCTCTAAATTTGCTATTCCACTAAAAAATGACAGGTTCCACTCATAGTCCATTTGCTAATGTTTGGCAACCGACTGGAAAGAGGGATTTTGCTACCGCTGTTGTATTGCTGTCTTTTCGGAGTGAAGGAAGTTTCCGGAGAATGGGGACAACTCTACTTGTGTAGTGGATCTGTATCCTGCAGAAATCTGGCGAGTGATGTAGTAAAATACGTAGGGAGCCCAACCCCATTCTGTAAGTCAATAAATGAATTCGATCCGATGAAAGCGCTGTGCAACCTAACCCCATCGCCTTCCACTCTCGAAATGGTACTTGAATAATATAATTCCCCCCTCCCCCGCTTTAGGATCATTACACTCATCGCCAATTCGGCAAGATAAAAATAGAGACTCGGGTAGAAAATGCTGAAATATGATCAGATTAAACTTTTTCCTAGCTTCCCCTTCCCCACACCTTTGCGTTTAAAGACGGAAACGTCTCACTAACGGGAAGAAGGTAGTAATCCTATATAAAATTTTTGCATCTACAATGGCAACATAACCAAGAGCCGAGATCATAAAAGTCTAGGGTGTAGGATTATATCGGGTCGTTAAAACACGACGTCATGACAGCGATGATTGTTGAACTACAATGTCTTTAAACCTAACAAGCTTCAAATAATTCACAATCGAAATCAACGTTCACATCACCATTTTATAGCCAACAATGAAAAAAATTTTAGTCAGCTGATAGAAGCAAACGTTGAAATGCAGCCTATCCTCAAGTCAAACCGATAATCACCCAACAATGCCATATTACTAATCATTGCAATTATTACTCCCCCCCCCTCCCCCTCTCTTATCCCCTCTTTCAATCACCATAACATCAAATACTTCACAATTAATACTCGTAAAATATTCACATTTAGAATTGATTAGAGAAAAGTGAGCGATGAAAACGGTCGTTGTTAGTGAATCGACAACTAAACACACAAAGCAACCGTCATCATCGATTCAACACACAACACTAACACTCACCAAAAATGCAACCGCACAACACCTATCAACCAATCGAAAGCAAAATTGCGGCCAACCCAACAACCCAAGCACATCGACTTTCAAAATCATAGACAAACATTCAGCCTGTCATCCTCAATCATTTCATTACTACGGTATTATGCCTGTGCGTACAGCAATTTTTCGAAGAAATTTTACGCAACAAAGTCGGAAAGTTCGGAATGTCTAGGGTGTAGGATTATATCGGGTCGTTAAAACATAACGTCATGACGGCGATGATTGTTGAACATTTATAAGAACTACAATGTCTTTAAACCTAACAAGCTTCAAATAATTCACAATCGAAATCAACGTTCACATCACCATTTTATAGCCAACAATGAAAAAAATTTTAGTCAGCTGATAGAAGCAAACGTTGAAATGCAGCCTATCCTCAAGTCAAACCGATAATCACCCAACAATGCCATATTACTAATCATTGCAATTATTACTCCCCCCCCCTCCCCCTCTCTTATCCCCTCTTTCAATCACCATAACATCAAATACTTCACAATTAATACTCGTAAAATATTCACATTTAGAATTGATTAGAGAAAAGTGAGCGATGAAAACGGTCGTTGTTAGTGAATCGACAACTAAACACACAAAGCAACCGTCATCATCGATTCAACACACAACACTAACACTCACCAAAAATGCAACCGCACAACACCTATCAACCAATCGAAAGCAAAATTGCGGCCAACCCAACAACCCAAGCACATCGACTTTCAAAATCATAGACAAACATTCAGCCTGTCATCCTCAATCATTTCATTACTACGGTATTATGCCTGTGCGTACAGCAATTTTTCGAAGAAATTTTACGCAACAAAGTCGGAAAGTTCGGAATGCCATTTAACTGCGAAGCAACATAAGGCATTTTTTCTTTCGAACATTTAGTGTTTCGTGGGATCTGATTTTTCACTTTTTGGCAGATGGATGTTCACTTATTCATAAAATTCAGCAGCGATGCGAATGCAATTGGGCCGACAAGATGCAATGGATGAAGAGTATATGCTAGCCTAGGTCCGCGATAAAGCTTTTAAACTATAAAGTCGAGATTATAGATACCTTCATCTACCTAGTCTAAAAGGTACGGATGGACAACGATCTCATTGCAGGATTGAGTTGAAGGAAAGAGGATGGAAAGCACTCATGGAATTCATTCATATCTTCACGGATAGGAGGATGCCATCATCTTTGTTCACTAGTACAGCCGTTCTTGTTATGCAGATGCGAAACGTGGAAGAGCGAAAGTCATCGCTGAGCTATGAAATGATACAGGATGGGTATCATCAAGCTGCAGTATATGTCCAATGGAGACACTCCACTTCAATCTAACTTGAAGAACATCGTCGAAATAATGTGCGCGATGCGATACAACTGAGTTGGCCATTGTGGCGAGCATGAACAACATCTGGGTGAAGTGTCCAAGTATCGAATTGTTGAGTGGTCTCCGAGAAATGCACGAAAATTACGGGAAGATCGTTGTTGAGGTTGGGAGATCGAGCCCATGTGGATTCGCTTATCAAAATTAAGCAAATCATAAGCAGTCTCGAAACGACGCCGCGAATTGGGGAGGCGAAAATCTTTAACGAGCCAACCTATTTCGTACGAACTCACCGATTTCGGCTTATTGCCGAATCACTCTCAAAAGTGTGCAAATATGTGTGCACTTCTGTAAATTTTAAATTCGTACCGTAGTACGAGGTGCGAGCATTAAAAAAAACTTAAAACTTTAGCTGTAACTTGAATAGTCGCGATGAAATTGTGATAGTGGTGATCGAAGTTTTTTTTTTTCATTTGATGATGTTTGATGCCGAAATTTATTTCATTTGTAAGGGTTTGGGTGGATTCTCTTAAGGCTTAATAGGTGCTATGTGGGGTCTCAAGAGAGGGTTAAGATTTTATTTAAAACGCTTTAAAAATTTTTTTGTATGGAAAAACAACCACAAAAAGGGGAGATGGGGAGAGGACGAGCGCTAGCACTATCCGTCATACCCCCCTTGCCGACCTCCGATCACCCCCGGCAACATACCCAGGTAGACGACGACAATTGCACCTGCAAGCAGTTGCGCTCCCCTTTTATATACCCTGAGTCTTGCCTCAAGGCATTTATAGATAGTTTGTTCTACATTGAGATCGTCAACGGAGACAGCTTGATCTGTCACATAGGCGCCCTTTCCCCTCCTTTATAAGAAGGCATGTCCGCAGCCGAAAACGGCTCGGACTTGCCTCCTTACAGAACAAGGGAAAGGGCGAATACACGACAGATCAAGCTATCTATCAATGCCTAGATTCCCCCACCCTTGTGACGAAAGGGCCATGGATCCCACTTCCGCCTCTAGCTCTCGTTTCGCCTGTCGCATTACCATATTCCCTCACCTTGTAATTGGGCATTTTTGCCTATAAGTCTAAACGTTGTCATATGAGTTAGCTTCCTTTAGTCCAGGAAATTTACATAAAAAGTAATATTCGATTTTAGGATCCACATAAATTAGTGAGGAATTCAACCAAACAAAATGAGTTACATATCATATCATATATAAAATAATTTTAATATTTTCAACATGAAATGAATAATTCATCAATATTTTATAGGCAATTTAGGCGCAGATTGGCGTCTTAGTCGGTGGGCATTTTCGATTATTCGAACGGAGTGCGGCGCTTAGTCGCAGCACTTTGCATCAAGCGTCACGGCTCCGCACTTTCGTCGTCACCATAAAAGTATGTAATTGAATTTTATATTAAAATATGCTATTGTATATCTTATATCCTTTAAAAAAATCCAATTTTCAATGTTTTTGATTCACTATGAAATGCACAGGAACTTAAATAAAAAGTTGAATTTAACAGAAATATAATCTATCACTTATATTCATAGTCATCGTTCTATAGATTTTAACATTTCAAAAGTGAACAATTGTACACCTTTATTCGTCCCTTTTCCATCAAAATTTTCATGCAATCGTTGAATGAATTTTATTGATTTTATTGATTTTATTGATCCGATCGATCATCTATGAAAATCACCTCTGATCTATTCATTTCTGAAATAAGAGTTCACTAATAAAAAGAGTAAAATTGAAATTAAGTGAGACAAAAAATTAGAAATTCATTCGTTTTCACTATAGTCATCTTTGTAAAAAAGCAGAAAGAGTTCATCAATCGCCAACTCAGTTGATTTTTTATTTTTTATTTTTTGAAATGTAATATGGGAATTTTGCTACATAGATAAATATTCATTTACAAGCGTGCACAACCATGCACTCCTCCTCACCTCGCATCCCTTCCCCGATCGGTGCCATTAAGCACCTCTCCCCCTTCCTCTCCCTTCCGTTAGTTGATATGACTAAACTCTGCAAAGGGTCCTTAATTTAACAGTAAAGTTTCAATCCTTTTCCTTAAGCTATTGCTGATCTTCTTTGTTTTTCAGTCATCTCCAATGAGGAGTTTTTTTTTTTTTTGCTTTGGTCCCAATGTGAAGGGTATTTGTTATTTTTTTTAATATTCAACTAAGGGTAGCAATTTGAAAGAGGGGTTAATTATTACAGTAATCCTGGAATTACACCCCATCTTAATTGTTGATTTTTAGCAGCAATGTCGGCGCAAATGGCAAATGAATTCAAAGAGTCCGGCAATCGATATTTTCAACAACATCGATATGAAGAGGCGATTAGCTCTTACAATCGGTATTGAATGTTGACTCATCTTTCTGAATTCATTTCCAATATCGGCAAATTAAAAAAATAACAACACAAAAATGAAGGGGAAAATAGTGCAGAATTTGGATAAACAGATCATAACTTAGTAAGTTATTGCGTCAACTTTAATGTAAAGAAAATTTTATTATTATTATTTTTATAACGGTAGATTTCGGCACATTTTTCATCAATCACACCTATAGAATAAGATAGTAATACACCTATAGAATAAGACAATAATACACCTACAGAATAAGACAGTAATACACCTATAGAATAAGACAGTAATACACCTATAGAATAAGACAGTAATAAACAAATATAATCGAATAAAACAATCGTACAAATTGCGTAATGCGATGATCGCATCATTCGCAATGCTGTAGACGAAAATATTGTCAATTTTGTTTCATTGATATTTGCTCAGAAATTTTTCTTATTTTTCATTGATTTCTCTCAAAATTTTGCTTAGAATATTTTAATAATCTGTACGGAATATCGGTTAAGTGGGATATTAGGTCGAGGGTTGTAGTGCTTCGGCGAGATAAAGCTTAGCAATGCCGAATACCCCCAATCTGGTCACCGATCAGGGATATTCGCATCGGAGATTAATTATTCGGTACTTTATCATCGCTCATTAGCCATTTTGAACCTATTTAGTGGACTCAGGTGAGTATAAGCGAAGATAAACGGGGTCTTTCATTCCTAAACGTCTAATAAGTGACTAAATATGCTTGAATGAAACCATCTTGCATTGATGGATGTAATATTTACAGAGCGATAGTACATAATCCTACAGAACCGACATATTTCACAAATCGTGCACTATGCTATATGCAAACGATGCAATGGGAACGTGCCGCAAACGATTGCCGTAAGGCATTAGAGCTCGACAGAAAAAGTGTCAAAGTTGGTGGCTATGAAGTTTCCCCCTTTATTTCTAAGCAGATTATTCATATTTTTAGATTTTATAAAATTTGAATTGAAAGAATTAAAAAATTTTTATTTATTTATTATTTTCTTAGCTTTGTGAGCGCATATTTCTTCAATCTTTACAAATATTATCACCGGAGTATATTCCACATTAACTCTAAGCTAGATGCTATTCATGTTATCACAAAAACGGTATCAAGTTTTGTTTGATTATCTATGAGGTCAGTTGCGTAAGGATCTGTTTAATCCTCCCTCCTTGTATTAATCAATTCTTTGGCTTATAGAGGATTGAGAGGGAGAAGGGGGGAATTAAGGTAAGTACATATATGTATCGGTGAGTGGATTGCATATGATCAGCAATATAATGCACTTATAAGGTGAGCTCTTTACCGTATACTGTTATACGGTACTTGCTATGATTACTGTCTTTTTTCTTTCAAATTTTTAGTCGCTGCCAAATTCTGATTTGAAAAGAAAAAAACCTCATTTTCAGGCTAATTTCTTTCTCGGACGTAGTTGTGTGCAACTGGGTCAATACGATGAGGCAATTAAACTATTGACACGTGCTAATGACTTGGCGATGTGCCAAAAGCTGAATTTTGGTGATGAAATAACCGCCCAACTGAGGCTTGCGAAGCGTCAGATCTTTCGGAGGGACGAGGAAAAGCGGTGAGTGCTGCTTGACGGGAGAACTTTTCCTATAAGAAAATCGAAAACTGTTTGCTTTTAAGCTATAAAAGATACTACATATTGATAGAAGCAGATTTAAGATATGGTACAAGGGGTAGAAGGATAGTTGTCATTGGCTTTGCTTTATATTTAATTTTGGAGAAAGTGTGTGGGATATAAGGGATGAGGAGGGAGGACTGTCCTGGATGGCTGTTACTTAACGCAGTAATTTCCACTTTTTACTTAAAACTTTTCTTTCTAGGATTACGCAAGAAATACAATTGCAAAGTTATTTGAATCGTCTTATGGATGAAGATTTGGAAAGGAATTTGGAGAAGCTGAGAGCAAACAAAGCGAAGGAGAAGGAAAATAAGGAGAGTGAAGGGGAAGAAGAGCAGAAGGAATCTGCAGAAAACGACGACGACGACGATCACATAGATGAGGAGGAGGAAGCGCTAAGAGTCGAGAATATTGCCAACAAGGAAAAGTTGAATAAACTCTTCGCACAGGTTGTATTTATTTTCAGCGATGTGATATCCACTTAAGACATTTCTATTTGGATAAGATTGTTCCATGATAATTTTCACGTTCAAATTTATGAGTTTATTTTAGAGCATATTCCTTGTATTTTTCCTCTTTTCGTTTCCTATACAGGTAGGCGTTAACGGTGTTTGAGTAGGGAAAAAAAACCTTTGTTATGATTGTGATGGATCAAAGAATTTATTTTTGTAGGTAGACGAGCGAAGAAGAAAACGTGAAGTGCCCGATTTCTTATGTGGAAAAATAAGCTTTGAGATGCTACGGGATCCAGTGATAACGCCAAGTGGAATCACCTATGATCGTGCCGATATAAAAGAGCATCTACAACGTGTAGGTCATTTCGACCCGGTGACACGTGCTCCCCTTACCGCCGATCAGCTTATACCAAACTTGGCTATGAAAGAGGTTTGCAGTGTTTTATTTATAACTTTCTTCTTACCACATTAATTTCCAAAATCTTTTTATATCATTAAAAATAGGGTTAAAGGAAATCCGATGTTAAAGTAACAGCATGGACAGTTGCAGCAAGTAGGAGGGGGGGGTAATTTCATGGGCATCTCTTTTCATGAGACCAAGAACAGCGTGAACAGTTAGTAATCATAGCTAAATCATACCGCTTTTCCTTCGAGATGCACTTTTTCGTGAATGGCCACTTTTTATAGTCGAGATAAGAAGAACACAATCGATTGGTATTGCCGCAATCCTATCGTAGACTCGGCGCGTTACGGCATAGAAGTCAGCATATAGCGTGCACTACAATTCTTTTCTTATTCCCCCCCCCCCCCCCCCCCCCCCCCCCCCTTTCGCTCTTTCGATATGCTGATAATTAAATTTGGACGATGTTTGATATTTGTCTGCTTGTATGTTGTACATATCACTACTCTATATTTTCTTGTATAGATGTTTTCTTGAATGAAAAGAGGATCTGTTTCGATTCTTTGAGAGATGGTGACTTTTCCCGGTTGGTTTGAGGAATGCATCTCGAGAAAATGTCGTCGCGGAGTTCGGGTTTCCGTCGACGATAAGTTTTGTTGCGAAAATTATCCTACTTTCTTCCAGCGCCAGATACATCTACAGTCTACTGTGAACGTTTTCCACTAATATTTAGACTTGTGCGATCGAGTCTGATGTAAGTCATCGGATGTGATAAAAAATGGTGGTATATCTCGATGATAATGCGTGCTTATCAGAAACATTGCTCCTCCTCATCTTCCCACTTTCCATCGGAAATCCCGAGTACATCATAAGCTATAGAGTTACCTATTACTTAAGTAATACATCTGGAAATGAGGGCAGAAGAAATTTTGGAAATTTTTTGTCGAAAGTGAATACGTTGCAAATTTGAGATGTTGTTTTAAATGATTACTTAAATTTTACATGTCTGTTCATAAATGCTGATGATATTTCAATGAATGGTTCTTTGATATCTATCTCTACTATCTATCAATTGTCTTCCACTTCCTTCATTTTATCCCCTTTTTCATCACTTTTATTCTTAATGGCGAGAAAAAAAAATGAATGAGGTGGACGCAAGAAAAAAAAAACAAACATATGCGAGCAAACTGAGGTATGAAACAATGGTCCGCACATTCCCATGTTAGTGGAGGTGGGCTTTTTCTGTATTTTTAATACCTATACAGTCTTGAAGTATAGCGCTGCCATATCAAATCATTCCTCTTTCCCATTATACACTTTCCGCTCTCTATATTGTGACTGTATATTTCTTGTTCACGATGTTTTAGGATACTATAAATCGATGTGAATTTCATTATATGCTATTCTTTTCATTCTTTATTGATATTTTTTTTCATCTAATTTTTTTTCATTCAATTTATGTTTTAAATAATATCGCCCAAGCAAAAATCGGCTAAACGGAATAAATTCCTGTAAAAAATGAGTTGGTAAAAATCGTGAACTTCGGGTTAGCGGAGGGAACTAGGTGATCTGATGATCGATGGTTTCGATTCTATGAACCAAGAATCCCCTCAAAATTATGTTAAGGGGTAAGCAAATGCGTTCATAGTCAGCAGATTAATGTTAGTCAAAATGCATAGTATCGTAAATCGAAGGCAGGTACTGATTGTAGAGCAATATAAATATGCTGGATGGAATATGTATAGATGCTGGATTTAACATTAAACTTTATTATCAATGAAGAACAATATAAGTGGCAACAGTGCATAAAAAATTGATAACGATGAAAGA
The DNA here is from genome assembly GCA_006503575.1 of Baylisascaris schroederi. NCBI lineage: Eukaryota > Metazoa > Nematoda > Chromadorea > Rhabditida > Ascarididae > Baylisascaris > Baylisascaris schroederi. Next base: position 316,911 of record QEWY01000118.1, on the reverse strand, counting down.
ATAAATAATAAACGATTTGTAAAATTATGATCACATTCTCTCCCGCTTTATTAAAATTCAACTACCCCTGAAAAAAAAAAACAAACACATCAACAACAATACGCGAAATTTCGCATTGGCACGACGCCAAAAATTGCAGCCCAATTTTGAAAATTGTCCACATATTCCTAAAGCAACAAAATATCAGCATTCGTGAACGCCAATAAGAGAGGTGTACAAGTGGAGCGTAATTATCACTTCATTTATGTCCTCTATTGTCCTGTGGTTTCACCTGAAAATTTCTTCATATTTCAGCATAGCTCTCCTACAAGAAATCATAAAAGCTTATTCAATTCTTTCTCTATCTGCAATTCATCGTGTTCTATCGAAGAGAGAAGAAAAAGAAAAAAAATGAGAAATTTCCCTCCATCTTGTTTTCGCTTTCATAGGACAACCGGGAAGAATAACCTAAGGTAACACCTTATTAATGAATTTATTAGTAAGCAGACTAGTAATGAAGCGATATTAATAATAACAACGAATCAATGGACCCTTCCTCTATTAGTGATCCTGCGATCCTATAACTGTCCTGTAAATCGACGTCCCAAATTCCAAAATTTATCAAGTACCATAAAATATGGATCAAAGCAGTATTTCTACTCTATCAAACGGCAAAGCAATAACGCCACCTTGAAACTAAAGTATAGTAAAGCAGTGAGATTCTTCTTTCAGTTAAATTAGCGGTATACAAACTCTCAACATTCCATCCGAATATTTTCTTTAGTCAAATTTCCAAGACTTCAGACGACTGCCTCAAATATGGGTGGAAGAAACTATCAACAACCAATAGACGATAAGAAACTATGTCTGCATTTTATAGAGAAACGAAGAAATTGAGTTCACTACTGAAGTGATCTATCAGCAGATACAATATCTTCTTTTGCCTCCTATCTATATCCAATGAAAATGGATTTATATAGTTTCTAAGCCGTCTATAAAGTGCACCTTTCAAGTCATACATCCTTACTTTTCTTTTGCCAACCAAGAGAGAGGAGTGAATAGCTCTCTTCGATGACATAATACTTAAGTTTTTATCATTCCAACAATTTAGATTTTTTAGCAAATGAAGAAAAATCCTTCTTTCAAATAATTGCCTCCCATTCGCTCCAACGATGTGATCAAAATCCGACGCACTACCAAAATGAACGTAATTACACCAATCAATACAATAAATATTCATAACTCATAAAGAAAGTTACTTACGTCAAAGAATGGTTATCCCTACAATTCCCTTGCCTTAGACAATTCAACTTAATCAACTCTCTCTTCATATTATACCTACATATTGTTTTACCACCACATCGAATTTCTATCTTTATTGAGCAATTTTGCTCACAAATTGTATGCGTCATCCCATCCGAACGTTATGGGCTTGCTGCATCTTTCTATTCGCTTTCCAATTATATCAAGCTTAATAATCATAAAAAATACAACGAGTCACCTTGTATATACGCACAATCCAATGTTCGCTAGTGAACGCTTCATCCAGGTAATCCAATGAAAAGTCTTTATTGCCTATCTCTGCGTGACGTACTCTGTCGAAACCCGTTGGACGTCCCTGTAACAATTCCTTTGAATATACTCAAAAACAATCTGTTATTATGCTTGCTAATAATAGACGTGTATGGCCACGAACATATTATATAAAACTCTTTTAACATTCACTCCATCGCATGCATTCGTAGGCCAATAATCGTATACTTAGTTAACATTCAATCGGTCGGCTTATTCAACAAGTCATTATTCCAAGCAAAATTCCCATATTATACAACATTTCAAGAGAGCATTCCTTAATTTGCTACTTGGCAAAAAATTGTACTAAATATTCCCCAAGAATAACTGATAAACAATGAACTTGTACGCACTTAATTGGAATTCCGCCCATTGTTCGTTCACTTTGCTATACACTCCACCCGATGAATATATCTGCGAGAACAAAAAAAGGATTTATATTCACCGCACTAAAGGTTTGACAACAAACAAATTCTGCAATCACCAACATCCCTTCATTCGCTCAAAATTTCACCCACTAAATTTAATAAAACACATTGCGCAGTGATCTGTTGTATGTGGTATAATCCAACCGGTTTTTTTGCTGCGTCTATATCGATAAACGAAAGCATTAAACCCATCAGAGAGAAAGAGAAAGACAGAAAACTGAATCCTTTCCACAAAAAGGGAATCCAAAACACAAAACAAGTAGACATCACCTGTTGTGTATATAGACCTCCAAATCGATAGTAGCATAGCTTATACATAAGGCAATTAAGCAAAGTGGATGATCCCTCTCGATCCACACGGAATTCACCCGATTTCGTGAAGTAATCTATTTCTTTTATATGTGCTCCCTCGGGTGTTGAGCCACCTATTCGCACCATCCACAAAAACTTGTTGATATCTATAAATGATTGCTCAGAAGCGATATAGAATATTCCCCAAAATATGCCTTTAGGTGGTCATTCAATTCAGGTTTAGAACTTAATCTCCTATAAGATATGTGGAAGCCGGAAATAACGATAACACCTTCATATAGCACACGCAAACTCCTCTCTTTTTCTCGACATTTAAAAAATCACTTCTAAGCGGCTCGATGTTATGCCGTAAAACTCATCCACCAATTTGGCATTTATAATTTGCGCTAGCAGATCATAGATAAAAATCAAAACAATATAAACCAATCAACGAATATCACCTGACAAAAAAAAAAAGAAAGAGAAAGCAAAAAGCCCAGTTATAAAAAAAGTCATGCCTGGAGTTTAAAAAATCTGATTATATCTAAAATTTTATTGAGCAGTTTATTGCCACTGCATAAAAAATACCTCACTTATTAACATCCCCACTTTTAGACGAGTGCAATTTTAACATAAAAATGCCATTTATTTTACCATAAAATGATCCAGGGAAACCATTTTATCAATTAGATCTTTCTTTGGTCTTAGCACCGAAAAAAAAAGCAATACATACCATCAGATGAATAACCAGTAAAACCACCAAATATGACAAGCACATAGTCAACATCTAACTCGCGCATTATTTCATACGCATCCTCCTCTTTTGAAGACATTGCCTGCAAATTAATCAATTACTTAAGTTCAATATTCATTAATATCGAAGAACAAAAAAAAAACTATAAACGAACATAAATGCGGAAGAAAATATTGCGTTGGAACAGAAATGGGCGATCGACAAAAGAAGAGAAATTGTGAAATATTGACCCTCAACGATCAAAATAAATAAATAAATAAATCAACTTAAAGCGTTTAAAATATTCTGATGAAAAAAAGTTAGAGGAAAAGAAGTTGAAAAAATTTTTAGAGAATCATATAAGATCCTCAACGTTCCAGAATACAAGAGCAAATTTACCCAACCATATTCCCATGGGAAAAACAATCCATGGGAATTTTATCTTTTTCTTAAAATAAGCGCTTTTACAGGAATAAATATGATCGAAATTCCCCGGCTACAATAAAAAAAAAAAATCACCTGTCCCACTCGCGAAATATGTGTGTTATTCCAGGTGTTATTATCAACGATAACAGTTCGATTGGCCATTGCTGTTATTTGATAACCATAATCCCACCATGACATCACTTTTGCATCCTGAAAACAATCACTCAATCATTGATAAACGATCGAATAAACAAAGAGATAGATTTTATGGATCAATTAAAATTATCCTAATTGAAGTTAACATTAGATTATTTCTTCTTGATGGTCATTTCAACTATTACCACAAAGAAGAAGAATAAGGTGTATTGATATTGAAGGTACAAAAAAAAGGAGTTATGAGGCAAACATGAGATTTTGAAATAGAATAGAAGAAACTGCATACACATAAAAAAGAATCTTTTTTTTTTCAACAGTGATTAGTGAATTTGTTAGAATTCAGTGGAATTCAAGTGGAATTTCACATGAATTTACTCCAATTAAAAAAATTTCGTCTCTCGAATAGAACCAAAATTCGATCTCGCAAATCCCTTTCTTATACCTCTTATTTCATAGGATATGTGCAATGGTGAAAGATGATTTGTGAATCTATATTTCATTAAACCAAAAAGGCCGCAAATGCTCCACTTCGTTCACTACTCCAGCATCAGTCACGTTTATGCTCACTAACTTAAATGAAAACAAAAACAACAATAACTAGTTCATATTAAAAAATCACTAAAATTTGAAACTAGAATGACGTAAGATGGAAATGAAATAAAACCTCGTGGGTGTTCTGTCTGAGCCAGTAGTAGGCCTCTCTGAAGTCATCAAAGATGATATTGCTACCATCACCCGAATGTGCCGACAGAACTATTGAGGGACTGCTATATGCTTCCGATGTGACCCATGTGCAGTGATATACATACGTGAACATAAGCAATGCCACTACTCCAATTACTCCTTGCGCCACCTTAAAACATTTAATTATTATACTTGCTGATAATACGAGATTTATTATGCTATAGTTATGCATTGATAGAGGATGGTCGAAGAGAACTTCCGGCGGAGAAGAAGCAAGACAGGTGGGCAAGCCCTGAAAGACCGTATCCGTTCTGATAACGGAGGGAACGTCGATGGTGCACTCATTTCCTTCATCGCATTTTTATTTAGCCAGTTTATATGACATATATTTACAGCAATCGCCGTCTCATCTCAGCCATCCGACTTAACACCACTTTTTTCCTTCATTCTTATAGGGATAGTTGCGCTCCTTCTCTTTCCTCTCGTGTTTCGCAGCGTGAGTAGCCACCGAATCGAGATTCTTCATGTATGCGGAAAGTGTCGATGAGACGGCTATACCAGCCAGGATGCACATCACAGGCGCAAGTACCAACATCAGCCGGACCATTACACCCTTCAACAATATCCATGTCATCTTTTTCGATAATCAAGGTAAGCTTACAGCGTTGACTTATAACCAAGCATGACTGAAGCAGAAGCATCTATATATTATTGACATAACTTTTAAAATCTTGACACAAACTCAGATCAACATGTCAGATTTTTCCTGAGAGTAATTGATAGAAAAATTACGCTATGACAGCGAAGTGAGTATTTTGATCGTAGTAGCAATGAAACATCATCTCCGGCATTACCTAATCTATCTACAGTGTCTTTCACAACAGTACGAATTCCTCAGCTCTCCTTTCCCTGTCTGCCTTTATTAGTCTCCTCATTGTACGCCTTCTTAAACAACCTATAACAGAACTTAATAAAAGCGAATAAAGCCAACACCACGTAAACTTTAAAGTCAACTCTGAGATCATCAATACAAGTCCGTCCAATTCAATCCGCATAAGGCACCAACTTGATAGCACTAAGGAGCATATATAAAGCATATAATTAAGCATATAGTTACTAATATCAATTACTGCATAAACTCATAGTGTATTGTCTATTTTTGGTGTTGTCCATTGTTGGCTTTCTCTATACTTCTTTCGGAGATGGAAACTGGGAGAAAGCTGAACACAATCCGAGTTATTTGACCAATGAATCGGCATTTTAGCAACTCTTGGAAGTTTCCAGCTTGACCAAAAAACTTTATTCTTATGCAGTAGGTTTCTTGAATTAACTAAAAAAAAAGATCCATTTTTGCCCACAGCTAGTAGATACATCAAAAAAGTTCATAAATATCCGAATTGGAGAAACACTAACCGGGGAAGGTGAAGACAAGGAATTGTAAATCAAAATAGAAAGAGCTCCATGCTGTGGGTTGATGTTCGGAGACCGAAGCAATAATCGGTATGTTGTTCTTCGCATACGACGGATCCAACAACGAGTAGAAACGTCCCGTCCAAGGTGCTATTTCTGCAGTGCAAAAATTGATCATTATGGCACACCTATCAAAGCTTCGAATTATAATGTTCCCTTAATGAAGAGAGTGCCAATGAAGTACCACTAAGACCAATACTATATTAGCCTTCAGTACGAGAAAATCGGGTTTTCCTTGAAATAGGCCTCACTAATAGATAGGAATGTAATTTCGAGAATGGTAAGCACAATGGAATGCCAAGTGTGAAATGAGTTTCCCATAATTCTATACAACGATGCGCATTCTAAAACCCTCAGCTTTAAGGAACTTGGCTATTTAGCAACAAATAAACTTACCTCAGGTAATTGCGATTTTAAAGTGGTGGGCCTTTCCTTTAAAAGTATTCATTCATTAAAGTATAGGAATGGGAGACAAAAGTAAAACACGAGAGATCATTTTTAAATATGGGCAGCAGCTATCGGAAGTAAAACATGTAAGGTGAATTCCTCTCTCAATTCTCATAATTTCATCAGTTCCACTTCCGTCCTCTCCGCCTTCTCACTCGCTTCAACCACTAACCTCTTTATGCTACTCGTTGCATTCCATTCTAAATGCTTCATCAACAGCTCTACCAAGGACCTCTAAAACGATGAAATATTTTTTATTCGATGAACGCTTATAACAGGAAATCATCTCACGCATCATATCAAGTCTGAACATAACTCCTTAGAACTAGGCGGTCGACTGTGAAACTCCGACCAGAATTGTTGGCTCCACTCAGCCGAACCACCCCGCCCAACACCCTCATCGGGACACCGGCGGCGAAACAAGTCCCAACATTCATGGGAGGAACGACGGTGAATCGGCTTGTCAGCACCCGAAGGGCAGGAGATGAGCCTAGGCCCTAACCTTCACGCGACCGACATGCAAGAAGAGGCGGACCTAAAGACCACAGGAGCCAAGTTGACCAGAGAAGTATTGGGTCAGATCAGGTGGAAGCGATAAGAAGAAGCATGGAGTGGTAATGAATGCTCTGTTCATTGAAGTAAATAAATAAATAAATAAATAATCACTTAAATTGATGAAGTTTTCTGATATTATACGGCAAATTCGAAGCATTCCGCAGCTATTCTGACAAATAAAAAAGAATAAATCAAATGTAACCAACTTCCAAGAAACGCAGCCACTGCAACAGCCATCGCAATGAGCACAGCGAAAGCTAATACAACCGAACGGAATAGAAATTGGAAATTTTCCTCAGTCATCTTAGAGCGTAGCCAAGTCGCAAATGCAACCAATTGACAAAGACCGAATACACCAAACGCCTGCAATTATAATATTTCAATTTTTAAATCAACACTCGTAGAGAAGAATCTTTTAAAACAAGGAGAAAGAGTGAATGATGATACATGAAATAGCACGAAATATGCAGTCCTTTTTTTAGATATTATAACGAAGAAAGAGATTGCAAAGTTACCCACCTTCTTATTCAGAAAAAAAAGAAATGGAATTAACTTAACGACTAATAAACAGAAACTCCAGAATGCAAAGTTTCGTTCTTAGAAAAACATTACAAAAAAATAAAATATAAAAATTTCCAACCATTCGCAGAAATACAAACTGTGCTTTTCCTTCCCATCCCCCTCTCCCTCCCTTCCTTGCCCATTACACCCATACATATATATTACATCACTCACAATCGTTAATGGATAGAAATCATCCACTTATTTCCGTCTGTCGAGTTCATATACTTAAATCCACCATGAAAAGCTCGAATTTATTCATATAAGAAATATAAAGCTTCATGATGCTATATTAGAGCTTCTATCTACATTCAATCATGTACAATCTCTTATCAGCTCACAAAATTGAGCAAGAACAAACATAAACATGCTTCCTTTAAAAATCTGAAGAATATTCGCGAACAATTCAAATGAAAATTTAAAATTTTCAAAACTCAATGAATGGCAAAAAGACGAAATAGGCACAAATGAGGATATTATATGTGAGTAAGTAAAATATATTAGAAAGCAAAAAAAAAAAAAACATACGGCCATATGTTCGGATGTCTGAACCGGTTGAAAACCAACGAAAGGAATTTGCATTGATAGAACTGTGCCAATTGTGTACACCTTTAAATAAATCGAAATAATTAAAGCTAACAGTTTAACGCATATAGCAGTCAAATAATTGCCAACAACCTCAATATGTCCTATCCAATCAATATGCATTCCTGCATCAATGTAAAATAAAACGAATTTAAGAAGGAGGAGAGTAGAAGGTGTGGAAGGGGCACTAGAAGATGTTGAGCTGTGGAAAGACCATGTCATGAGAAATACCACCATGAATTTAGATGATCTTTCATCTAGCTTTTTACGTCCCTTACTATAAGAAAATTCCGCTTAAACTAAGGCATAGATCCCAAACTAATGCATAAAAAATTCCCGTTGAAATGGCAAAGCGATATGAAAATGACTATGATCAAAAACAATTATAGGCTTATTAATGAATAAAATAATATACCGTTGAATAGGCGATGTAGATTTTATGTGAGAAACGTCCACTGCACATCAATGCGAGCACATGTAGAGGGATAAGATTAATGAGGAATACGTAACCACCCCACGACGATACCATATAGAAATAGGCCAATGAGCATAACACTGCCCAATAGAGAATGCCCGTCTTCACTGCCTGCAAATAATAACACATATATTTCAGTGCTGCTAATCGATCCTTTTCTAAATCTATCATGATATTCAAAAATACCAAACGAGATCATAGGAAGATCGTGAGAAGCGAAAAGGAATATAAGCTTATTTCGCCAATCGAAAATAATAAAAATAAATAAAATTTTACCTTAATCCAGAGATAATATGTGAATAGCATACAAAATATAGCTATTCCCTCATTGTCGTATGAGCCAGCAACCGAACGTGATATGTAGCCAGGCACTATGGCGATCAATGATGCGGCAACCAAACCTGCGCCGTCACTCTTCAAACAAAATTTTTGTCACTTCTTTTCTCATTTCTGCTTAACACCGATTAAGTATCTCTGTATGGATAATGAAACATCAAGCTCACACCACTAAATACATCATCAGAGGTTTAAGTTTACCCTTTCCCAATCTCTCTCTCACCCCCTTCCTTTCTCCCCCNAAAAATAAATTTTTCCCTCAATAACGCCATGATTCAAATAGGTAGTTTCATCTGAATGAATATTTTGGTCGTATTATTCCTTCAACCATAATGTACTAGAATACAACCGATATGTAAAATAAACAGATGAATTAAATAACATAGGCAAGACCTTTATAAAATCTCTGATCTAACAAGAAAAGACAGAGATCAAACGCAATCATTCTCGATGTGATCAATATTTTACAATTTTCTCGATTTTAGAAATACTCTCAATAAAAATACAACTTAACTTTATATTAAAACGGTGGTGAAAACCGAAAATGTTTCTTATACAAAAACCGCAAGTACAATCTATATATATACCAAAATCGACAATTCCCTTCCTATCTTTAAAACTCATGGGGGAATGCTAAAAAATTTTAGCAAAATAAATTCAATTTCATAATGAATATACTCAGTGGGGAATGTCTTTTGGCAAATAAGTTATGATATCTCCTACCAAATAAGGTACATTATTTCATTCAATGCTGTGCGCTTCTTTAAAGAATGAGAACTACAGTATCCACCGAAATACAACAACATGGATTACACTATTATTGCTATTAAAGAAGTAAATATCACAGCACTATTTCTATCAATATTGTGAATCCTTCCAAGAGCTCCCTTGATAAAGATATATTGCTAGAATACAAGCATCCCTTAGAGTGTATTCTTTTATACATTCATCCTTTCGGTGATTTTCACCATATGCGGCTGGAAAATTTTTTTAAACCATTTTCTGATATAAAAAATTTTGAAACCTATTTTCTGAAACTTTCTTTTTTATTTTCCAGAAAAACAAAATAAATTTTACATAGAAAAAATCGCTAAAACATTTTACAACGATAGTATTTTTATTGTTTGCTTAATAATATAAGAAATGAAAAGATAAGAAACAAAACCTTGAGCTCTTTTGTAAGAAGATATGTAATAATAACGGTGAACGAGCTGAATAATGGTGCTAGGAAGACACACACCTCTCGAATATGCAACGTAAAATGCAGCAAATGCAACACTCTATAGATCAACGCACTCGTCACCATTAAACCTGCAAGAAATTTATATATATTTCAGAAACATTCCCAACGCTATCGTTGGTTGCAGCATTTCCCCTTCAATTCTTTGCAGATCTTATAACACTGAACTCTCCAGATTTTTACACTCACTCTATTGTGCCCCTAAATCTCTACTAAAAGTTTTACATGAATCTTTATAATATGCGAAGATTTTGACTCGCGTTCACTGAATAAAACCATTCTCTCCAATCTACTCCCCATTCCATTCTACACACTGCATCGACATATAGTGAGTGTCTCAACTCCCCTCCCCTTCCACCACAGCTTTTACAATCAATTTCAATCTCTTGTAAACATATTTGCGTCTTTTTCCGAAATACTAATGCCCTACGTTGAACTCTTTTAGATTGAGAACCTTCCAGTTGATAAAACCCTTAGTTCCCGGATGCCAGACCAAACCGTAGTTATGCCAGCAACAGACTCTGCTAGAATGAAGAAAAAAAAAGAATTAGACAAAGGACTTGCCTGGATATATGGTACCTCCTATAATTCGCCCAAGAGGATACCAAGCTCGGTCATCGAACCAATTGTGAAAGTTGTAGTACCCTTCTTCAGTTAAGAATCTTGTCGTTCGGTAGTTAAAATATGGGTCAAACTAAATAAAATCTTGAATTATAAACATATTTTGGTGGAACAAATTACTGAAGAGGGGTTTGCTGATACGGAGTTACTTCCTTTTCAAATTTTGGCAGCGAAAAAAATTCTCAATACAAGAAAAAAGTCATTTTCGAGTCAGATTATGGAAAATTCATAATTCCTCCTCTTTTTTTAAAAAATTCGGAAACTGGTTTACTGGCGCAAAGCGGTAAGAAGGAGTGGAATAATGATCCGCTAAACATTACGCTAAAAAATAGGGCGCAATGAGAGGCTCATTGATCAGCACTCCACATTTTTAATTCTAAACCTTCCCAGTGTTATAGATCATCACTGTTTCAGTATGAAAGGTTTCATTACTACTCCATCAACGAACCATTCCACAGTTACTTAAAATAAGCGAATCTGCTTCTAATATATCGAATAAATCACTGTTTTCTGTAAGAGAACAAAAAAAAAAAACATGAGATGCATCTAATTGCGAAGATGAAAGTCCTCATGTCTATAACCTCAAAGGACATAAGGTTTCCTAATGTTTAATCTCAACTACAAAGGTATCTAATCGATAGACAGTATATCTTCGATTAAAATATTTATAAGGTTCAGTATGCAAGACGAACCTCATGAATAACCGACTCGAATCGTAGGACGGAGAAGAGTCGACTGCAATTAAAGGTACATACAAAAAATATATATACATATTAAAAATATACATATATCGATAAATATATGTATATACTCGTATGTACAAATAGTATTTAATATGTGTATATGTATATGTAACATACATAACACTATGCTAAAAGATTTCAGAAGTGAACGTAATAACCAATGGGAGCTGAAAAGACTAACCCTCTCACTCCTACAAGCCCTATTAAGGTTAGCTTTCCCATAACCTGATCATCAATCGAGTTTCACTATTGAAAGAAGAAATCCCACTATGAATGGTGTGTGTTATCCAGCATACTATCCTATTTTCATCCCAAACCCCTTAAGCTAACATGTAGAAATTTCCAAATCGTCTACGCTCAAGTGCGGCAAAATTTGTACTAGAATATTCGCTATATTTTTTGTGAGATATTTTTTTGGTGAATAAAATATAAAATATTCGATTAACGACTAAAATTGCCTCATTAATCGAGCTCAAAATTGATAAAACATTTGAATATCTCAACAAATCCCATGACGATAAAAGAAAATGAATAATGCAAAATAATGGATATACCTCGAGAAAGCGACTGTACTCGCTAATGAAAGGATGATAATTTTGAGTGCCATCTCTTGCTTATCATGTGACAACCGTAAGGCTCGTATCACACCTGATGACATCGTTGCTTATCCCTTCTTGTTTGCACCACTCCACACCACTCTATAACAATGCTCAATTGAATATTCAATAGATGCTCATGTTTCAGATATTCGGATATTTGCATTTCTTTCCATTGAGGAAAATAAGTGAAGAGTTTTATAGCTTCGAAATTAATAAATCGATGATCAAATAAATCCCTTTCTCTTCACCTCGACGGATATGATAGAATATTTTTTAAAGTGGGGAGAGAATGCAAGTACCCAGATGAATCTTCAACTTAAAACAATAAAAAGATGACAGTCAATCATCGATATCGACATAGAAGTATCAGCAATTTAAGGAATACAATAAAAATGAATGAAAAAATCGACTATATCAATGCTAATGACTACTTAATTCACCTCTTAATTATAAATTAAGAAGAAAAGTTTTCACATAAGCATCAATATGTACGCTTCCTTTCTTCCCATTTTTTTTCCGGTTAGGTGGACAAGTGCGCCTTTAGGCGAGGAAATTCGATATTATAATGCAAAGATATCAATGATAACAAGCTAGTTCAACGTTAAAATGTAGCTCAACCGAAAATATATACTTCAGATTGAGATTTAAACCACACGTTTAATGGTGGCGCAATTGTCGGGGGTGCAACATCTGCCGTTTTCACTAAAGCATCACCTCCTTTACGTAACAACTGTGGGTGGGAGAACAACCAGATATGTGAAATTAACATGGCGGAGAAGCGACGAGGAGGGGGGAGGGAAGGGGAAGGAACAATCTGAATAGAATAAAAGAAAAAGAGGTCAACAAAATTTTCCATCTATTTTCAACAACAATTTGGAATAAAATCATCTAATGCTATGAATTTTCCAAAAATTTTTAAGACTATTTCTTAAAATTTCAGCAGGAATAAGCATTTCACCAAGTTCAACAATAATACTGATTTATAAGTTAATAATTTTAAAAAAAAAAATGCGAAGCAAAAACAAATGCCTATCTCAACAAATATATGAAAAAAAGAACTCACAACCCCAAGTGATTTGATTCGAAATTACAATTTGATTTGAAGTTATAAATACGAATAAAAAACAGACCCGTCGGCAAAACAAAAAACAAAAACAAACAAACAAACATGCCCAACTAATAATTCAAAAAATTTTCAAAAGCATCGCCAAAATGCGAATTCACCAACACATCCAACACCCCACCCATATTTTACCCATATGCCACGATGGCATTTTTCGAAATAAACTGAAAAATCTCGAAACGATAAATTTATGTACAGTATAAATATAGATATGTATACTTGTAGATATTGCAATAAAATATATTTCAACGACGTTTTTTATATACGTCAAATAGTAGCATACGCAATAGTTTCTTCAAGCATTTATGCAGTTATAGCAACAATAATCAACAAAGGAGATAAACAAAAAAAGGTATTGAGGAGAAACGAAAAAGAAATGGATGAAACAGTGTTTTCGCATTTTTATTTATTTATAGTCTACACATTCGAATGAGTAGAAAATTTGTGCTGCATCAATCGGATCGTTAAGAAATGGAAACAAAGAGTTTGAACAACCATTTGCCATAGGGAAATTTTTCAAAAATGAGCATTTTTATGTTTTTTTTTTTGTAAATTTTCTACACTCAAAAGGGGATTCAAAGGATTTAGAATATCTCGCGTTTCAACTCCAGTGTGAGTTTCATATACGTGCACATCAGCCACTCGTTGTCTTTTATGTCATGTTCTCAATGATTAAAATCATCGTAAAAAACCACTGTATATAGCTAGATGGATTTCGACATTATTACTTGCGGCTACTACTCGACAAACAGATATCACTACTTACCAAGTAAATCGAGATGACAAGAGAAATAAAATTCAAATCATTGTTGATAGACAATAGACATATAAAAATCTGATATGCAAAAAAAAACAAAAAAAAAACACTAAAACAAAGCAAACAAGCAAAACATTTAATAAAATGAAAAAAGAAAAAGAAAGAAAAAAAAACAAAACAAAACAACAAACAAATAAACATGCTCACTCGTACAACAGATGCTTAATTAATGATGCATCATGCGCTAATCTCTTCTCTTTCCTTATATGTTTATCTAATATATCTTTGTCTAGCATTTATCTTTTTGATATTTCATCGTTCTCTTTTCATTACCCTCACAACCCACTCGACTGCTTTTGCTGTCTTTTCCTCTATATGGCTATAGGAATCGTATTTGTCCATTTTCATGAAATCCGTTGAAGTTTTTCTATGTTACAGAAATTCACCAATGACTACCATATTCGATGTCCCTTCCTATTTTTGAAGCATAAGGCGAAAGAAATTTGACATCAGTCGATTAATAACGAATGGCTGATGTTTGCCGAATATCGTATTCGCTCGAATAAAAGCCCCCCTTCAAATAAAAGCATATCATAAGAAACCTAGAAGTGCTATATGCTGAGATCTACTATATGCCTATATTTTTTAAGAGGTGTTTTATTAGAAAAACGAAAAATTTGCATAATTTTCATATGAGCAATAAAGATATTAGCTATAGTCCTAACAGTAGATACCTTTCGTTAAATTTATTAAAGAAATCTCTTCGAAATCACATTTTGCCGCAGATAATGGCCAACCATTTCTCATCGTTTTCAACATACGTCGACAAACGTTACGCTCTATATCATCGTCATAATCATGTCTCCTGAAAGTAGTGACTTTCTGAATATATTAAATCCTCTCCGACCACAGTAAACTTCGAATAAAAGCCCACCCCCCTCCCCCCACATAATGAACTCTCACCATTCTATAAACCCATTTCAAAGTTTGGCGAATAAATAAACCTCGCACCTATAATCTCTCAGCCATCATGAAAAAACAAACAATTCTTTTCACATATATGAAATGTTGAATCGTGCTTGAAATTCGAAAACAAAGCAAACGTTGAGAATACGATTTTAAGAAGCAAGAGAGTGATGTGAATTGTTAGCGTTTTTACTAATGAGCTCAACTTTGAATCACCAACCAATCTAAATTTTTTTTAAAATATTTGTCCACAGTCAAAAACATTTCTTTGCATCTATAAAGCTTTGTTTTGTTTGATGTTCTTATTTTTCAGAGAATAATCTATGGCACCGCTATGGCTATTCTGCGAGAATATTTTTCATAGAACAAAAATGATCGGACCGGAAACGGAACCGGAATTTTAATTCAACACTACTGTTCACATCGGAAGAGAAAGATCAATGTGAAACTAATAACTGCCCTAGGCAATATCTCTTTATATCTGCAAGATAGTGAATTGTCCATCAAGAATTCAGTTGTACCACTAAATTGTTTGTCTATATCTGAGATCAACGAATATATGTCGATTTCCTTTGTTAAAATTACCCTCTTCGTTGGGCAACTCTTTGAATAGAAAAAAAAAACGCATATTTGAATATCACATTTTCATCGCTTATTGATTTATTCTCATAAATAATCTAAGAAACGTGGAAAATTTAATAGCACTCATTATTATTGATTACTTTTTTTTGTATTATTGAGTGAATCCAACTTACCAATAATAAGATGAGTTAACCATACATCGAGGGCATCTGAAGATGAGTTCACGAGATACGACAAGTGGATCGTCTTCAGATTCGTTCCTCAATTTTGCTATATCTTCATTGCTTACAAGCGGTGCCTATATTGAATAAACAATTTTATGGAAAAAAAAGTAACAATTTTATGAAAAAAAAAAGTATTTAAAAGTTTTGATTTGAATGATAAATGATTTGAATGGCAAAATACAACTATTAAATAGAAGATTGTTTAACTGTATTAGCCAATAAAATATACCTAATTAAGGCATTTCCATTCTATAAAGGTATCAAAATGCAACATTTCACAGGATTTGTTGAAAGATTGAAGTAAAACTACTATAATTTTATTAATATCAACCGTAAAAATTTAAAAATTTACATATTTCTTACATACAATTTACAGTCGAAACGATAAATGTTTTCATTGAACTATTTAAACTATACAAATAAAAAACCTACAAAGATTTCTTTATTGGAAGAGAAAAGCGTTTGTGGCATTGGCGTTCCATTGAATCCAGCACAACTTCTTGGCCGTAAATGTCCAATACCAATATCCGCAAACTGTATAATATTTTCATGGCAATTCACCTTAATAAATTGTTTATTTCAATGATTTTGTTTACTTCAGTATTTTCTCTAATCTATTTTTAGTATTATATGCTTTTCTATTTAATAATTTTGTGTTAATATAAATAAAAATATAAATGCTAAAATTACTTCTCAATATAATCATTTATGTAACTTTCTGTGGGTATTTGATTTTATAGAACTTCATACATATACTATCGGGAATCATAATGCAACATATTCTTCACCAATAAATCATCATTGTAATTTTTATTTGTTATCTATTCGAAGTGGATATCATTGATGAATTAGAAATTAATAAAATTTTATGAGGACTGAATTCGTTTGACTAATTTATTTTCATCTCCCCTCAAAAAATATTTCATTTTTCCATCAGATCCTAATCTCCCTCTTTCTTTTCATTTATTTTCACTATGTAATTGCTAAATATATTCCACTTAAACAAGTAGTATCTATAGGAATGAACAGAGGATATTGCATATTATCCGCCAAATATCTATCAAAAAATGATAAAAAACTGATATACGATGAGATAACTAAATAATGATGCACACCATCTTTACTATATGCTATTATTCATACATTCCTATAAGAGTTAACAACAATGCGAAAAAAATATTTCATAAAAATTTATATTATATTGCTTAGAAATTTAAAAAAAAAAAAAAATTCTTAAATTATTACCACTTCCACTTTGTTGACACATTTTATATTTCTTCCTTTTTCGAGAAATTTTTGCATTGCGAATGCAATCCCACCATGACCAAGACTTAGTTTACAATTCTTCTGAAATGATTTCTTTAATATATGCAAAAATTTTAAGTAGAGAATATCGCTTAATAAAAAGCAATTTTCTTTTTTTTTTGATATGCAAATAGTAAATATTATTTTACATCTTTTGATATGACGCTGGCGATAACTCTAATACTCTTTCCTATTATAATTCGAATCGAATTGATTCAAAATAATTGCCACTATCTTAGTAGAAAATTATTGATCGATTGAACTAAAGATCAAAATTTTCATTCATTGAATTCTTCAATTTTCATAGTGATTAAATATGATTGAGAAGGAAATTAAATGGCGAATAATTATATGCATCATGTTCAATGTATGTTCAACCAATCAATTTTTAATTCTTTTTTTTTTTCTATAACCTACTTCATATACCATACATTCACAATTCATTAGGCGTTACATTTGAACTTTTAAAGAGTAGAAATATTATATAGATAACTAGCATATAGAAGATATATTAAAAAAAAAAGGTGCTTACCTTGCTAAATTGCTTAGCGTTTAAAGGTATAGGACCATATTTGCAATGCCATAAATTGAAGCCCTTCTTTCCATCGTCAATAGCTTTTATAAGCGACAATACAGTGGCATGTTCCTCCTGAATGGGATTTTATAAATGAACATAAAATTATTAATTCATTTTAATTTTTTAACGTTTCAAATTTTAAACATCTACTAACGCCAATGATAATCTAGAAGATAAGCGCAAATGCATGGTATATTAGAATTAAAAATATTATCAAGCAACTTATTGCAGCATTAAACCCGCAATTAATATAACCCCATATATGCATTTATCACCGTTCTTTGCTCATTTGTGAGTGAAAAAGGAATTCAGTAGACGGAAGCTAGTCATGTGAACTAAAGAAACCAATGATCCCTTCATTTCCCCCTCCACATCCCCTCACGCCAATAAACACAACATCCACCATTTAATCGACATTGTAAAAATTAAAGCATCAATACCGTCAATGCTAACATTTAGAACAGTTTAGGTGGATGAGTGTATCTACAAAGAAGTGCAAATACTGCAATCGACATAGATGATTCAGTACTCATCACAACAT
Source organism: Baylisascaris schroederi (assembly GCA_006503575.1). Lineage (NCBI taxonomy): Eukaryota > Metazoa > Nematoda > Chromadorea > Rhabditida > Ascarididae > Baylisascaris > Baylisascaris schroederi. The sequence continues at coordinate 298,935 of QEWY01000118.1, read as the reverse complement.
TGCAGCAGTAGATTCAAATAGTATAATAAATTTCATGGGAAAGAAATGGAAATTTCCAATATATGTAAGTAAAAATGAATTAAATAAGAAACACATACAATAGCTTTAGCTTGAAGAGATACGAACGCAACGTTGGCACCTATCAATATGAAAGTTGTAAGCGTTTCGATCACCGTAATAATAGTGCATTGCTTACGACGCAATAGAAAACGTAACATTCGCATCATACGACCACGACTACGAGTTAATGAGTCACTTCTCTGAAAGACAACAACCACATCACTGCAATAGTGGCTAATCGTTGAGCATTTTCATTGTTGTGCATGTCGATTCGTGAAGTACTTAAGCGCACTAAGCGATACATTACATGAAGGTGTATTTATTAGAATAAATGATGTATAGTATTATGTGCGTGTTTAGAAATGATTAGACAAGTCGAGAAATATTGCAGCATTTTTGAGCATTTCTATGTTTCATATTTTAATCGAGACGTGAAGTGGTATTGCTTACTGCACGATCGGTTTAAAGAGGGCTCCGACCAGACTATCTAGCTTCCTCCTACCCGGTCATTTCAACCAGGGTCTTCTTAGAGACGAAGGCGGTGGAGCAAACCAGAACTATTTTCTTGAGTGGAACAACGATGAATCGACTCGTCATAGAGGGCTCCGACCAGACTATCTAGCTTCCTCCTACCCGGTCATTTCAACCAGGGTCTTCTTAGAGACGAAGGCGGTGGAGCAAACCAGAACTATTTTCTTGAGTGGAACAACGATGAATCGACTCGTCAGTATCCGATGCGCAGGCGATAAGCCTAAGCCCTAACCTTCATGCTAACTTATAACTTCAACTAAATAAGTGAAAGTGATATGAAGAGACCATTCATTCGCAATGAATGCTTTATCGATTAAAGTAAATAAAGTAAATAAAGGGGAAGAGGAAAAGTAAAGCGGAAGGTGATGGAGAAGAGGGAGAGGTCTTATATCACAAAACATGCGAATATAATTCATGAAATGAATCGTAAATAATAACTGCATGGATAGATAAATAAATTATGTATATAGAATAGAATGGAAAGTGATGGAAATAAGAAAGTTAAATATTGAAATTTAATATGTAAATTTAAATAAACAACTTCGGTTACGAACAGGTAACGTATTCTCATGAAGAAAGCAATCGTCGAAATGGGTATAATAGAGTTCATCTTGAAACTACTCCTTCTTTATAGTCATGGACATTCCTTGAACCTTATAGATTGAAAGTGGAAACATTGAGCGTGTATAAGGACGAAGGTTATACGTCTAATATAGCAAAAAATGCAATATGTTTGAGTACAGGAATACAATATGTAAAAGTACATGAATACGAATATGCGTGAACACAAGATGAATAAATAAATAATAAATAAATAGGAAATAAACAAGTAAATAAGAAATAAATAAAAAAATAAATAAACAGATGAATAAATAAATAAATAAATAATTGAATAAATAAATAAATAAATAAAACGCATGAAAACAAGTCATATTATGAGTAGATGTAGAAAGCAGATATATATGAGTACGCCTATAAACAACAAATATTACTAATATACGAGCAAGTTATAATTTAACGTTTAATAAATGCTTTCATTTTATTACTCAAGAAAATATTCAAACAATTATCACTAATTATATTTATTCGAATTTATAATTTATTCTAAATTCTAATATTCTAATGAATTAAATTATCACTAAATAAGTCATCGGAAAATTTTTTACTTATTCAAATTTCTTGAAAGTCAACGATGATGGAAATGAAAGAAAAATGCTGCATGGTAGTTGCAAACAACAAATAATACTTCTCAACGAACCATAGCTATATTGAACACGTCGCACCGTCCACTCACTTCAGACAATCAACGAATGAGCAACGATCAATGTTGATTTTGTTGTGCTGTATTCTAATCTTTAAATATTGAAAATTTACATTTTTGCAAATTATATTCTATGTCATGTATGCAAATATTGACCATCTTGCAAGCTGCTCCTCATTAATTATATGATAATGAAGTAATCCTAAACAGTATATTCCTATGCACTAAATAGACAACAAATTCGATCTATCTCATCAATTATCTAGCTGAAATGGACGGTAATATGTCATTTAGGAGGAATTACAAGCTTTTTCACTGTAGAAAACGGTATGTTCTTGGGACACCATATCTTCTCATATCCTTTTTTTTTTTAAATCAACAGTCAGTTTTTTATTTTATTTTTTATTTCGTTCACTGAACGGTGGTGGTGTTGTATTCATTGGGTATATGGCGTCTGATTGTCGTACAGATTACATACATTCCCTTCGATTTGTTCATCCTCTAGCCCACTGAAGAGAAGCATCATGCCAACCGTCAGTTTTCATCTCTCCTATGCTAGACAACTTTTCACTTTCAATTTCCGTTCAATTGAACCGCTTTTCGATGTTGATATGTTATAGTATAAGAAATATAGGAATGAAGTATAGGGGACCTCTTATTCCATATTCCTACACTTTCTATATTTTCATTGCTCATTTATAGAACAGCGAAATTAGCCCTCGATTCGATTTCCGTTTATTATTTGGGCAAATCAAACGACAGCTATTTTCATTCAATTTATTTTTCCATAACTAGCGTGGATAAGGATAAAACTAACTATGAATAAATATTACAACTTATAAATTCCAAATATTTCACTTAGCAAAAAAAAAATTCTATTGCTAATTTTCCGCTATTTATTATTATTATTACGGACGACTTATTTCATAAAAGAAATTCTTTAGTTATCTTTAAAAAATAAAAAAATAAAATAAAATAAAAACTCGATAGTTATCTTCAAAGAAAAAAATCCTCATATAGGGCATAGACTCATAGTGAAACTTTAATATTATTTAGATTATAAAGCAGTAATCAATCAATAAATTGTTAATTTCTAGGCAAATTTACTTTTCTTCAGATTTGCGCTCATGTTTTCACACAAATGACTCAATCAACGCATCCTATTGTTATGTCTGCACAGACCGACCGGTTTAATCGTATCTCAACAAATAATGACTAATGGTGATACAGTCATACTTGAAGTAATCTAATACTGCATACAACTATTTTTTTTAAATATATTTATTTTTTCTGTAACCTAAATGATGGGAATATAATTCGATCAGCGCAAAATAAATATAAATTTTTTTAACTTCAATGAATATACAACTATTTTCGAAATCGTTGCATCAACGTAAACTATGAAATAGAATGCAAATCTCTGGCGTATAGTAGAATCAACAAAATTTTATCGCCTTGAATAGGATTTCAATTCGAGAAGATCGAATAGATATACATATAGATATAATTGTATGTAAATATACGCATGACGCATTCACAGTGAGTTTAGCGTATGCAAATTTCTAAAAAGCGCGTAAAAATTTCACGTCAAGAATTTTGCATACAATAGTGAACTCGATATTGACGAATGGGAGTATTTGGAGGAGTCATATGGATACTAATATTGAGAAGAGCTCAATCTAGTCGTTGAGGCAGAAATTTTTTTTTTAAATTTTTATAGTAACTTCCTTAAATTTTACATAAAAATTGCGTTTAATAGCTGATTGGATTTCGGAGTTTTTATATGCGGCTCTTCACATATCTTACAGGTGAAAGGATGGTTACAAATGGCGAAAATATTGGCGAACAGAAACGTTCACGAAAACGACATCATCCACAAAAACGACACATTGAGATCATTGATTTCCCACAATTACAGCAACGAAGTTTGAATGCGCTTTTCGAATATTATGAAGCGCATGAAGCCGTATGTAGACTTATGAAAGAAGAAAATCGACAACAAATAGACATCGATAAGGCAATAGAACGCCTTCAAAAGAGCATCGAAGAACGTTCGAAATGCGATCGTCTTGTCGATCAGTATCTTCTCGATAATCATATTGACTTTCCTCAAGCGATTTATGGCTCAGATATCCACTCAAATCTAGGCCTCAACACTAACGATGCCAAAAATGACAAATCAAGCCAAGTAATCAATCATTTCCCTTATGAAACACTAATTAAATCTTATAATCTCAAATAAACATCATACAGCTTATGAAGACTTTGTTTCAGATGAGGTTAATACTTTGCGATCTTCAGCTAATAGTTAGGCTATGTTACCTAGTATTCATTTATATTCCGTTTTCTGTGCTCTCTCATCTCTCAATCTCCTTCTTCATTACTCAATAAAAGAATAGCAATTATTTTTTTATGATTCTATTAGTTTCACTGTTACTGAATGATCATGCATACTGGCTGCTACGACAGTTGCGCCTTCGAAAATTGTCTCCCCTTGTCGGTAAAGTAATTAAAGCTTAAGCTCATTTCTACATTTGGAATATTTTGAATATGATAACTAACATTTTAACATAAATTAATATTTAAATATCTTCCCGTTTTCTCGATAGGTCCAATCTTCTAAGATGGCAACCGCTCGCTGGAAACGGCGCAACTGTCGCATAGTCAGGCGCTGCATATAACCTTTCAGGAGCATAGTCAGCTTATTCCATGGACAATTTGGAGAATGCATAAGCTGTGTCTATATAAGCTTTCTGAGCTTAAATAAGTAAAAAATCACCAAAAAAAAAAAACGATAAGCGTAGATTAAACCACTTTAAACATCTAGATAGACTATATGAGAGTGTAAACGATGAGATAGATTTCAGATTGTAACCTATTCATGCGATATGATAGCAAACAATCGATCAGTGACAAATGCGCCACAATACGCTGAATCGGATAACAATGGACTTACATCGAAAAACAATGAGGAATGCATTGTTGAGAATATTCGAAGATGGTTCATCGAGAATAAAGCAGTTAAGGATTGTGAACAACGATGTATGAATATAGTGGAGGTGGTTGATGCTTTTCTAGCTAGCGCAAAGAAGACGACGATTCAAACAACGAAAAGCCCTATGAGTATGCAAATTAACGCTGAGGATGAGCATCGAATGCACAACGTTCATAACGATGATTCGATGAGTTGTATTATCGTCGATGATGATAATCGTGAAGAAATGATGGATAACGAGCAAAACATCGTAATGCAAACCGATCGTATTGCAATCATCGAAGAAAATAAACACCGCAAAGAATTACGAATGAATATTGAAACAATCAACGATGAGAGTCTTACGAATGAAACGATAGTGAATCGAAGTGAAACACCGATGAGTATTTTGATTATTGATGATGATGGCGATGTGAAGAACGATGAACCGACCGGTTACACAACTATAGATAGCAATAATGACATCGATTCATCACAGATGGAATCTAACCATAGAGGAGAGAAGACTGATGAATGTCTAACCGAAAATTTGATGGAATACACAAATGAATGGGAACAACGATGCTTAGCAATAGTACCCACTCATGATGCATTTCTAAATGAGGCAAATAAAAACGTTGAAAGAAGTGAAACACCGATGAGTATTATAATCTTAGAGGATGATATTAATAATACTCAAAATAATGAAGCAATTCGATGGGATTACGAAACGATACAAATAAACAAAAATAATAATGAATGGGAAGAGCGATACTTGAACATTGCACCCATTCATCACGATGCGTTGTTTCTCAATAACGCAAATGAACAGACGACCACCCCAAGAAGTGGAACACCACTGCCTTTGATCACTGCGAATGAATATGTCGATACCGCTTCGTATGCAAATTGTTGTGATCAACCAAATGAATGCACATTTCGAAACTTTGATACTACTAATGATCGAAATATATCGAATAAGAAGAATATTAGAGAAAACTGCATTGCTCGAGAATCGATAGCAAAAGAAATGTTCGAAAATATTGCCGAATGTGATGAATGTGTGACTATCGAAGATCTAACACCAACATTGCAAACAAATACGGAATATCTACAAGATATTGAGAAGGAAGTTTTCGATGAATGGTTTATGGAGATTAGAAAAGAAAGAGAATGTTGCCATAAAATGGCTAATAAAGAACTTCAAACAAACGAAAAACAAACTAATGAAACTAATTTAATGGAATTCATTTTTATTAATTCCAAATATAAATCAATGAGGAGAAAATTATCTCGATCACATGTTATTTGCTATAAAACAATGAAAAAACTACAAAAAATGGAGGAAAATAATGAAAAACTTAATCAACGAATCGAAGAATTAACCGCAAAATTAAATCGTCGTGATATTGAAGCAATGAAACAAATTCTCGAATATGATCATCTTAAAGCAACACTTAATGAGGCAAATGAATCGTTGGAAAAACAACGCAAACAAAATGCTGAATTATTTGAAAAACTTAATAATAGTGAATATCAATTATTTATCTTACAAGATGCTCTTAATACGATGTCAACATGTAATATGGAATTAAGCGCATATTTAGAACAAACACGTATAGAAATCACCGCCACTAAAGCTCAATGTGAATTGTTGAAAGAGGAGAAGAAAACACTCGAGAAACAAGCTGATGCATTAAAAGTAACAACATTAAATGCTCGACAAGCATATATGCAAAGTGCATCACGATTCGATGTGATAATCGATTCGAATAAACAAATCGTCGATGAACGTGATGCATTTCAAAAACAACGAAATACTATTTACTGGAATCCATACGGAGAAATATTTCGTCCACTACAGAGTAATATTGCAACTATACAATCACCGATTACTACTAATCCAAGTGGTAATGCTTTCAATTGTGTTATCATACCAGATGCAACAGATCCTTCAACTATTGTCGGAGCGAATAATCTTATAGCTATGCGTCATCCACTTCCGCAAATGTCTTTCACTCAATATCCTCAAATGCAGGTATCTTTATTCTTCATATTATTGTAAGCAATTTTTTTTCTCATTTTTTTTTTTTGCAAATTCTTGAAAACTATTCAATCCGACAAGACTCGTTTCCGCTTTTAGTTCTATAGATCTTGAACGTTCTGTAGAGCTACAATTGCTATTGAAAGATCTTGCTGCCAAATCCTAGGACAGGAAGAATGGGTAAGTCAGAATAAGAGAAGAGGGAAGGAGAGGAGGAACTTCTGAGAACGAATTATGGCTTATGCACGTCTGTTCGATCAAATATATTCAAACAAAAGGTGAAATGTTCAACTTTGTTACTTATAATCTACAGCTCCGATCTAAGTTTTTCTGTATGAGACGTTGGCTGTTGTGCAACTGAAGCAGAATTCATACACAAGGTCAATTTCACAGGGAAATTGACTGACCAAGTTCCTAGGTAAAATTTCTTTGTGTCGTTAAGTGGTCTGACAAGTAGCTAAACCAATAGTTGGGTAAGTTGCAACTAAATAAACTCGCATAGGTGTTCATTTCATCGTTTGATCATCGTAAATAAGCACATAGTGCAATCTCTGTATTTATTTAGGCCAGCAACCGAACTTGAGGTTCACCAAGTACGGCTATTAGGGTACTTAATTAATAATTTGAACATAGATGGATGCATATATATATTTATAAGTAATCGTTTTTCAATTTCCATTCAGTAAGAACGGAGTGTTTTCTTTAGGCAGCTCCAGCGCCTCCAGATGGCACTCGAAATTTGCCAACAAAGACTTCAATGGCAACAAGTAATTTTTTCTTCATTTCATCATTTACTAAATTAGAAAGAACTTAATTAGTTTTTTTTTTTTTTTTTTGAATGCTCTGTGCCAAAAATCATCAGATTTTCACTACAAAGAACGCACCGAACCACCACTTTCTAAGGTATTGTATCGCATTCTCTTCTGCATTTTTGAAATATATAGATATCTTAGCCAATCAGCTTTTTAGACGGTACCACTTTTAATCGAAATATTGTGGGGTCAAATGTCACAGCCAAATGAAGAAGTTCAAAGTTTAGCACTCTCTAAAAGAATGCATGAAACTAAACTAAACCTCTCTTTATAACCATTTCAAAAATTCTGTGTACTCATTGAGTTTGCGGTGTATAATACGATAGTGAAGCGATTCTTTTTATAACCTCTCCACTATACGTACGCATATTTTGGAAACCTATAAATACTACATTCTTTAGTGCTTATAGGAGTGGGAATACGTAGATACTTTTCTCAATAAGTTGTTTCATTTGATAGCTAAGACTAACATACGACGTCGACGACCACGCAATGGCAATGGCAATACTGACGGTCAAACACAGCAAATTGCAACGCCACATGAAGATGCAACTCGTCCACAAGAAAATTCGGATCAGCGTGGTGATAGCCCCATTAATGTTGTTGATATGCCCTAAAATGCTCTCTTAATTTTTTTTACAATTCAAAATTTCTTATAAATTTTCACATTTTTTCATAAACTTTTTTTCAGTAAATTCTACTCCCACTATCATCCGTGAAATAAACCCTCCAAAGGAATAATGGGACTTCTTTCAAAAAGTTACTGAATCTTCCTTCTCTATAAATCTAATATTGCTATATTTTATTGTTGCTTTTTATACTATGCTATTTTATATTTGCTGTATCTACATAATATTATGTACGATGTATGACACTTTGCACGTTGCGAGCGCTTGCTTTTTAGGAAATGCCATCTTTCTACTCCACCTTCCCTCCTTTAGTTTTTTTTTTTCGCCACATCAAAAATTATTTTCAAATTGGGATTTTTCAAAAAATTTGCATTTATTTCTCACACTCTATCGCCTTAAATTGTTCTACTCAACATATTTTTGCCTCTAATCATTCCAAAAGTTCTAGTCATTCCCCTATTGAGGCATTTCGACTAACAATCGCCTCTTAATACACTCCGAACTTTCACCGCCTGTTTGCTCTTCTCGTACCTTAAAAAAATTTCCTTCATCCCACTTCAGCGGTACCATCTACACATTTTACTTCAAAGATTCTATGGTCATTTTTGATGCTCTTTTATATGCAAACGAGAATACAATTAAATTTCATTGGCAATACAAAATGCGGATTTCTTTGCTGAAATTCATCGCCATCAATATAAACAACGCTCGAATCACAGATAAAATATGCACAAATAAAAAAAATTATGGACAATATCGAGTCTATTTGAGAAGGTAAAAGCCACCCTATGGCAGCAACACATCAGTATAGAGTTAATCGCAACGATGCAAAATCTATAAGGATAGGCCTCGTAATTCCCTATCAATTTGCCCAAAAAATCATCTAGGTAAAGCTTCGTTTTTCGCATCCCCTCATTTATGTTAGCTGCATATCGATGAAAAAAATTTTCACATTATTGCAGTTTACTGAGATTACTGCTTGTAGTTTTACCGGTCAACGTTTACTACATCCGTTTTCTTTTGCGTGAAGCTCTATTGATATTTTTGAGGCTCGTGGTTATTCTGAATTATTCCACTCGTTAAAATTAATTTTTTCTTGGTTATATTTTACCAACTACGGTTAAACATTTCCACTGCTTATTGTTGGTTATATTATATGGTTATAGTTTGGTCGGTTTTTTAGTTTACATCTACGTTTTTGCATATAAAATACGAGCATATAAAAGTTATCAATGAAGTAATGGCATCGGATGCGTCTATGGTGAATGAGATGAAAAGTGAGCGATGGGCATTAGCATGGAATAAATCCACTCATTAAACATAAAGGGAAGACGCAATAAAAACCGATGAAACAAAAACAGTAATCCTCAAAACATAATTAAGTTGTATGATGCTATACGGATATATGAGGAATAAAGTGACCAATGTATATTTGTCAATCAAATGAAACCGCTTGGTGACAGCCGATAATTTACAGAAAAAAAAAGCCGACCAACATCGGAAACACATATATAAAAGCTATATTGTAATCTTAGATTTTGGATCTTCGCTTAGGATATGCAAATACCCTTCAAATTGGAAATGAGGCAAGAAATTAGGTTTTGAAGTAAAACCCAAATGAGTAAACATGTATTCTCGAATGCTTCTACCAATCCCTCTCCACCCCTTTCGTTGCGTTATGAATCTATTCGATTTAATGACGCATAATCAGTTAACGCTTCAGCCTTAGGTAAAATGTGTAGATGTTACCGAGTTGGCGTAAACATGTATGCAAATATGATGAGATAAAAGGCTTTTTGGTACAAAATTCCCAAATAACAAATAAATCCGCTTTGATGATAGAAACTCGAATCTGAGCTACCTCTGAACCAGCTGCATCACTTGTCGTAACGTGTGCTCGAATTGAGGTACGACATGCTGCTCAGCATGCAATATTTCAGATGTAGTCGACGCACACTGTCGCAATTGTCGAACGAATCCTTCCAGCCTATTCAAAAGCTCTCTGAAACATAATTAAAACGCATCAACAAACCTATATCGAAATTTTGAATGCGGTGAAATATTTTCGGCAAAAATTGCACACATATAATGAAATTGCTGCATAATATCCGAAAGGCGAATAATAAGTGCATGTTGAGCTTCGTTATTATTGCGTTGTGATGATATTACACCACGACCGATACGTTCATTGCGTAACTCATTGATACATGTTTCTAGACGTCGATACAACTCAACAAGAGACTCTTTATTCACCTGAAAATATTTCATCCTTTTAGTGCAATTCTAAAATCACTCAAAAAATATGGATATTTCTCGAAAAGTTGCTCGATCAATATAACTCCTCATTCCAGGAACGCTACAAAAATGGGAAATGAAAAAATGGTATACTTAACGCATTCGGTGCTGTGACTTCCTCCACACTGAGAGGAAGAGAGGCATCTACCCTATAGATACAGAAGTCTTTATATAGAAAGAAGTAAACATCGAAACGGCGTGAATCAGAAGGTATTTAAGATGCCTTCTGGTCATCCTGTAAACAAACATGACCATAACTGCGAATATATCGAGTGATGCTTTTATTAACCTAGAGTGAGCATATATCATTGAGAAAGTTCACAAGCATTAAACATGATCTCTTCGATTATTTTATACATCGTTTTCCGCAGTGAAAAGCTGAGATATACTTTCACTTCAAAAATTACAGGATATCAAAAGTTGCAATAGATGTTTTCAAGGAAACAAACCGTTGGAGAGGATGGATCACGTGGACTAGAGACGATCGCTTCGCAAGTAGCGCCTGAACTACTACCAGCCTCCTCCAACATCGAGAACCTCTTCTCTCCACTTCGAGCAATCACACCTAAAGGCAACTTCTTTTTAGAAGTATTGAATTTAAGAGAATCATATAAAGTTTTTCTACCACAAAGAATGTTTGAGAAAATACACAAGTTACTAGAATCAGTTGCGCCACCACTTAGGAGAGGGCAATAAGGATCTGTAATGAAAGGATTTGTAACCTGCAAACGCAAATATTTAATGAAAAACAAATGAAAATGTGTAACGGAGTACAACATATACGCCTTCGTATTCCATTCATCTAACCAACTACTAGTTCCGTAAATTGCAAAACATGCAGAATAACGTTTCGAAACCTTCAATTGGTCAAACCGCCCACATACATCCTGCGTGAGGGAACCCATTCCTATGCATCGACTGGTATATAACAGTACAACTATCTGATAATTTAAGATTTTACTAAAGTCGTCCCTTCGAGCTAGATGTTTACACAGGACCCATACGGCACGTTATAACCACTAACTTTGGTTATAAGGGCTTTGATGGCTACCAAGTCGGAACTATATGATTGACAGAAAGATAAAAATACATATACATATGACAGTGAAATAATGCGCTTTGCAAAAGCGTATAGAATGTTAGCAAAGGAGAAAAAGCTTCATCCAACCTTACAGTCCGATAAAGAAACGATAATTGGAACCTATGAAATCGAAAAAAAAGAAGAATGTCAAACGATGTTGCCCGGATTTCGGCTGAGATTTCCTTTCACAGAGGCACGAAAACACTTTCATCCACAGTTAACGAATGATGGCTACCTCATTTCAAGGCGAACTGCTAAGATGTGAATCTCCGGCATAAAAACTTCAGGTGTTAGAGCATCAAAATGTATCTTATAAGAAAGAACCTTTCGAAGGTCCTGTCGGATGAGCATTGCCCAACTTCTCGAACTTTGAAGCGATGTCCCGAAGTGACTGAGCACGAACCATTCCATTGAGATCATTCTCAGCACTTTCACTCAACGAACTCATTTCATCGGCAACGCCCCCTAAGCATCTCAACTTGTATCCTTTGCCTTCTTCGTGCCTTACTGCGCTGTCCACAGAACCATTCTTCATTAGAATAACCGAGTTTGTCTTAAAGCAATATATTTATTCAACACAACGAAATATTTCCATTTTCTGGTGAATAATCGAAGGATATAGTGAAAAAAGGTGTGCAAATTTCGTGACGCTAGAAAAAACAGCAAAAGATGCTACGATCGACGAATGACGACAGCTTCAACAGCGGAAATTACAAAAAGATGGTATTATCGATTTTCGAGGAACCAGCTAATCATAACGTTGCCTAAAGAAACAATTAACCGGAAACATGTTTCCTTAATCACAAGATCCAAAACACATATATTCAAAAGAATATTGTTCAATTCTTGTCTTTCTTCGCAACAATCGGCGCAAAGAAAATTGCAGTTGTGATGCAATTACCTTGTTAGCCCTCTGCAGTGTCGAGAATGGCCGTGGCTGAGGATTCAACCGATCTGGCTTTGTTGGTCGTTGCCTCTCCACCTTCTCCATACACATTGCTGGCCTTGAAGCTGAAAGAGTCGAAATTCATCAAGGCACAACAATAGACTTTTTAAAGAGTGCACTTTTGTTGCATAGTTGTGATGCAATTACCTTGTTAGCCCTCTGCAGTGTCGAGAATGGCCGTGGCTGAGGATTCAACCGATCTGGCTTTGTTGGTCGTTGCCTCTCCACCTTCTCCATACACATTGCTGGCCTTGAAGCTGAAAGAGTCGAAATTCATCAAGGCACAACAATAGACTTTTTAAAGAGTGCACTTTTGTTGCATGATTCAAAGTAAGAGCGAAAAAACCTCATTACAGTAATTTTGGATTAGTTAGTGTCGAAAAGTCAACCGCTTAGTTTTGAAGTGGTGAAAAATGAGGATCTGCAGCTGATCTTCAAAGGTTACACCAAGAAAAAACGGATTTACTTGAAATAAGCTGAATCATGGTCAACTACAGATGAACATTTGATAAACTTTCTAAACCTCAACGAGATAAAATCAAAATGCTCAACTAAGTGCACTTAACTGACTTAGCAAGTAGAAATATATAGCAGTTAGGTATTCACCCAACAAAAGCAAAGCTCCATTTTATCTCCAATGGAGCCGGAGCAGCGCTGGAGGAAGATTCAAAATAGTACCGGATGTAGATTCACCGTCCGATGAGTCACTACTCCGTGTATCGGACTGCACCGAAAACGGGCGATGATGTTGTAGCGGTGCAACCTTCTGTGTAATAAGTGTTCGCACCCGGGCAGTTTCAGCTCCTACTGGCTCATTGCGATCCGCTGGCCTGAATTCCCTAAAACCGTTACCCCAAATATTAGCACACTTTCTATAATGCCCATAATGGCCATACACAATTCGCTTATGACAACAATGTTCATATCAACACAAATGCTAATATGCATAACGGTGTTGTGAAGTGAAAACCATTTCGCACAGAAAAAGACAAAGTAACAAAAAACAACGAAGTAATCAATCAACATCAAAGCAATACGAACCATTCATCGTCGTTGTTGCCTTTCTTCTTTTCAACATGTCGCAACTGCCTTATTCTTGCCCGTAATTCACTTTCCTCACCCTCTGAGATCTCCTTTTCCTCTTCTTGAGGAATCGAATCGACGGCCCCTTTAGTGCGATCCTCCTTCCGTAATTTTGCGTTGCCTCTACCTTTTGACTTCCATTTTTCATCAGTTTGTGAAACGCCATCAACTTTCATAACCTGAAAAACTATTCCTTATGGATGTTTTTCCATCGATGAAACATTTCTCAAGAAAGACCATCAAATACTTCTAACAAAAACCATAGCAAATCCCAATCTACAAACAATTAAGCCATATTTTGGGTGTAAATCGGCATTATCAGATGAGATTAGAAAACAAACCCTTCGCGGCTTTGGTTCGGGTTTCGAAACAATAGCGACAGAAGATGGTTCCACTTTTGGATTTGTCTCAGCAGGCGGTGTACCTAAACTCGTTGAACTTGACTCCGAAAGACTTGGAGCGGCGACAACTGGAGATTCGGATTTGGTTTTCTTAAGACGTTGTTTCAATTGCTGCAGCAACTCGTTTTGTCCGTAGTTCACGCTTTCGCTCATCGCATCGAAACTCCTTAACACGAAAACACTCTATAAACTCATTTTCCATATTTTGCTTGTAAATAGGGCAGTCGAAGTAGATGGGAATAAACTTTATTCACTTTAAATGAATAAAACAAGTGAAGCAAAAAGGAATGACTACATTAGGATGAAGACCTCAGCTTTAACTAAGGGATCTTTCTTGTATCCTCAAGGTCTACTCCCCTCCCGTCCATTGGTAGGGTGGCTTAATCTGGCTCAATAAAAATTTGTATAATTCCAATCAGTTTCACTGCACATATTTTAGATGTTTTTTCCCTATACTAGAGAGCGATCACAAAGATAATGGCTGACTTAACAACAATATTGAATATTCAATAAATGAGTACGCATTACCTGGCTGCATTGTGTGAAAGAATAGGAATTGCATCTAAAGAATCGTCTGAAAGAGTGCCACCATAATCTGCACTATTTCCTGCCTGTTGCATTTTCATCGACTCAAGGTACGCATCGATACGTGCGTTCTTTGGCATTGTTCCGAATTTGCTCACCGCTTTACGCACATTTTTCTCTGCCAACGGAGATACGATCACATCACCCGATAACTCTTCTATAAAAATTATTAGCGTAAAAAAAACAGCTGAAAATAGAACGGATGAAAAACTGTTAAATATTTGAGGTGGATTTATTCGAAATAGAACCCACTCTGCTTAAAGAAATTGGCGTTTCAACTGCACCAATTGCCTAGTCTGTATGGAAAGCGAACAGTTACAACTCTTTCAAAAAAGGATCACAACGAAGGGCACTGAATCAACGATTGAACACGACGAGCTAATTGGTGGAAGCGCCGCTTGGTCAATTTAGGAGCAAGCTAGATGAGATGAAGGAATGAAAAGTGAAGCCGTTTCACATGCATATCTTCAGTCGCAGTTTTGTCATATATGGCAGCACATGGCAGAGCCTTAACTCTCAATGGAAAGAATAAAATCGCAAAGGTTGCCTCAGGGCAAACATGTTCAAAAACAAGATTAACCAAAGATTAACCTGCATGCGATTGAATAGCAGGTGATGGCGAAAGCACAGCTTTGAGCAATTTGGGTTTAGCAGAGGAAGGTGGTACTGGTAAAGGCAGGTTGCGTCGTGGCGAATTGGTCGGTTGAACCTGCTCATGAGGGAAAGTTGCCGTCGATGTAGATGCCACACAGTTGTCATGGCTACGTGCTGGAGGTGGTGGGAATTCGATAGTTGGTGCACGCGCCATACGTATATGCCGATCGTCACCACTTAATCGCTGTTGTGCAGACGACAAACGTGGTGATGCAACCGGTACGACACTTGTTGGAATACCGCTCCGCTGTGAACTGCGCCGTTGGGTAGCACGGCAGCGCTCTAACTGCTTATCCACCTACAAAACACCGCCCAACTGTTAAAACAACGCCGAAAGTTTACTAAAACACAAAGGATAAGGGGAAACGTATGACGCATACAGCGACGGGTTAATGGTTAAAAACTCTCGAGCAATGGCAAAATATGATACGTTAGATTGGTTAGCGGCTAATGTACCATAACTATTCAACCCCTCTCCCC
The DNA here is from genome assembly GCA_006503575.1 of Baylisascaris schroederi. NCBI lineage: Eukaryota > Metazoa > Nematoda > Chromadorea > Rhabditida > Ascarididae > Baylisascaris > Baylisascaris schroederi. Next base: position 283,099 of record QEWY01000118.1, on the reverse strand, counting down.
CTTTCTACCTTTTAACTGACTATCCACCAGTCGCCTATGTAGACACGACAGTAACGAACGCATAACAAGTAAAATAAAAAGCCGACTAAGAATAATCAGTAAAGAAGTTTGGTATGCAACACACCTCTTCGTCGATATTGGACTGAGGGAATAGCGATTCAAGACTGGCATGGATTTCCTTGAATCGAGGCCTGTCGCTTGGTGACCAATTCCAGCACTGCAGCATAAGACGATACACCGACGGAGGACATCCTTCTGGTGCGTCCATGCGGAATCCCTTCTCCAGAAGACCGTACACGTTGTTGAGCTCAACACCCGGATATGGGCTCATGCCATAAGTAGCGATTTCCCATAGCAAAACACCGAATGCCCAAACATCGCTTTTCGTACTGCAAAACAATTTGTTTCGATAACTGACTTCTGTATGTCACATTCCCCATATAGAGGTTAACCAACAAAAACAGTGCAAAGAAATGTGCACCCAGGTACCAAAGCACATACCACCCCACGTATATCACCGTATCTCTTTAGATGCATAACCTTCACTGTTTGCCGAACAATCATTAGAATGAGACTGGCAAATAAATATTAAATCTCCCTGCTGCAACCAATAAAATGCACGAACCTAAAGGTATTATAAGCCAATCCTTCAGGTGCAGTCCACTTGATGGGAAATTTAGCGCCCGCATGCGCCGTATAAGTGTCTTCACGCATGAATCGCGCCAACCCAAAATCAGCCACCTTAACAACGTTCTCGTCAGCAACCAAACAATTACGGGCTGCTAAATCCCTGAAAGAAAATCTTTTCACACAACCTATCACCTTATTTCACCATATTATAACAAAGAACGAGATCAATTCTGAGACAGCTGCAGCATCACCTTCATATCAGTAATGATGCCATAGAAATAGATGCCTAAATTACTTGCATAACAACGTTTAGATGAATCTATGCAGGAATGTTGTCCAATAAATCAAGCAACAAACTGCCATTATCGAAGACATCATGGTCTCGAAATATTTTTGAAAGAAAACGCTAAACAGTTTGTCATTATTTCTATTCCCTATATCTGATTTTTGTAATTTCCACAAAATCAGTGAGGCCGCTTCTCCCTTCTTGCACCTATAAAAACAATCGTGTTATGTAATTGTTTCTAATAATTTGAATGACCAGATCAACCCTCCAAAAATATTTACACCAATAAAAACAAACTCTCTACATATAATACATCATTTCTCTGAAACAGAACAAGGGATTGAGAAATAAGAAATAATCCAAAAACGATTAAGGAAGGATACATAGATGCAAAAAAATGGATTCCGATTACTGATAATCCGGAATTCAACTAAGAAAGAATACAAACCGATGAATGAAATTCCGCGATTCGAGATAAGCCATTCCGGATGCAATCTGTGTGGCCATATACATTAATACCGTCGGAGAGAGTTTCCTATCGCATTTCCTGAATCAAACAATCTCATCATCATTTAGCACTTAGAATTTCAAAAGCCAAGACTGTTTTCGTTCAATAGCAACGGTTCTCCTCGCCTTATCAATACTATCATCCCTCTTGAAATCTTACTGCATTGACCATTTTTTTATTACAAAACGGCTATCTTTGGATAACATCACATTTTTAAGGAATACCTGAGATAATCGAGCAAGTTGCCTTTATTCATATATTCAGTAATAATGTAGAAAGGTGGCTCCCTCGTGCAAACTCCCATCAATTGAACAAGATTAGGATGATGCAAATCTTTCATAATCGCTGCTTCAGCAAGGAAATCATGTAATGCCATTGCCTCCTCCTGCAATAACACAAATTTATAGCACATCATTCATATGCATAGATGGTAAAACCACTCTTAAGCTTCATTACTCTATGTAAAAAAATTGCCATAATAAAATAATAGTGAAACTCTTGAGTTTTCAACCAAATCATTTAGAAAAAACTTTCAACTATCAACTACTTTCCATCCACTTCATCCTTAGAAAATCACATTTCAGCAGGACAATAAACGAGGATCCAAGAAGAATAAAATCGAAAAACTCCTTCTCAGGAAATCTGACAGTGAAGAAAATGGATTATTGGTAAGAAACAAAATGTGTGCCAAATAGCATCGCTAAATTTAAAACGATTTTTGGCATATCGTCGTTAGAAGGACAACAATCAGCATTTAAACATCGGCAACCTCATATTCCGGGATTAGGGATGCATTCCAAGAAATAAAATATGAATGTAAAAGTATAGCAGCTCCAAAAATCAATCAATGAAAACACAACTAATTCATTAACTTTTTTACTAAAATTTTTCATCTACAAAGTAACTTGGTAAGCAATCTAACTACTAGTAACTTTAAAATAAAACGCTGGATTCAACCACTAACTAACGAATTTCTCCGTAACAAAAATCAAAGAGATATCCCTCTAGGAAGTTGACGATGCACGGTTTACACAGTAATAAAATTGGTGCAATCTCCATCGTTAATGGTCAGTTGAACGCAATATTCTCGAGTATTCTCACCTAACTCTTCTTTAGATTTATTATTTCATTTCTTTATCTGAATTGAGTGCTCTTCTCTCCCCACCATACTGTTAATCAAATTGTCTCATAGAATCTGATTATGACTGGTATACATCAACGTTCATAAAAAAAGATGCAGCTAACATACTATGCATTCTTTTTTTCATTAGCATTACTCATAATAAATGAATAAATTTACATTATCGGCATTAAAAACAATTCACCTTAAGTGTCTTCACTGCCACGACCCGTTCGTGTTTTTTCCAATAGCCTTCATATACATCACCATATTGACCACCACCTGCAAACATTCCACATTACATCTTTAATCATTTCGTTTCCACCCATTCAGTTATTAATCTACTCAGCATTTGGCTAAAACATAATGAAATATGAAATCTCTATCTCTATCTTTTAGATTATTTAAACTGCAATATCACAGCAATAGGTGCACTGGCAGTCACCGTTGATAGAATCCAACCACTGATACATAGTGCACCAAAGAAATCAAACAAAATCCTTCCAGCTCTTTCCCTTTGACAGTCCATCAATAAAGGTGAAAAGAGTGAGGAGGGTAGAAAGGATGAAGCATGACAACATATACACATATTCGGATGGATCGAATTCATGCATAACACAGATCTCACCGAATGCAGTGAGCAATTCACGCATCACCCAACCTTTGCAAGTAACGATCCACATAGTTCCCCCAAAAAATAATAAACAAAAATAAAAACAGATAGTTCAATTTTTCCGATTGAACAACAATCACACATTCTTATATTTCATTGAAAAATTGCCGTATTCGAATGGAAATAACACTAACGACGAGCGAATAAATTAAGCTGTCGGTCGTTATATTGTCAAAATTAAGCAAAAATTTTTCAAAAATCAGTATTTTTAGTTGTTATCAAAAGTGTTCTCGGCAAATAATAACAGACATTGAAAACTATTCACTATGACTGAATTAATAAGGCGTTTTGATATGCAACCGGTATACCAATAGCTAATTCAAACGGTACCTTCCTATGCACTTCCGCTTTAAAATTAACCTGCTTCGTTAACTATACGGTTTCAGATAAAAGTACTTCATCTAAAGGAGGAATAAAGTTCCTCCCCATGGAAGAGACCTCAAAAATTGAAGGTAATTACCGAGTTTATTCCTCATGACAATCTCAGATCGGTCAACCTCCCACTCGTCGGGTTGTGTTGGCGATAATGAGAAAACTGTCGGTGGTCGTTCCTTCTTGGGTGCCGGGTAGAGCAAGGTGCATACAAGACCATCTGCATGTAAACTATGATGGTGAACCAGCTCGCCGAGTGTTTTGAATTTGCACTCCTGAGTGATATACAACTGTAAATAAACACCAACGTCAATTGAAAGGTTATATACGCAAGGTAAGAACAACCTCAACTTATCTAAAAATCATCCATAATACTCGATAAAAACATGTGAATCAAATACGATGAACCTATGTTCCCCAAATCAAAAAATCCAAGTTTACCACACCCTTATCTCTCCTCCTGGCCTCTTGGCAGAAGCAAATAAGCAGCTTTAAACTCAGCAGACATAAATGCATATTCACAACAACAAATACGGAAGTGTGCCAAGCAAGTCAATAAAAACCGAAGTTCAACAGCATTTTAAAGATCGTGCAAGATTTTCAAATGATTTCAATTTCTCTGAGATCTATGACTCAGTTATTTAGCAATACTTTTGAAAGATATGATTAGAATAATTCCTGGAACCTCTTATGATCCATCAACAGCATTTAAAAGACTTTAAGATAGCAAATTCATTGTCGGTGATCTCAACGATTGATCGATCACAGAAACGTCTTAAAAAATCAACCGAAAGCAGTTGAAGTACAACCGTCAGTATCAGTATTTTCCCCGAAACTGAGTTGAGCGACTGATACAAATTGAAGGACAAACCCAATCTCGATGATCGACCGATATCCTATAATGATAGACGCGACCATCATGTCGAACCGATATCGAAAACTGTCCAATACTCGTCTCTGATTCACGTACCAGAAAGCTACCATTTATGCCGGAGCTCAATAAATATTCGCTTTCGCTTCGACTCACCTTACCGTGATACCTTCAATAATAACATACATTTTGAGATGCTTCGTATAAGAAAAAAAAAACGTTTCTTAGCAAATCTTTAGATTTTTATTCCATTTTCATCTTTCATTTGTACGAAAAGTTTAACACAAACGTGTGGTATAGATAGAATCTTATTCCATAAAAATAGAATCCTGTAGCTTATCTAAAAAAAAACGTTTCTTAGCAAATCTTTAGATTTTTATTCCATTTTCATCTTTCATTTGTACGAAAAGTTTAACACAAACGTGTGGTATAGATAGAATCTTATTCCATAAAAATAGAATCCTGTAGCTTATCATGAAGATCACAGAAGCGTACAGATGGGATGGAGTAAAGCTGGGCATTATAGAAGTGGATTATCGATGTGTAGAGAGTGGAAAGGAAATGAGGGCGAATTTTCATTCATCAAACCCCCCTTCATCTCTAGCAGTTATAAATAAAAATTCGATAAGAACAAATATCTAACCAGGAGTGCTTCTCTAATGAATTAGCAGGCGTTATGTACGACGAAGGGACCCATCCAACGGCACCTTTCCGCCTTGATGCCTCACGACGGCCATTGACCAGCTGCGCTTCGCACCATTCACCCGCTTTGTTGTGCCCTAATACGCGCACCTGATCCCCTGTACAAACAAAAATCAGTTCTTTTCCATTAATTAGAAACCCCCAACACATCGTCATATTTCATGCTTAGATAAAAAATGTTAAATATGCTCCCTATGAATCTTGCAAATATCTTACTACATCAAATAAATATAAATAAAAAACATCTCCCAGCTGATTTAGTGGTTAAAAGTACTTTTCGAAGAGGCGAAAATTTGCGACAATTCCACTAATGCTAATTATCCTGCTGCGACTATCAAATTTTTCCTGCATTGAGCAAAGATATAGGCAACTCCTCTTTGCCGCTTACCCCAGCCTAACCGATACAGACCCTCAATCGTTTTTAAATATGCAATTATTTACTTACAGCCTCAGGATTTCACTTTCGCATGGACCCGAATGGGAATGTGGATCTCAGTCTATGAACAAAAGAGTAGTTCACCAACCTCTCTCCTACTAAAAATTAAAAAAAAAATATTTATAATGAATAAAGAAATGACATATCAGTAAAGAATAACCTTTTCGTAAAGAAAGTTGCTCCTCTCCAACACCATGAAAATCATAGAGAGCGACAAACAACGAATCCGCATCGCCACCCATTGATCCATTCAAGAGATCTTCCCTACAACAAACAAATTCTTAGAAGAATGCAGCTGACTTAAATGATATCGCAAAGGAAGCTATGAGTGCCTCAATCTCCACTACTAAAAACCATATATAATTGACAACCGTTAGAAAAAAACCCAGTGGAACACCGGAGCTTGAATTTGTAGAATAAACAGAGCATAAAACGGAGTGCTAACGTTCGTTGCAAAAAAAAAAATAATCAACAAACGCGAAACAATAAGAAAAATATTCAAGCATTAGAAAAATATAGTCTCCTCATATGTGATTTGAGTGGGAATGTCGAAAAAATTAATACCACGTGTGTCAGATTAAGTCAACAATGATTCGTCTATAGTGATAGCGTCTTTGCCTTAAGTGCTAAGGAATTCTGCAATCCTAGAGGTGCGAGCACCTGGCGATGATTTCATGACGGTGGATGCTTCAGTACGGCTATGAAGCTGTCTCTCTTGCCGAAATGTGTTATATTCTATGGAATTAAACATCAAAGCAAACTACACTACGGTTGATTTCATATTTAAAACAACCGGAAGTTCGGTGACAGGAATCCTTAGAACAACTATCACATTGTTGCTCTTCACATGCAAAAATTATCTGCTTTCAAGAAAGAGTAGAAAAGAAGAGAGGAGAGAAAAAAAGATGAAGAGGGCTATTCAGTACACCCTTCAAGAACATCTAAATACAACTGTTATCCTATAAAACTAAGAACTCAAAAATTGAGATTAGAACACAAGTCGGGTAAATTCAATTTTCTAACGATACATCGAGGTAAAGTGAATTGGAAAGTTAGCCAAAACCATTAAGCACACACATATTTAATGCCCAATAAAGAATCACCTCTGTTCGCATGCGAAATTTTATTCGCAATCCTTTTCTCATCATTTCTGTGTGTGAAAAAAAAAAAAAACTTTACGCCATATAATTCACATTTTTTCCATTCAATTTTAAACTCAAAAATGAGAGAGGGCAATGTGTTGTGTTGATGGCAATCATAAGAATGGTTCATAAATGAGCACTGTAATTTCGTGCAAATTGCGCGCGCAAAAAAGTTTAAAATGAGCGCAACGATTGTGTGAAGTGCCCTTCAACATTCCCTTCGCATTCCCCACAAATATAAACACATATACATACGTTTCGTGAATTATCGTCCAATATAGGACACACTTTACAATTATGAGTGAAAATATACAAAGAGCATGCACCAGCAAAATCAGTGCCTTGAAAGTACCAATTAAAGTAAGAATCTAAATATTTTCGGCTCCTCCGCTCCGCATCCTAGTGTAATGTGTTTCGTGACATATCGTAAAATAAAGTATCATGCTGCCAACCGTATGAGCCGGAATCTGGCGGTAAAAAACGAAGGAAATCCTCTCTGGAATCAGAAATAAGCCGACAAAGCCCGCAAACAAGAGACTGTGCAAGAACATAGCTCGGAAAGCTTTAAGTCAACCGGATTAGACGATTTCATTATCGTTTCATCCAAACATACGAAAAACTTTCCTATATTTCTTCCAACCCATTGAAAACATTCTTCGACTTCTATCTTTCTACAAAACAACACAACTCGCAAAAACAAATGGAAAAACGCTTCCAAACACATGTGAAAATAAATAATAACGAGCAAAATGCAAAGAGGTATAAATCTGTCAAAAAAAAAAGACTATTTCTTTATTCAAAATGAGATATTATCAATAGCACCTTATATATAAGGCTATACAATAATGAAGAAGGTTCTAAATGAGCACCGTTCAGCGGGATCTAAAACTAGCGAAAGACGTCGAATAAAATGAGAATCGTACACATATCGAGGCAGATGCACATTTCGCTTCTTTTTTTTTTTTAAATCGGCTCTCGCCAAGATGAAATACGAGCGGAAAACGATACAACGGCCTTATTTCAGTGATGTTTCATCAATCGCTCATACCCTCCTCAACCATTCATTTTTCTTTCATATTAAACGTTCATATCACCTCTCATCGAACACTTAAAATGTTCAATTTACAAATGCAATACCTCATATATTTATATGAAAACAATTCATCTTTGGGTTAAAATCGATGTCCAGCATGTCTTACAACAAACAATAAATGTTATCACCCTTATCAGTGAAAGCAAAATAGCAAAAATGTTCGTGGAGGAAGGGAAAAGGGACGAAAAGGAAGCAGCAATCTAAAAGACAATCTCATCCTAGTCTTTCATTATCCCGCATAAAACTCTTATTCATACAAATAATTTTTCAATGAAGATCTCTCAATTATCGAACATGCGAGGAATAAGTATCCCTGAAGCGGATCAAGGATATAAAGCGGATTAAGAACTAGAATATGCTTTCGCTTTAGGACGCATACAATTTTTCATAGCGTTCATTGCAATACGTAACCTTTGTAAGCGCAAAGTGTAGGTGCATATAAACGAACAAAATTTTACCTTGACGACCATCTAGAGGAGTCACGTCGATGATGGTGTGAAAGGAATGTATCCACCGACGACGGTCGTCTGTCCATATCGCTCTCACAGCATGGACTTCCACTGCGCCAATCATAAGACAAGCTGTCGACGCATGCTGCAATCAAGTATTTATTGGGGCCATTCATGCATATGAATAGTTCGCTTTTCAACCTCAATCAAGAACGAATTAATTATGTATTACTTGCTGATCCTCTCCCCTCACCTTCACCATCCACCTACCCATCCAGCTCCCAAAAATTCAAAATAATTATAAAGGAAATAAAAAGATCAAATGCAAAAGGGATCAAACTACAGATTGCATAAATAAGGAATCAGATTACCTGGAACGAGAGGATAGCAATTTCGCACCTCAATGGATAAGAAAAAAATTACATAAAAATGTAAACTTCCATTTTCTTATGTTTATGCTTACTGAATAAACAAAAATATCATAAGCGGAATTTTCACATTAGAAAAATTCATAAAAATTCATAAGTAAATATCAAGAAAATATTCGATAAATTTCTGGATGAAATTAGAAGAGTTGACTGTTCATTTGCCAGGATAATAAAAACAAAAATAAAAAACATATCGAACAGATTTGTGTAAAGCAAATATCGCAATGAAAAAAATCACACTACTAGTCTTGACAACTCTTTCAGCAAGTTCTCCGAAACTACAATAATAGAGCAAACGCTTGAAAAGACAATGCTTCGATCAATTAGTTCACCTATTCGCCTCATTACACACCCTAATACCTTTAAGTGGCCATATAGAATATCCATCTGGGTACCCCCGTGAACTGAACCGTTTTTTCCCATACATAACACCCGATTCGTTGATCGCCTTTCTCCTCTTCACCTTCCTTTTAAAAATATATAAATACTTGATGCTGGATGCAGCCTGTTGCAAAGCCAATATAACATGATATCTGTACCTGGACTAGGTGCACTCATTCATGACCCACATAAAATAGACTGATACCATTTTATAAATTTCAAATTTGATGTAAATCTTTCTCCATCTTTCAACAGCTTGTCATCAAACGATCGGCCTTTAATCCATCTTATTTCAACGATATATCGATGTGCTGTGTCATTCCACAATGGTTACGCTTAATGGGATTCAAAGAAAACTTCTATAAATGCAAACAGTGATGGTGTTGACAAATCAATATAAATCTTTTAGATCTTCACAAATTTATAGATGCACTTAAGTTCTCCATAAAGAAATTTGAAAATATATTGCGAAAAATCGAATCCCCAATAAATAATAAAAGATTGGGGATTTATCATAAAAGATTCATTTTTAATTTCAAGAAAAATCTACTAACGCAAAGATTCGATACTATGAAAAACAATTTTTTAGCATAATTTTTGCACATTTAATCCCTTTAACTCATATAATTTCCTATGTGGGAAAGCAATTGATCGAGCGAGAACGATATTCAATATAAGTGCCAAGTTGACAGAGTGGCTGTCAAGAAAGTTCTATCATATCGATCAGTGGAGTGATGAAAATGTAATGTGTCCTTTCCCGCAAACAAAGTGCATCTCACCTCGAAAACATTTCCCACATATTATTTCTCACCCTTATACACTTTTTACACCTTCATAACGTCTCTCTAATCGAATAACTTTGTTTCTCTTCAAGCATAAAAAATTGATTTTAGATAATTTAAGCATTTGGATATATAAGTAGAATATTTATTCAATGGGAGATAACTCACTCTCTCTCTCTCTAAGGTCGAATGCAACCAATATGAGAGAATGTGATTCGACCAAATAAAAAGATAAATACCGTCAGTTCATAAAATATTTTGAAACATTATCACATACTTGAACAGCTAAAATTCATCAAATTTGTTTCTCAATAATCTCAATTCTCATCGTATTGAAATAAAAAGAAAATTTAAAAAAAAACAAACAAAATAATTGAAGTTTCTAAGAGAACGAAAGAACGAACATCGAGAAACTCAGCAAGGCATTCAGCTAGGAAAAGACTGGTGAAGCTAGTCAGCAAAGAACAGATGGTGAATCATAGCCGCTTGGGTGACCCGATGCAACAAGCTCGCACAATGATTTGGCGACCTCTCTTCACTAACTCAGCAACAATATATGACAACATATGTCAGCAAAATAAAGTAGTACTACGAATCCACTAAACTTCCTAAAACTTTTTCACAACGGTACAACAAGTGCTCCGGACTTACTCTAACTTAAAACGTTTAAGGTTTAAAAGGCTCCGAACTTAAAACGCTTTGCTTTTACTGCTTAAAAGGTTTAAGCAGTAAAAGCAAAGCGAATTCATTTTCGGAGGTGTACAGTTCCAAAATGAGTTTGGTTTACTTTTACTGCGACTGATCGAATGAATTTTCTTCCTTAAGAGAAATACTCACAAATCCATATACATCAAGACAACCCTAATTTTGCTTTTGGTAAGATATCATTCACAGCAGTGAAAATTTTGGTAACCATCGGGTGCGATTTTCAAATATATAAATGTTTTTTGAAGGACCTACGCCACTTAAACAACTTGGTAGGATCGGATGTGAAGGATCCCACTTTATTAGGGTCATGCGGCCGAAGTGAAAGAAGTAGTGTGCCTTTCGAAAATATGATATGAATACTCCTCGAATACCACTATTAACAAAGACATTTTTTGAATGCTTGATAGGATAGCAAGCTTCCCGATGCGACACTTAATGGGCAATGGAACGACAGGCTAGGACTGAATAAAATCCCAAGTATCCATAACGAGCAATATTAGATGGTATCGAAAGAGCACTACTGATATTCTGAAAAAGATCATGGAAATTCAGCTTTTTGGGGAAAAGATTTTTCGGAAATTCAAACAGATAAGAATCCCTCCGGGTAAACTTTTCGGTTTTTGATCTTAGCCGCTTCATTCCCAGTGAATGAAATCACTAATCATCACCCTCAGCTTGAAACATCCTGAAGTATGTTTCTTTAAAAAATTGAAAAAACTGGCAACTCTTCAACGCTATATTCAAATCATGATCATCTCTTTACATCAGAATTCCACACAATGAATAATGATGCAATTAATTAAAAAATAAAAAAAAAGAAGAAATGGAGAGGAAAAGCAATGCTAAGAAGAGATAAAAGAGGAAGACAGAAAATTGACAAAGTGCTAAGGCATTTGCAAGAAGACATTCACAGCCAAACGACTGCGATGCGAACAACAATACACCCACCACAAACGCATTTCCACATAGCAAATCGATTATTGTTATGCTTATAACAATCCAAACGAAGTGCGACCTTGATTCTTGAGCTCCTTCATGTCCCACTTATGAGTGCAGTTCAATTGTCTTTTAATATACTCTCACCTGAGTTCTCGACGGTATAATCAACTAGCAGGTAGACTTATGGGAAGCGAATTTTTCATTCTGCATCAACTAAACGCACCATGCTCATCTCATCGCCTATAACACTAAAATTAACATCGAAGACAAATAAAACTTCGCTAATAGCCGGCTTAAGAGTTTATTAGCTTATAAGAAGTCTCTATGAAAGAGTTGGAAGATGGAGGAGGAGGGAGGTAGATATTATCATCCAGCCTCGATCCAGAAAGGCATGAAGGTAAGAATACTAGTCACTATTTCCTCACTACTGAATTCGATTCTTGAATCTAATAGAACCACATTTTAAGCTACCAATGAACAAATTGACCATCATGAAAATTTGAATGCAATTAAAGAATATAGATAAAAATGAACGATTATGAAAACATTAAACCACAATGCGTCATTTTTGTGAAAAGGAATAAATGAGTGGTAAAGTTGTGTCAATCTATTACAATAGGAGATGATCCTTTAACGAGCATTTCGCAAACAATAAAATCACATACTCATCATTGCTCCTCGCTCACGAAAGGTACTTATATTTTAAATGCCCCGAATTTCTTTAAAAAATTGATTCCCCTCAAAAATACACTCTTTCGGTGAACATACACGCCACCTATGAACGTTATCCACAAAGCACCATTAATTCAGGAAGCAATCTTTCCCATCCCTCTTTCTTCCTCGTTCTCAGTTGTTTGCTCAATCATCACATAGGATTGAACACCTTAACTCAACTACACTCATTCGATTCACCTTCAACAGAATCCAGCAAAGTCCACAAACAGCTAACTGGTTAAAAGGTTAAAGCAACAAATATCCGAAAAAAGAGGTGGCAATCGTCTCATTCAAAATCTGTGAATAACCTAGATATTCCAAAAAAATGGGTAATTCAACGGAAATAAGAATAATTATGTAAATTAATATAAATAATGTTACCTGCCAAATTGAAGCACGCATTTGAAGCCATACAATACATTTAAACTCAGTGATTTCGTATTTTGGGGGCGAAGTAACTCTCCAATATCACAACGGGTGAGATGAAGATAGATAGAGAGAGAAAGAAGCGACTACAACATTCAGCAAACGTTAGCCAAGAAGCGCCCTTGAGAGGCAATCAAGCGAATAAGGACGAGAACTTAGTTATTTGCCCGATTGAAAGAAAAACGCGTATCGCAAGCTTTGTGCCATTTAAAGTAAAGCCCCCACCGATAATATTTCTGCTTCGAAAAATACCAATGAGAGAGAAGCAAGCGAATTTTTAACGAGGGAGAATGAAGGGCTAAATTCATCGCCACATTTACGAATTTGGTTCACTACAGCAATAACGAAAATTGGAAGTGATATTCTCATGCAGAAACGATCCATTCATAATGAACAATTCCCTAGTGATTTTACTATTCTTCTTAAATCCAAAATTATCGTCCTCGTTTGCAAATATTATCAAAAAAACATAAGATTTAGATATCTATGGGCATGTTATTTCCAATCTAAAAATACAATCGAATACAACGCTGGGCATTAGAAAGAAAGAATATTTTCCAGTTGGGTTGATCGCTTCGGAAAATCTCAAACGACAAGTGCAGGCGAGCACATCAATGCGAATCTATGCAAGTTTATTCCAATGAAACAAGTGCAAGTGCTTCTAAGTCGTCCTTAACGATCCAATACACATCAACAATCGCATTAAATGATCTCAAAGCCCCTAGAAGTCTCAAGATCCAACGATAAGCTCCAGCTCAAACCAATCAACTGCAATCATGCACAGGTACGTTAATTAAATAATAAATATCCACCAGCTGATTGCGATCTCCTGGTATAATGAATAGCACGTTTTCCACGAAGCTATACGTGCCACACTTTTCTACATTTCCTACCTAACCGATTAAAAAAAATTGCATCCAAATTGGTCCATCTGGGACAGAGATGTAAGTTGGGACAGGTAGCGAGCATGTGAGGTGCGCGCTCACCTTCTCGCACTCACCACGCCCCCGCTCAGGTCACACGGAGTCAGTCGTTCAAAGCCCTATCAAAATTAGTCCATCCGAAGTCGAGACATCTTCCTCGACAGTTGACACTGCGCATAGCACCACGTGCGGCGATGCCGTGCTCACATACTCATTCTTTGCTGCACTGCACAATTATTTTCACCTTACTCGTACTATGCCAAGTTTAATATTCAAAACCCTATCGAAATTTTATCATTTCGAGCCGAGATATGACCCCAAACATTTATTCGGAAAAAAATGGCCAACGTGAGTACTGAACCCACTGCATGCAAATTTCTGGACCGAATCCCTCCTTCTGATCCCCGTTCGGTACATCCAGGATCTAGCTAATCGCTTTTTTGAGAAGAAACCTTGAAAAAATAAATTTAAATCGAAAAATTGCAGTAGTGCTAAGGCCAGCGGCATTGAACTACCGCAGACTGCATCCATAGATCGCTGTACTAACCACTCCGCCACATTAGCGTACCATACGCCCCCTCCCAGTATCATTGACATACCCCAGCGAGTCTCTGCCTCTCTATCAATCACGAACTCTTTTGGAGGTGAAATATTTAGCATCCATTATTTCCCAAAACACAGAAAGCGCAAGTAATATGCATATATTCGTGATCAGCTCATCGAGATCTATCGTCTGATACCATAAAAATCGGAATCCCAGACAAAAAGTACTTTTCCAAATTTTCCCTGTACTACCCCCTGAAGATCGAAAAATTGCGATTTTTGGAAATTTTTTTCTCCGCTCCTGTTTACCCTCGAGCAGCATTTCATATGCCGTTCGGGAGGTCTCGCTTAGCTGACCACAAATCAAATAACCGTTTTTGACCACATGAAATACCGGCCGAGGACCAGAGCCCCCAAAATTGCAAAAATCAATATTTCAGAAATTCTGGCCGGTCGAACCGGTTTTCAACTTTTCCCTCGAAATATAACAAACTATACATCGTTCGATAGAGCTTTGAAAGTTGTATTGATATGAGAAACCGTAGCTCCGTGAACCTAACCACTGACGAGAAAAAAATCGCAAATATCAATTACAGTGTATTTATATAAAAATACGACATCCGTACACCCATAATTTCCTTGTTTTCACAGAAATAAGCAAACAGCACACATACCCGTGATCAGCTCCTTGAGTTCTGCCGTTTGATACCAAAATCGTCAAAATCGGAGACGAAAAGTATTTTTCCAAATTTTCCCTGTGCTACCCCCTTACGACTGAAAAATTGCGATTTTTGTGAATTTTTTTCTTGGCTCCTATTTGTCCTCGAGCGGTGGTTCATATACCGTTCGAGAGGTCTCGGTGGCCTGATGACAAATCACGAGACCGTTCGACACCACATGAAATAGCGGCCAAGAAAGAGAACCCCCAAAATTGCAAAAATCGAGATTTCAGAAAATTCTGGCTGGTCGATCCGATTTTCAATACTTCTCTGGAAGTATACTAAACTGTAGACCATTTGATAGAGCTTTTCAAATTGCATTAAAGGAAGCAAACCGTACCTCCATAGGCGTAACCACTGCCGAGAAAAAGTTCCGAAATCTCCAATAGAGTACGTTTGTATAAAAATACAACATTCATGCGCCTATAATTTCCTTTTTTTCTCATAAAACAGCAAACAACTCACGTATCGATGATCAGCTCATAAAATCTATCGTTTGCTACCAAAATCATCGAAACCGAAGACAAAAAATATTTTTCCAAATTACCCCCTTATAATCGAAAAAATGCAGTTTTTTGGAATTTTTTTCTCCGGTTGTTGTTGCTCTCGGGCGGTAGTCTACGTATGGTTCGAGAGGTCCCGGCGGGCTGATGACAAATCAAAAGATCGTTTAACACCTCATGAAATAGCGACCGAGAAGGACAACCCCTAAAATCGCAAAAATCAAGATTTCAGAAATTCGAACCTGTCGCTTCGGTTTTCAACTTTTCTATCGAATACGTATAATCGATATATCAGTACATATAGACGATCCGATACACATCAACAATCGTATTAAATGGCTTCAAATCTCATAGAAATCTCAAGATCCAACGATAAGCTCCAACTCAAACCAATCGACTGCAGCCATGCACAGGTACGTTAATTAAATAGTAAGAATCCAGCAGGTGATTTCAATCTTCTAGTATAATGATAAATAGCAATAATACCTCCATTCATAAGATAATATTTTATCGAAGTTATCTCTATGCCACGATGCAATCATAAGTGGAGAAGGCAGTGTGCTCTATGATCTAATCCGTGAAGAACAAAAAAAGAGTACAGATGGGAGGTTTTGGCGCTGAAAGATACATAGACCACACGTACACTCTACAGACTTCAAATCTCAACCCTATCACAACATAAAAATTTACTGAAATCTATAATAAGCACGAATAATATAGGAGATCATCCAATTTTTGTAACTATGCAATGCTTCAGCTCTTCAATATCGCCGATACTATCCAACAATAATCAATCGTCACTCCCTACTCTGAGGACCACAATAACATCAAGCATTTTAGGATCTCTAAGATCGATTAAAATTTCATGTACACAATACTGTGTGAGGTGGAAGACTTCAACTCTCGTCCATCTATCGCAATTCTAGCTCAAGCAACAAACCTTAGCAACGCCTTATCGCATGTCAACAACAAGTAAACAAAATGCGTCCACAGGACGAATGGGAGGGCTTATCCTCGGCACAGCTTCAGCCGGATATTGCACATCGATGTTTTCGACGACTGAGCACCTCTCTGAAAGCGGCATTCGATGGTCAACGATTACTCATAGCCAACGAGAATATATAACAGTATTCGGAGAGTGCATACGGGGCGAGAGCCAAGCACACAGACAGACACAGCAGCACTAAATTGGAGTGGACAAACGTCGGGCGACACGATGATCGATTGAGGCTTTCCCCTATGCGCACTCCGATCAGCAATATAATAGAAACGTCGATACTGCGATTCGCATTCGTAATTATCCTCGGAGACTGGAACATCTTTCGTCGATAATCCAGAATCTCTCCTGTCGAAACCAAATCAGACAACAAAGACTATCAATTTCATCACAACACCAAGGCTATTGCCATGAATCTCTCTATGCGCTAAAGCTTCCGTGAATGCATATGCTCACAAATAATATTTAGCTATAGCCTCCTGTGTACCCATCCTCAAGTATAGTTCTTCACTACTTCCTTAAACCTGCATACTACTTAACTGACCATGCTGCATAACTGCTTTATTCGAGTTTCCACCACCTGAAGGTTTATTAATTATGCAAAATAAACGTAAATATACTTTCAAGCAAAAACGACCTAACAAACACTCTCTCACCCGCTAGTTCCCTTCATGTATCTCATTCAACAACAAATGAATCTCGCAAGAGTCGATTCCATTATAATTCTAAAAGCATTACACGCCGAATAATCACATTACACATCCAACATTGCTTGCTTATGCAATTATTTTCAACGCTATGTATATTCGACCGTCAATTTTCTACATACAACGCAAATTTGCAATTCTCACAGAGCATCGCTTGCCTTCTTTATTACAACTCAAAACAAGAGCACATTCCTGAACCAGCAGAATATCACTAGAGTGGAAAATTGATCTATTTGGAAATTCCATTTCATCTCTAGAACGTCTCTTTTGAAATATCACTGAGAAGTGCAACCCTATACTCCTTACTCCATCGAATATTTTGCCTTTCTCAAAAGATAAAGTCACTTTCCACTTCAATAAATTCACAAACATGAATACTAAATAATCAATCGTGATATTAACAAGTTATTAATAAGTTCCATAATCGAAGAGGAAATGCGATCGATGATGTCACGTAAACAAGCGTCAACCTCGAATATGCTCAAGAGTAAACAAAGAGGCGAGTATCGATTGCACACATAGCAAAACCAAGAGGGAGGAGACACAAATGCATTGCTAGAGGAATAGTGTGCATTCACACGCTCTCACAGCCTCACTCAATGTGCTCCTAATGAGCTCCACTTATAAGAGATGTTAACTCACTTCGCGATTTCTTACCTAATATTCCGCCTTAGCGGACATCACTTACCTATATTATGTACCAATTTCGGCAACATAACCTTCTAGCAGCTTTCCTTTGAAATATTATGAAGAGATAAAGAAGTACCCAAACAACAAACCAATCCCTCATAAGGCAAATTCATTACGCGACCGTTATCTCCCTATTCGACCTTATATTCTCGGCATCGAAGCTACTTATGGATGATCTACAAATGATAATAAAGATGGAGTAGCTCTTTTGTTCATTGAAATGCGAGAGATGAAATCGTCGTTTGTGAGTAGAATGCAATAGGATTGAGCAGCTGCAACATTTCACTCAAAGAGGGCCATATGCACGATAAAAACAAAGAAGAATATAGATTCGTATCGATGCAAAAAACCAATGGAGAACGTTTGTAACATTTGCAAAGGCCGGGAAAACACCTCAGTGAAGCGACATCCCGCAACCATCCCTTCCCATCTCATTTAATCATCAACATATGAAACATATCGTATTTGATAGAGGCAAAATTTTTATACATTCTATTATATTTGAAATAATAAATCATTGAGAACTAGTGATTTTGTATGGGAAAGAATGTAAAAAACATAATTTTAATTTCAACATTTATTACGCATTCAAAGACAAAGAAAAAAATCAACTGAAAAGAACAACTTAGACCGAAAAGAAACACACAACAGACACACAGACGGGCAGACAGACAATTACAACAACACGGGACCATTTTCACCACAATGCATAATCTGTGACTTCTAAAAAACAAGAAAAAACCAAACCCAATAGTAATTGGAAGACATCGAATCAAAGTGGATTCTCAAAGCAGATCAAGTCAGATAAAGTTAAGTTTTTTAAAGAATTCAATTTTACATGTGAAACTAATTAGGACTTTGTAAATAATCCACAAAATAGATGAACTAAGCCAAAAAAATTAAATCCTCGAGATGAGTTGCCGATTTTGAGATGAATGATTGAGGATTATGCCGACTTAAACGTTCCTCATCCATATTTTCATTACTTTGCAAAAAAAAGCAATTCCACCATCAATAACCACAGATTTCACTTCTTTAAAAACAGCTGTCGTATCAACAAACAACCACAACGAGAGTTTCTTCTATTTCCCTAAATCTTTACACAAATATGCATTCTCCATCGACAGATGTGTGTCCTACGGTAAGTCGACATTTGCGCCGGTGACATTTTCAAAACGACAGATAAGCAATATAATGAAACAGAACGGTAAAAATACGGCAGCATATTCGAATGCTCTAACAGCGCATTCTTCATTCATAACGCCTTCCCCATGTAAACGCCCCCGCATGCGTTTCATAAATAGTTCAATAGAAAAGTGCCCGACCACAACGCAAGTTCTCAAAAACGGCACCTTGCCAGGTCGCTTATAGCGGAGAGGAAATGCTCTCAAGTTTAAACGAAAACATCGAATGAAGAAGCAATGAATGAGTTGAAAAAGTAAAACTATATAAACACATCGCAAATATGACGTATACACAAAAGAAGCTAAGTGCTTGTCACACATTCAGTGCAACAAGATTCACCCTTAACGACTCACTCACCATCCTACGAGCTTCTTCTCAACAATACCCAACTGCACTCCGCCTATTCACATTCTCGGATACATTAACATATGATACGATGGCACCACAATTGCCCTGTCCATTAATATGCACAGGGATGGGAAAACCCTGAAGCTGATTTGATTACTAGCGTATTCTTGGTTAAGAAGTCAGGCTTATAAGTTTAGCGACCGCTTAAATAGGATATACGATGCCTAAGACGCAATGCGTGCGATATTGCTGCCAGCAGATGAATGTGCAAGCGAAAATCCCTAAAGCTTGCAGGCGCCGACTTATGAAATCAGCATCATATATATACATGCATATATATATATATATATAACGCATATACACGCGCAAGCACATGCATTTACGCTATGTTAAAGGTCACAGCTAAGAGGTCAACACTCAATCTCAAGGTCAAAGATCAACACCTCCACATCCGACGACAAAGTGGAATATAAATCAGGTGCAATGGAGTTCCCATCAGCTCAACATAACACTATCACAGAAATTCACTACATTGAAGCCGGAAACTACTGAAAAAAAAAAATGCGGCTAACAATTTCTCTACCATTAGGGATAGGGAGTGAACAATAGCACCGAACTGCAAATTGCAAGCACTTACCATCGTCATTGTGGGCGACAGCCTTCTTTGAACCGCTGTGAATTGATGCGACATCGTTAACTCGGCTCTGTTGGCCTCCCATTAGCTCATTTTCTTCAACTGAAATTAACCTACATCAACTTAACATCGATCACATCCCGTAATTAACCGCACATTGAATATAAAACAAACGTAACACATAAATGATAGGCGAAATTCCTTACAGAAATTACAACTAACGTCAATGCATACAACTAGACGAGAAAATTATGATGGGATTTAAAAAAAAAAAGAAAAGGAAGAAAAGGCGACGACAGCCTTCGACACTGGGTAAGCAAAGTATTCCAAGCAACTGACACCCAGGAAAGGGAACGAGAATGAAATTCAGAAATAAATCAAACTGCTCCAAAAATTTCGAAAAATTCGCGATTTCTGTCAACAAAAAACCCAATATCCCATAATAAAGTATCGTTCGATCGCCCGATTTTTAAGGTTTTTCAAAATTGTTTTCGTTCAGTTGCACTTCTCATTTATAAAACAACATCAAAATGAAATATTTATCGTTATCTTCATCGATGAATCTCATTTAAAACGCTAAATTAGATAAGTGGAGAAGAGTGCCAATAAAGTTCTAATGCAGTATGCATTTCGCATCACTGTGCATATTGTGCCAACCGGTTTCACACGCTGCCAACAAATATTTCTCGAAAAAAAAACGCTCAATATTGCAATCACATTTGAAGTGCAATTCAACCATTCTAAAATCCCATTCAAATATACAAAGGAAGTACCGCTAGTCGTAGGTAATCTAACAACTCGATCTGCAATAAACCTTTAAATATTTTCTCGGTCGAAAAATTTCATTCAACGCTACGATGAACGAAGTCAGTCATATAGAAGTACTTTTGCCACCTAAATTCACTACAAGTACCAAATCGAGTACGCCTTATAAAGTCTTATTGCCAACGCTATATTACGTCGATGATGAAAATGCTCAGAATCAGCACCTTCAGATGCTTGTAGACATTTTCAATAACGATGGATCAACAGATGAGAGGTTTTTCTATCTAATTTCTTAACACCATATTCAGTGATTCGCAATTCATACCTGTGCGACAGATAGATTCAGGCATTTATATATATGCGCACAAATATTGTATCGCCATAGCGAACGTTTGTAAACAAAATCTATAAAAGCACATAAAAAAAGCATTCCTACATATTTCCTCTATCCCCTCTTTCCTGGATGTTTTGCCAATGATCGCTGAGATCGAACAAAATGTTCTGATGGTACCCCATGACCTAGCGTATAAAGCAATAGAGGATTCATATTTTCTCGTTGAAGAGAAGCATTAGGTATGATAACGAGGAGATAAGATAGAGAGAAAATATTTAAGAATCAGCGATGCACTAATATTGTGGCATTGAAGTAATCGATAAGTAAGGATATAAAGAAAATGCAAAAAATTGCTTCACAATAATATATCAACATCTACATTTCGAATATTTTCATAAATAACTGGAATAAAGGTGTATGTGCACCAATAAGATCATCCAGAAGCACCTGAAAAGACCATCAACCCATTTCCACAAAATTACCCAAGTGCAAATGCCAAAATTTGGTTTTATTGGAATCGAATTCTCTCGATAATCCACCATTAGCGTTGTTGATATATCCAAGTATATTCAACTCATTCTACTTTATCATAATCAGTTAAAACATATCGAAGCGAACATCAACAAAATGAAGAACAGCTGAAAGTAGAGTGAATTCACCAACTGAACACGATGCTTAGACGGCAATCGATATGACTGCACCAAATAACAATTGCATTACTTACTTCTTAATTAAATATATAATTACTAACAAATCAAAAATTATTAAAGTGAATAACGCCAACTTAATGATGAGGAAAGAAATTAGAAAAGATAAAATAAATAAGAGAGGAAATCCCATCCAACGAGGCAAACAGGTGAGTTGACGATATTACATCGCATTCGATTCGTGATTGAACGTAATCGAGACATTGATGCATCGCTAAGTGCTTTGTTTACCGTGAAATGAATTGCCCCCCTCATCGAAAGGCACTAATAATAATCACCTAGCACCAATATCCTTGCTCTCGATATCCATGATCGAATAACATCATACGGATGCCTCCTGTTGATAGATCATCGCATTAACACTTGAGAATACTCATCCACAAAGACAATCCAACATGATCTCATAGTTATCGAAAGCGATTGCTCTTTTCGATAGGCTTTTCACATTCAAATTAATTGAAAGGCTCGATCATTGGTATGCAGAGGATTGCAATAACTATAGAGGAGGCAAGCAATGCTAAGTCACGTAGAACAAATGTCCCTAGTGATAGAATATTGATAAGGAAGCAAAATTTTATCAATGAAAGCAAATTGGGCTATTTCCGACTCAGCTCTGAGATTCGTCATGCTCAGACAGATGGAAGGTGCATATGAATTTCGGGGCAAAAATCCCATCTTTCTTTGATAAGCAAATGAAACGACAGTAAATGACCAACACCAACTTCGATTTGGCAATGAGTGACTAAGTGATATCCACTGACCATCTGCTAGCGCACGACGCATCTAACAATGCTTATTCAGGCATGAAAATATGATTATCAATATCCCTCTATCAATATCAATGATAAATTCACCAATAAAAACCTATCGGCATCGATTAATTTTTGTCTCAAGCTTTACAAAAAAAAAAGAAAGAAAAAAAGAAAAAGAAAAACGGTATGAATCAGAATTAAGGATAAGATAGATATCCCCAGACCGGTCACTTTCTTAAAAATAGAATTGTTCTACCACTTGCCCTCCCCCTCTCACACCTACACATCGATGTTGGGATGATTGGTCATTCCAACACCTCTGATGGCTGCAAATCACTCCAACAATTCCACCTTGCAGAATATTCCCCAAGTACCACACCTGATATTAAATGAAGCGTTCATTTCAACATTACTATCGGCGAAACAAATAGAGATAACGCTTCAAATCAAATGTGTTGAGTTGTGATCTCTCAATCATTGCATATAAATCAACCAATTGAAATATCACCGATCCTCGACTAATAGTAGCTATTCATCTTATAATCGCTGAAAAGAATTCAAAGAGAAAACTATGAGCGAAACTTCAAGAAAAGACGATTTTCTGGATTAGAGTCTTTCATAAGTGATGAGGTGTGCATAAGTGCATCCTCGACGATACATAAGGACTGCGAGGTGTTGACTATAATACGATGAGGAAAAACACTTCAAATTGCGATGCAATTAAACGCGATAATATTGAAATAAATAATTATATTATTTATGAATGAATTATTATTGAATCGTTTTGCGGATCGAATTTGCATCCCGTTGGACTCAACTGAGCACATCTGCTCGAAGTGAAGGCAAACAATGCCAGAAAAACAATCCATTGAAAGAAATAAGTGGCACCAGCCGCGTTCCCCTCATTACCCTCCATCCTTCATCCTCCTTTTCGCCTTCATCAACCAACCTGGGATAAAAAAATTATACTTAGGTTTTTCAAGAATTTCCCTCTTTAATCCTCGAAATTGATTCACTCAATTTCTTCTCTTCTAAACCATTGTGTTCATTTGAGGCCATTTAAAAAATTATTGACTCATTAGAACGATGTCCTATATTTGCAGCAGATATCAAACAGACAACGATCAACGTAATATATTTCAATAAACAATAAATTAAAGCAACCATATGTCATCACAAAGCAGCCATATATGTTGCCATCACAATTCCCTTGAGAAATAACATCTCGAAGTAAATGAATATAAAAACACATAAGCTTATTCAAGTGGAAAAAGGCGTAGCACAAACCTAACGGCTTATCGACTTCAAGAAACATCAAATTATACTCGTTGCCAAAGATTTCCAAAAGGAAATCGTAGTCAATTCAATGAATTTTACGTTAGAGCATTATTTCTTAATAGATGAATTACGAAGCGTTTCCATTAGAAATAATTACGGCGTACACATAAACCACATAAAACCATCCATAGTTCACTATAAACGTTCACTGAAGCATACCTGTGTTATAGTAATCAAAATGAATAGTACAGGTAACGATGTGGAGATGGTAAAGATAGGAAGAAGGGGACGAGATGACGTCGTGAAAAGTTCTTTTGTATGTAATGATCTGACCGATCACTTTTAGCTCACGGACAATGAAGAGCAAATACGAATGAATATCCTCGACGATTTCTTCTCTTTGTTAGAACACCGCAATATACCGATAACTCAATTCCCTTCCCCTCCCCCCTTCCACACCTTCAATTTGAATGCCCCCATCCTCTCTCAACTGAGAAATGATTTTGAGGTACGAAACTATATTTGCATAAACTTTATAAAATTTATCCAATATGATGTGGATGAATTTTGTTGCTATGAAGTAGACGTATGATTATATGCAATAAATAATTCATGCGTAAATGCACAAATCGTTTCATCGCTAAGAGGCAAAGACTACAATGCTCGATTTCATCCAACACCCTTTTCCTCCTCTGCCATCCCTCTATCCCAGTTAGATATAGAATAAACAAATTATATGATACATCCCCATGGGCTTCTCACTCTATGAACGAGATTTCAATCTAAAAAAATTTCAAGTAGCGTTATTTTATTCCGGAAGTATCTCCCAACCGGAATAGATGACAGATAATTGACTGTTCGCTGATGAAAGATAAATAAACCATATACTTGCAGTAAGAATTCCACTGATTAAAATTATGTAAATGATTGTGGGAATATTCAAATGAAGCATAAGCTACATTAAGACGCAAATTACATTTTCGATTATAGTTATCTGCTGACATGGAAAGTGATAAAATATTGATCGATATAATCTATTACCGAATTCCAAGAAATATCCCAGCAAGATCCAATTTTCTTACTTATTACGACTAAAAAAAACCAAAAAAATTGTGCAATAAAAATCTGGAGCATTAGGGTGAGGAAAAGGAGAAAGAAAAACAGATAGTTCGCACTACTTTTTCTTACTCATTCCCTTCTCTCTAAATTATTGAAAGAGAATTGCCCATCCCTCTTATAAACCTCCCTCATTTTGCTATATCCCCTGCTGAATATCAATGATAACAACCGATATGATCACAAATATTTCAACCCTATAAAATATGCAAAATCAATTTTATTTATTAAAAAAAGTAAATTAATTGCGTCTATAAAACATAAAATTATGCCTCTATGAGCAGATGAATAATACCCAACGAAAAGGCATAAAATCAAACGCCGAAAGCACCATCCACCCAATAAATAGACCAAGTGCCGATGCAATGGGCGCTTTTTGTTGGCCCGCCACGTTCGACAACGATCGTTCTCACAATGCCGTTGCTGACCTCTCCTCACATCTATATATTGATATTTCGTACAACTAGTGCAATATATTCAATGCTATTCACATTTAATTTCATGTCCGCTCTGCCTTTATACATCTAATCTCATATATGACCATATCGAAAAGATAGAGGGAAGAGGTGGAAAGCCATGGCTTAGGAGAGGGAAGGGGAGGGGGGTAGATGAGAGCAGAGTGGGCAGCTACAGATTAACTATGGAAACCCGTTATCTATCACATATGAGAAATGCTTTCCCATGAATATTTATATATAGCTGCATACCCTTCTGATTATCCCTGTATTATGAAACGCAAGAATATAACTTCCTAACGATACGCTTTTCTCGGAATCTTTTTATTTTAGTTTTCTATATCCCTCACTCAACTGAAACTCTCATTGAGTTCATATATAGGCGGCATACACCTAATTTCAAATAGACAATCGAAATACGAAAAATCTCCAGCTAAAAAATTATCCCTCGAATCGAACCCTTCAAATAGCATCGCCGTCTAACAACTCTCTAAATTCT
Organism: Baylisascaris schroederi; assembly: GCA_006503575.1. Taxonomy (NCBI): domain Eukaryota; kingdom Metazoa; phylum Nematoda; class Chromadorea; order Rhabditida; family Ascarididae; genus Baylisascaris; species Baylisascaris schroederi. The sequence continues at coordinate 257,284 of QEWY01000118.1, read as the reverse complement.
ATCCAAATTTATGTGCCTAATTTTATAGAATAATAGTGAAAATTTGCTTTCAATATTCCACCAATATCGATCACAAAAAACAATTCACTCGTCCTTTATTCATTTTATTTACATATAATTAATAAAAATTTCCATAATAATAAGAAAACAACGAATTCCCTCACCACCCTCGTCACCCATTTACCTTATCCGTTTTCACCTCTGAATATCTCAAATCTGATTTTTTTTCAGTGAAATTATTCGCGCATAAAAAAGCAACTTAATAATAAAATGAGCATTAAGAAACTATTGCGCCTCAAACCTAATATTAATTGGACTGTAATAAAGGCTAGATATGCTAAGCGATGAAGATGAAACGATTCATTCAAAAGCAGTTGCTCTGAGGAAAGAAAAAAAATTCTCTTTTTTAGTGCTTTTGAATGGAAAAATAATCGATAATCAATAGAGTGCAAAAGGATTGATGTGTCATTAATAAAAAGAAATATATGCAATGGTTTCCCATCGAATTTAGCCATTAGAATTTGCTCTCAACATGCGCAAAATTTCATTGAGAATAACACTGCATCTTTAAGAATATCGTTCGAATAATTATAAAAAACCTTATTAACAGCCTTAACGTTTAGCCAGCCGTTCCGCTAAATAAGAATGAATTGAAAAAAATAGAAAATATTTCATATGAAATTTTGAAATATTGAATGAAAATTTCTTGGAAAATAGTGGTCGAAAATATTTTTCAATCATTATGCGCTGAAATTGAAGGAAAAAAAGAAAGCGGAAAAACAAATCACCCTTAATCAGGCAATTTGAATTGAAAATTTCGGAACAAAAAAATATAAAGGAAGATGACAGCCATCTGGAAATTTGAAAAAACGTTTGTCATTATGAACTGTAATTAAGCATTGAAATATTTATAAATAAATCCATATTTCCACTTGCTTCCTTACGAATAGAAACCTAAGGAATCCGCTCATCACTGTTGTATAGAACAATCGCTAACGAAGAACACATATACTATATCCCATCAACAGAATAAAATGTTACTCGAGTTATCCATATCTTTTAAAATCGTTTCAAAATCCTTGAAGATATGCTTGCATCACCTCCCCCCCCCCCCTCCCCCCCCTTCCTTTCCCTTATCTTCTGGTTACGACGAGACAACTCCCTCCATCCCCTTCCTCTCCATCGAATTTTGATTTCAGTGGATGGCCTTAAGCACAGCAATTAAAATCTGAATTTTAAAGCTCTAAAAACCAGGCGAAACTTGGCCGCCGTTCATAAACCGAATAAATCCGAATCTTTTCACTCCCTCCCCATTATCTTATCAGGAAAGGACGAATACCAACATATTCTATCTCTCGTTGTATCTCGTTATCTCGATCGCAAAGCTCAATCACAACGAACGCTAAACATCAAAGCCAAAGCTAACGTGATGCTCGTTGGATGATCGACACAGAAAACGTCGTTCATAACTATCGATGAAATGGATTGGTGCAAAAAATAGCACATAACACACAAATGCCACACACATCACTCGTTGGCCATACAATTATTGACAATCAGCAAATCGAATCATCTCTTTCCCATCCCCCCATTCCGATGAAACATCATACATATCCAAATTTGCCATACTCAATAGATCAAGACATCCCCTGTTCAAAATTTTATTTCTTCTTTATTTATGAATTTATTCAGCAAATTATCTGCACACCTAATAATTAATAAATCAATTTATTTACCTGTTCACCTGATAACTGATAAATTAGTCTAAGTCACAAATTGCTTAACATATCAAAGGATTCCTTTGGTTTCCGCATTAGAGCTATTGCAATGGAGACAATCGAAAATCGGAATCGAAATGCGCGATATACCTGCCACATATGAGACCCTTCGATGAAGCATAGAGAAAAAAAAAACAGTTGAAATTTTCAAAAGAATAAAAACTTATCAATATAAGTAGCAATATAAAAACTCAGCATCAGAACACCACCTTCATTCCATTTATATCGCTTCACCAATTCTATTCCGTATCAGCTAATTATTTACTACATACTGTGTACTTACAAACAATCGAGATATAACCTTCACGGAAGGCGAAACTAAGAGATACGATGTATGACTATTAAGATAGCATCGCTACTTAGATAGGATATAGAATATCGTACACTCTTATAATTTATTACCGATTGCCATGACATTTCCCCCTCAAAAGGATACACCTTATTGATGACCATCAACAATCTTTAAGGCACAATGAACTTTATATACACTATCATTCTATAATGCTATCCATCACCGATTTTGAGCATAAATAAACAAGTGAACAAATTGCTAATACTGGAATAAACATTTCAAGGAAATACGCGAAAAACCGGAAGTAATGAATATTGCGATACAAGACGAGAAGGAAGTTGTAGAGTATTTCAGAGTATGATTGAAAGGTTGAATAATAGCTAAACGAAAATAAAAGCATCTCGATGCGCTCTCAAATAAGCTCAGCAGATGCTAAGGAAAATTTGACGTTATTGGTGGATAATCATAGTGGAAAAGCTAACCCTTTTGCGAAACCCCAAATGATGATTTGGCGCTCCTCTCTATGCCATGTTCGCTGATCCCCGTTCCCTAAATAACAACCTTTCAACATTCAGCACCACTTTCAGCAATTCAAAGCGTTATCCGCTGCGCGTTTCTATAATGAACTCAAATTCTGTAAGATTTAAAAGTGTGTTAGATATAAAACTTTCTTTTAAACTACGCCCAGCGGCAAAATGGCTCTCTGGCTTCAAGCTTCCTCAACCTACCCCCTCTCCCCACCCACTGCAAGCCAGCTGGCACTAAATATACTAAGGAGAGAGCTATTCATTAATTCAAACAACGATGAATAAATTTCAAGTAACTATAACCGATTAGGAATTTCGACGATCAAAATAAAACCTCAATTGATTAAAATTTTGAAATCACTATTTGTGGTTTTCAAAAATTTTGCGGAAAAAAAATGCAAAAATGCAAAAAAAGAGAGAGAATAAAGAAAATAAGCATTTACAAAGAGAACAAACAAATACAACCTATTTCATCAAATGAGAAAACAAACAAAGTGGATTTCTGAAATGAGAACAAAAAACAAAACGCGCATTTGTAATGAAAAAAAGAACGAACAAACAAAGAAAATGGGCCTTTGAAAAAAAAAAAGAGGAGAAGAAAAGCATTTGTGAACGATCAATTAGAGAGAATGAGCTTTCGAAATTGCAAAATTTGGCAACATTCCAAATAAAAATTTCAGTATTGAAATATTTATATGACTATTCCGCTTCCGAACGATTGAAGGCATCACTTAGAATATAGCGATATATTGCGTTAATTTTCGAAATTCGCGCAAAATTTTAAATATTTGCATAAATCATTGAGAATAATAAAAAGAGAGAAATCGCATTAAATTTTATATTTTATAAATGTAAACTTTCAGATACGCTCAAATAAATGCCAAAGATGAACAATGACGTCATTTCTATCAATTACGAGAAATTCTCCCTTGGAAACTTGCCAGAGAACTTTTTCTTAAATATCGATGGAGAAATTTATTCAAATATTAGTTAAAAGTAAACTAAGTCATAAATTTTTGTGGGGAAAGAAGTAAAAAGATTTTTTTCTACGTGAAAAAAAATCGATGACGATTCGGGAAAATCTTTTTTTCCACTATGTTACTTTTTCCATAAATTTCACTCAAATCGAAATATTTTTGAATAAAACTACATTCCCCCCCTCATTTCGCCAAGAATAGTTGAAAATTCATTCCAATTTTCCCATACACCTTGATGAAAGATCAAGTCATCAAAAAGTAAACATATTAGTAGCTTCATAATATGTTGAAAAGATAAAAAAAGCTAAGGAATTATAAAGATTACATACAAAAGCATCGGAAAGTCAACTTCCCGATCAACGATTTTTATAGGCGTTTGCAAATTGCCTTAAGACAAGATCATATCCCATATTCGATTCGTATACATAGACTTAATACCGATCCATGCTTGAGAAAATAATCTAACAGAGTAAAATCAATAGCCCAATTTGTTACTTTCACATAGCATCGACAAATTTCAAATATTCAAATATAAAAATTCGTCGACGAATTTCCACGACAAAATTGAACGATAGTGTTATGCTCAAGTAGGAAATAAAAATTAGCATATCAAAAAAAGGTTGTAGCAACTAAATTATGCAAATTCCCAGTTTTATAAGTTTTAATAAAATTTACCACTGACTGCTCTTCTCATCACTTATAATATTCCACTATTTGTTAGTCTTTTTTGGAATTTCACAATTTCTTCGTTGCTTTTACTCAACAATACAAGAATTAAGGCCGAATTATATGTTAAATCCAACAGCACCAGTCATTCAACAAGCCAGATCTACATTTCACATCGATTAATGCCACATGGCTGGAAATATCAATTTTTTTTTTGACAGCTGCCTTTCAGATGGGAATCTACCACACGACTATTCCCTCGAATGTCTTCAAACCAGTTTCCTTCGATTAAGTGTGCTAACTATCAACCGCCAAAAAAGCGTACAATTCTGCTTGCATATCAAACTAACGAAACTTTTCTCTTCCCATTCGGTCTATGCTAAGCACACAGCACATCCATCGAAAACCCTTTCAATAGTCATCATCGATATCGTACTCACAAAACACTCTCATCTTCTATATCGTCTTTTTTAGAGGCATCTAAATCCCTCTCCCCCCCCCCCTCCCCCCCACCCCATTTCGCCAAGAATAATTGAAAATTCATTTCAATTTTCCCATACACCTTGATGAAAGATGTAGTCGTCAAAAATTAAACATATTAGTAGCTTCATAATATGTTGAAAAGATAAAAAAAGCTAAGGAATTATAAAGATTACATACAAAAGCATCGGAAAGTCAACTTCCCGATCAACGATTTTTATAGGCGTTTGCAAATTGCCTTAAGACAAGATCATATCCCATATTCGATTCGTATACATAGACTTAATACCGATCCATGCTTGAGAAAATAATCTAACAGAGTAAAATCAATAGCCCAATTTGTTACTTTCACATAGCATCGACAAATTTCAAATATTCAAATATAAAAATTCGTCGACGAATTTCCACGACAAAATTGAACGATAGTGTTATGCTCAAGTAGGAAATAAAAATTAGCATATCAAAAAAAGGTTGTAGCAACTAAATTATGCAAATTCCCAGTTTTATAAGTTTTAATAAAATTTACCACTGACTACTCTTCTCATCACTCATAATATTCCACTATTTGTTAGTCTTTTTTGGAATTTCACAATTTCTTCGTTGCTTTTACTCAACAATACAAGAATTAAGGCCGAATTATATGTTAAATCCAACAGCACCAGTCATTCAACAAGCCAGATCTACATTTCACATCGATTAATGCCACATGGCTGGAAATATCAATTTTTTTTTTGACAGCTGCCTTTCAGATGGGAATCTACCACACGACTATTCCCTCGAATGTCTTCAAACCAGTTTCCTTCGATTAAGTGTGCTAACTATCAACCGCCAAAAAAGCGTACAATTCTGCTTGCATATCAAACTAACGAAACTTTTCTCTTCCCATCCCCCCCCTCCCCTCACTCCCTCCCTCTTCCAAAATTTCCCTCAAGTCGATCGGCCTAATAAAATCATTCATACAAAAGATAAAAGTGACAGCTGCTGATAAAAGCAGCTGTCACTAATATTTACTAAATATTATAGATAACATAAGTACAAAATATAGAGGCGCAAAATGCGCTTCTTCGACGTAACATATAATATTGGCAAATTTATCACACAAAAATAGATTTATTTATTCATATTATCCATCGAAATACTTTAATAAACAACCAATATATAACGACTGAGTGAACAAACAAAAAAAAGAAGAATATAAGAGTAAATAAGAATAAAAAAAAGATTAAAAAAAGACAAATTAAAATTAATGCACAATTTTATTTACATAATCGAAATGATATTACTCGTTAGCAGCCCCAAAAAACAAAAAGAGCAAATAATTCAAACAGTTCCATAATTTTTCTTTATCACCAAAGAGCTTATATAAGTAGTATTGAAATATGCTAAGACTGTGCTTATAAAAGCCTTGAAATTTCAAGGATTCCAGGCATCAAGGATGCTTTTCTAGCTTGAAGGTTGGAATTCTTATCTTTTTTTTTTTTGCTGTTTCTGAAATTCCCTAAATGTATGAATGAAAAAAACTACTTCTGCACTCTAGGGAAAGCCATCTTTTAGTCGGGTGCTTCCGAGTTTCTATAAGAGAAAAGCTCTTCGATGATAACAACAACAGAAAAGGGATTTGCATAAAAACATAATGTAACAGTATAGAATAAATAAAAATGCTCAATATTTTTAGGGTCACAACGTTAAAATACGAATTATAAACATTAAAATATATTAAACCAGCACAAAATTTTGTTAACTACGAATAAACCAATCATGAAACACATATTACAAAGAAAAAGAGCAACAAATAGACTTTTAATTATCGAAAAACGTTTCTCTCTTCAATACTCTCTTGACTTATTCATACCTTTCTAATATAATATGCTAATATACTCGTATTAATATAAAAATTTAATAATAATCAAAGGGTATCAATATAAATATAAACAAAATTCAGTAATTCTTTCACTCAGTAAAACTAAGATCAATTCCCATTAAAATAAAACTTCAAAAAAAAGCTTAAATTTGCATTAAAAAGGGCAATAAATAAACTCGTCCTAGTGTTTGAAGTAGGTAGACGCAGTCATTTTATTTACCATCGCCGGTTTAAATCCTGTCCCAAATTGCAAAAATATAAAAAAAAGTAAAACCTAATTATCGACAACAAATCACAAAAGAATGAGTAGATGTCTGCAAACGTCTAAAGATATCAGAAACCATGAAAGCATATAAGACACCATAATCGATCCATAACACTTCAGGTGATGAAACCCACTTCCACTACACTAAAACATAATATGTAAATCAAGTGTATTTCAAAGGGAAATATGCAAAAAAATACGAATTCATCAATTAAAATTGAGCTGAACAATAAGTGGCCATCATAGTAAACTTGAAAGTAAAGTGAAAACACAGATCAGCCTTGCAGAAATAACATGGAAGAGCTAAACTTTCACATACAACCATGTGATCCCCTCTTCTTCCGTTCTTAATCTGCTACTTTATCCCAAACAACAACCATTGGATTTCAGGAAATTTGCTCATTGAATTAGTTCGTTTCCTAAATGTACTCAAAAACTTGAAGCGCTGACTTCAGCCATGGTCACATTATAAATCTATAGTAGCCGTTATTCGATGGTTTTGAGAAAAGCACTACTGCTGAGGAATTCTTCGATTGTAGTACATTATAGAGAACATCATGAATACATTTCAACTCTTTTTTGTATTTGCTTAGTTGTAGAGTGGCCGTTGTAAATGCAACCTCTAACTCATCTACGGATACATTACGATCGATCAACGCAGCCAATTGACGTGTGCCTTCTGGAGGGATATCGATCACTACAACGTCAATGAGTGTCGAAGGTGCCAAACACGATAACACCTTTTGTATGCTCATTCGTATTTGTGTCTGAAAAAAATCAAAAACAACTCATAATCGTATCTGCTTTGCAATAAGCATACCGACCACCATAATCACTACAGTAAACTGTATTTATCAACGCTTCCCTCTGTCCAAATATCTCTACATTCAAATCATGCGGTTGCTTCTGCGTTCATATGTCCTATTTTGCATATTCTATTAAAAAAATCCGCTAATCGCTGGTTTAATCATTTGGATGGCGATGAAATCTACATATTTGGTGGAATACTCGCTAGGTGGCCGTCGATTTGTTTTCTTCAATTTTTGGTGGGTTCTTATCGATATAAAACAGGACCGGATGAGAAAGAAAGGAACTCCACTTCATCCAGCAATCTATAGGGCCTTTGTACCCAGAGCATATTTCAAGAGAGCTATGATACTCACACCTATCATCGAGTTAGACCATATGAAGTACAGATCTAGATCAACAATACATTTTTTACAATGCTCGATTTTCTGGTTTTTTTTTTGTTGCCCCCTAATGTCGGTAAAGTTTTCTAAGTGCGTTCACCAAATGACTAAACAACTATGAGCTGCCAACGTCACATGAACAAATTATCAATTTCTTACCCCAAAGTTTCCGCACTCTCTCTCTCTCTCTCTCTCTGTTATCGAATCCCCCTTTGCAAGCCGCATAAGATCGGTCCAATTTGTTAAGTGATACCTCAATCCGCTTCTTGGTGTTAAAGGCGAGCTTCTCATTGAGCGCATAGTGAACGTTAAGATTGCCGAACGTTGCACTCAGTGCGTTCGATACCGAATTTTGTCTGACGGGTGAATGTGAAGAAGCATTTTCGGAAGAGACATTCGCCGGTATGCCCAAATGTGAGCCAAACCTTTGTAACGCTTCCTCGAAAGTCATCTTGCCGAGATCAGTGCCTCTCGACCTCACCAGAACCTCATCTCGATCGAATACAATCAGTAATTCATCGATATTCTTTTCCTCACAGTGCTCCTGAAGTAATTTTTGGATCGGTGGGTAGGTGTGGGGTGGAAAAGGACATATGGGGGAGGAAAGGTGCACTACAAGGAAAAAATGAGTTTACGATGAGAAAGAACAAGACAACAAGGCTTACAATAAGTTGATTTAGTTGAACTGATTCAACGGGATCGTGCAGGAAATCTGCAGAAACGCCACGTTGCCATAGTCGTCGAACCAATAACGCCTTCTCTTTCAGGAGCGTGTTCGATGTTGAACACACCAATGCGCTACACCATGCTGACCTGCAATCTGAAATACACCCCTTTAGTGCCAAAAACCGAACCATCTGAAACGAAATCCCGAGGGCAACAGATGTCACTCGTCGGAGGTGCACTCTCCCTTAACGCTGATGCCATTTCGGCGTGTCTAATTAAACAGCGATTCAATGCCTCATTAACTTTTTAATACGAGAAATTCACCGCATTCCGCAAATAACTTTTAGAACGAAACGAGACATGAAACTCAAAAATTACGAAAACAATAAAACATGCTAATTTAAAATTAAATCTCTGCCGTTCATCTCAATGTCCCATTCAAAAATGATTCCATTTTCTTATGCCCTCTGCCAAACTATATGAAGTGACGGCATCGGAATAATCGAGACTTCCTACCTTATTACCTGCCAGTATGACCATATTGCTAATTAACTAAAACCCATATCAGAAAATAGCTTCAGCAAGAGGGATTTGAATCGAACAAACAGAAACCGATAGCAATTATGTTAGAACTGGTTTCTTGATGCAACCAGGAGATAAGATCAGAGAGGTTGGGAAGGGGGAAGCAGGAGTTGGGGGAAGGGGTAGAATAAGTTCATTTTTACCTAGGCGAAATATTAACGATGAAGGTTGATCTTTGTAGTTCTTTCATAAATAATTGCACACATTATTTAAGACATTTCATATTCCTTAGTTATTCGTTCATTAAAATAATAGCCAATAGCCGATATAAACTCACTAATAAAAAAATAAGTACCTGGCGAATCGGAACATTGCAAATGTGCAATAACGTCAACGAGAAAACTACAGCCGACTGCACACAATGGAATCGGTGGTCTCGGATCTTGTACATGACGTTCCTCCCTTAACATCTCATCATAACGTCCTGCAATTTCGTTTAGAAATTGCAAATAATTCATTGTTTTTCAGCAAACAGCATTAGCTGAGATGAAAAAATCTGTATTTAGGATCTGTCCATAGGTTTTCAAATTTGCTCGTACAACTCTCTTCCCCTTCCCCTCCCCTCTCCATGAGTACATAAAAGTCAGGCTAACCCCTCCCCTCTCCATGAGTACATAAAAGTCAGGCTAACCCCTCCCCTCTCCATGAGTATATAAAAGTCAGGCTAACCCCTCCCCTCTCCATGAGTATATAAAAGTCAGGCTAACCCCTCCCCTCTCCATGAGTATATAAAAGTCAGGCTAACCTCCAGTGCAAACAGTAATCGGCCGAGCAGAATGTTTGTGCGGTAGCAGTACTTGCAGCTGGAATATCATACCACTGGCGAATGTCTGTGGTCGATAGCATAGCGAACCGTCGAACACTAAGCGATCGCTTTTCTCCCCTGAATCTTAATCTATCAAGCCAATTTATTGCTCAAATGTCGAAAAATAATGATAAAACGCCTGAAAACGCGCTCTTCTATAAAATCGAGGCTAACGCATTTTCCTAGAAAACCGACCGGTTGCATCAATTAATTTATTTCTGACACCGATTGCACGGAAAAGCGCTTTTTCCTCATCTCTATTGCAGCCTTATATGAATTATACAACGATTTGTGCGAGGCTGCACTTCCTAAAGAAAACAACCAAACGCCGAGTGAAGATGCTTGTGAGGATGGTGCAAAATCAACGACTCCCTTCCATTCAAAAGTCAAGTTACTGTATCTTGAAAAATACAATAATTAGTGGAAAAAAGAATAACCACAACAGTAGCCAGAAAGAAAGAAACTATTGCCTGCAAGTGCCCAGGAGTGACCAACATAGAAAAAAGGACACTGCATCGACTCTGCAAATATATAACAAAACTGACCAGTTAATAAGTTAAGGATGTGGACTGTATTCGTAATGTCACTGATCGCCGTTTTGACCAGCTCACTAACAGCATCACTACGCGCCCTCATAAGAGGACGAGTACGCTCACGAAGGCCCTCCAAGGAGCGATCTTCTCCTTCGAGAATGTTCAATAGGGAATTCGCTTGATTGAACGACATCTCCCCTCCAACTCGCAAGCGTTCCACCTTCTGCTCGCGACTCAAAACCTCTGCAAATTATTTATTATGTAGACCTGAGTAATAGTGACCCGCTAAATATAAAATTAAAATGAAAACAACAAAAATGAAAAAGAAAAGGATAAAGAATAAATGGGAAACGAAAAGGGGAAGGAAAGACGAGAAAAAAATGAAAGAAATTTAGACGAAAGAAGAGATGGTTATACTCGGCAGAACATGCTAAAGAGGGCTCGAGTAAAACAGCTGAAGATAAAACATATTCGAAAGAGCGTATTTGAAAAATACACCGTAGAAAAATCTAGTTTCCCTATAAAAGCAAACTGTGCAGCTATTAATGGAAGCAAAAGTAAGCAAAATCAAGCTTTCACTATTGAATTTAATAAAGAAAATAAAGCAAATCATACTATTAGCGGTCGATATATAATAAAGAACGTTGAGAATTTTCACGACGGCAGCATTGTCTCCAAAACCAAGGTACATAGCAGCCGCAGTGACCAACGATTTGTGACCGATGACCAGTTGCCATTTGTGGGAGTTAATAGCTTCTAGCCTACGTGCCGCTTCGATTACAACGCATAGTACATCGGCCGTCAGTGTGGATGACGATGCGCATGCACCTATGCTGTCCACCGCAAATTCATTTCTTTCCACAGGATGAATACCACCTTCAAAGCAAAAAAAGTTCATTTGCATATTCAGGAAGTTCAACTAGATCGGGATCAGATCACTTACTCAACCAAGTTCTGCATTACACTAAAACAGCTCACCAATCACCACTCTCCTTTTGCTATGTCAAAAGTTTAAAAAAATACTCACCTTGTCACTTAAACATTGAATTAAATCTATTACACCCTATCAAGACGAAGAGAGGAAGGGGGAAGTAACATTAAACATGCGGATCAATGAACCTATATAGCCACAACGTTTAAGCATGAGGGATAACTGCTTTGTAGTGGAACGACGACCGATACCAATAAACGCAAATGCTAAAGACTATTTAGAGGTTAATATCGACCTGTCGACAAGATTGCAAAGCAATTCCCTTTTGTACTTCTTAGACTTCCTCTTCCTATTAAAGAAATATTTCATCACCTATTGAAACTTACTCCTAGAAAACTCGAAAAAAAAGATCAACAAAAAAAAAACTCGCCGAGTGCATCGGAACGACTGAAAACTTTGCCATATGCGTAACGCTTCAAACGATTCAACCCATTGCGAACACAATAGCGAACAAATGTCTTCCGCAGATCAAACTGCAAATAACAACTTATCTACTAAAACTCTGAAATTGATTGGGAAACAAGAACGATTTAAAGGAGAGGAAATGTCATAAAACAAAAAAAAATTTTTTTTTTTAATATGAGTTAAAATCTATCAAGTAGATTTAAAATGCTAAGCAAATGAATAAATATATAGATGAGCTCATTAAAAATGAGCTCACTAACAGCAAATTCCACATTCGACAATCAACTAAATATTTCAATTTAATCAACTTCAAAGTCGCTGTTAAGTCATGCATAGATTTGTTGGTAGATATGGAAAAATATGAAAAAAAACTAACCGGTAAAGCAACAGTGATGCCATTTTCGTCGATAAATCTGCAGGTACGCAATTTAGACTTTGCACATCTTGCCATCGACTGATTGTTGTATGGTGCCATTGAATGGGTTGCGAATGGGATGAAAGCATGCAAAGCACACAGACGAGACAGTTCTTCACATATATACTCCATGGTACGTAGTCGTGGTAATGAGAGACGATCCTTTAATATAAAACTGCTACAATCCTCTAAATTCCTGTATGGTGATAACGTGTAAAACATTCCGGCTAGTACATCGATTCAAATAAGAACCCTCGGGGCATTCGAGGAAATACGAAACTTTTATTCAACTTCTTCGCTGAACTCGATTAACTAGAACGATTCAAAGTGGGAATGAAAAAGTTTTAGTGCTCGCACAAGGTTGCCACCTATCTTAATTAAAAGCTTTTACCTATATTATTGGCTACTTTAGCATCTCATATTCAAATCTACTGAATCCTCACAGTTTAAAAAAAAAAGTGAGTAAACGGAAGCGTGCCACAAGTGCATCAGCTTGAATTCTCTAGTATGTTTCTTCTTTCGTATATAACCATTCAGCCTAATTGTCAGCTCAACTGTGCGAAGAATAAATATAGTCACTGATCACTGCTTTGCATCAAATAAATTTGTGTCGAGCAGTAATAAATAACCAAATGCAAAGACAACAGAGGCTTCATAAGCCTTGCCCAGTCCACTCCCTCTAACACCTCTTCATTGCCCATCAGCAAATTTCTTGTTTTTATGCGTAAAGACTGACGACCTATTCGTTTAAAGACCACATCAATACTTGCAGAAGGTGATCAACCTACAGGTGAGCAAACTGCCTGATCATATAAAAAATCCGCAGCCGGTGGAAGTGGTTCTGCTAGCATTCTATCGATCATCCATTGATGCATTCGACCGCCTCGTTTACGTACTGCTTGGCAAAACATTTTCTACAACAATAATATCGTTCGAGAATGACATCATCTCATATACCACTCAAAGATGTAATGATAAATAAAAGAATCCATCCTCTACAACAATAAATAAAACTATCATTTATCAATAACTCTCTCAAATGTAACATAGAGACCTCATCCAGTAAACTAGAATTTAGCGAATATCGTTGTTCATTATCTTATGCGAAAAAAAACGGCGAAAAACAAGGAGGCACAATTTAAAAATAGCGAAAATAACAAGGCGATCCCATTTATGAGGATCGCAAAATGGAGAAACGTAAGATGAAGAGTGCAAGGATTTTTTAACCCAACGATATGCGATAGGAGTCATTAGGAGCCCTTAAAGAAATTCAAATGAACTTAACAGCAAATTCCACATTCGACAATCAACTAAATATTTCAATTTAATCAACTTCAAAGTCGCTGTTAAGTCATGCATAGATTTGTTGGTAGATATGGAAAAATATGAAAAAAAACTAACCGGTAAAGCAACAGTGATGCCATTTTCGTCGATAAATCTGCAGGTACGCAATTTAGACTTTGCACATCTTGCCATCGACTGATTGTTGTATGGTGCCATTGAATGGGTTGCGAATGGGATGAAAGCATGCAAAGCACACAGACGAGACAGTTCTTCACATATATACTCCATGGTACGTAGTCGTGGTAATGAGAGACGATCCTTTAATATAAAACTGCTACAATCCTCTAAATTCCTGTATGGTGATAACGTGTAAAACATTCCGGCTAGTACATCGATTCAAATAAGAACCCTCGGGGCATTCGAGGAAATACGAAACTTTTATTCAACTTCTTCGCTGAACTCGATTAACTAGAACGATTCAAAGTGGGAATGAAAAAGTTTTAGTGCTCGCACAAGGTTGCCACCTATCTTAATTAAAAGCTTTTACCTATATTATTGGCTACTTTAGCATCTCATATTCAAATCTACTGAATCCTCACAGTTTAAAAAAAAAAGTGAGTAAACGGAAGCGTGCCACAAGTGCATCAGCTTGAATTCTCTAGTATGTTTCTTCTTTCGTATATAACCATTCAGCCTAATTGTCAGCTCAACTGTGCGAAGAATAAATATAGTCACTGATCACTGCTTTGCATCAAATAAATTTGTGTCGAGCAGTAATAAATAACCAAATGCAAAGACAACAGAGGCTTCATAAGCCTTGCCCAGTCCACTCCCTCTAACACCTCTTCATTGCCCATCAGCAAATTTCTTGTTTTTATGCGTAAAGACTGACGACCTATTCGTTTAACGATCAAATCAATACGTACAGGTGAGCAAACTGCCTGATCGTATAAAAAATCCGCAGCCGGTGGAAGTGGTTCTGCTAGCATTCTATCGATCATCCATTGATGCATTCGACCGCCTCGTTTACGTACTGCTTGGCAAAACATTTTCTACAACAATAATATCGTTCGAGAATGACATCATCTCATATACCACTCAAAGATGTAATGATAAATAAAAGAATCCATCCTCTACAACAATAAATAAAACTATCATTTATCAATAACTCTCTCAAATGTAACATAGAGACCTCATCCAGTAAACTAGAATTTAGCGAATATCGTTGTTCATTATCTTATGCGAAAAAAAACGGCGAAAAACAAGGAGGCACAATTTAAAAATAGCGAAAATAACAAGGCGATCCCATTTATGAGGATCGCAAAATGGAGAAACGTAAGATGAAGAGTGCAAGGATTTTTTAACCCAACGATATGCGATAGGAGTCATTAGGAGCCCTTAAAGAAATTCAAATGAACGGGCGATGAGGTTGAAAGGCAAAAAAATTAACCCAAGAACGTAGGTTTAATGTTGAAAGGGGGGGGGGGGTGAAAGGATCAAGACTCAATCAAGACGCAATATCACCTGAAAGTGGCTTTCTTCAATTTCGACGATTGGCACTCGTTCGCTGTCGAGTAAATTCTGTACAGATGGTCGTTGTTCGGGTACCCGTTTCAACATCATTACAATTAATTCCTTCGCCGCTTTTCGATGTGCCTATATCTTTTTGCTATGACAGCATTAAATCATATCACATAAGTGCTTATCTTTATTTAGCATTTAAGAACTTTACTTAGCTCCATGCTCGATACGATTTGAGAGAAGAGGATGAAGCCGGTCAAGCAACAAAAACCACACAGAGAGGAAGTGTCCCCATTTCGACTCGAAGCAACCGGCAGACATCTCAAGCCTATGTAATGCCAATAAATTATTTCGTTATGTTAAGAATATAGCCACTCAATGAATATCTGAGGCAGTACACTTAATTCGACGACGAATGAAGGTTTTAAAGATTTGTGCACTGCATCGTCGACATTGTTCACCTTTCTCGGTGAGCGCTATTTGTACCATTTATGATGAAGTGGTGCAATAGAAGAATAAATGCTTCAACACTCACCTCAGGCACCTCAGAAGCGAAGTCACTCGGAAAGAGGGATGAATTACGAAGAGCCTTTAGCATTGTGATCCTCTCCATTCCAGGCAACAATGGACGGTAGAACATTTCGAATAGAACAATTCCCACACTGCAAACCTCCATCATATCAAATCGTTGGCTCTGCAGAAGGCAAGAGCATAGCAGAAGACGACACGAAGTAAAGGGGGCAAGTGGAAGAGGTTCTCGCTCCATCCACACCTAAGAAACCCACAGAACTGGCTCCTCCTTCATGTCTGATCAGTTAATTCCCTCTTCGTTTCATTTCCTTCTCTCTTTCCCGTACTCTCTCTAGGAAGAACATCAGTTGCACGCATCTTAACGATTGGAGACCATGGACGTCATCGAATTAAAATCGTCCAGGATTTTGTGCAGCATAATCTGAGCCACCAATATTCTTTCCCAATCTTGACAAGAACAAACCACATAAAACATAAATTCTATATCCACCTATTTATAAAAACTGCCAAATCGAGATAGTATTTTACAGCAAAAAATTTAAATTACGATTAGCTCATAATATATGCTTACAAACAAGCAATCAAAAATCAACTTCCAATCTTTAGAAAATTCATTGGTGAGCACGTTATCCCGCAGCACTAAATAATTCAGTTTTTTTTAAACTTAACTTCTGAAGTTGAAATTTTGACACTATACAAATTGCAGCAATCGAGTCATTCCGAAAATAACTGCAAAATACCTATAGACATCAATTTTTGTCGTGAAATCGGATGTGTCTGCCGATGTGGACAACAATTCTGGTGCAATGTATAGCGCCGTTCCAATATCCTTCGTTATGCTCGATTGACCGCCATCCAAAGCGCCATTCGAAGCCGATTTACGCACCAAAAAATCTCGTGTAGCCAAACCAAAATCACCAATTTTGATGCGATCGTTACCGTCGATAAGGATATTCATCTGCATTTTCATAGATTTTTTCTTTCAAGTTTCCGATAATCGCCTTCCACTGTTGCTAAACTAATAGGCAAAGATCATTTGCGAAAATAACTTCGATAATAACTAAAAATGTATGTCGCATATTTCATCACGCTAAAAGGGGAGATGGAAATGAGTTCGATGTGATTTTAAAATTTTCCTAGAAATTCAAATTTCAACAATAAATATTCATATTTTCGAGAGAAAGAAAGTTGCATGGATCAACAACAACTTGAATCGTACATATTTCGCTCGCGCCTCTTTCTTCTTACTATTCTTAATTTTGATGAAAAACTATTTATTTAATCGTCAATGATGCTTAAATAAATTAAGGGCATTTTGAGACTACGGAATTCACTAATAGTTCCTTCGAGTTGGCCTTAATCTATGAAATGGAGGATACCTGTCCTCAATTCATATCATATTTGGCCATAACTCATTGGGACAGTAATCTATCCCAGTTTTCCAGATGATATACTTTAATACACAGGCAATCTCACCGGAAAAAAAAACTATTAAGAGATGAAGAGAAACCAACCGGCTTGATGTCACGGTGAATCATCCCTTCCTGATGAATATACTGCAATCCCTGAAGAGTCTCTCTAAAGATACGCCAAACGGATCGTTGATTGCCTAACAATTTTCCCGAGTCGATTAATATGCGCAATGTGGATTTCTCGCAATATTCCATTTGAATGAAAAGAATCCTGGGCATGCGATTAATGGGTACGACCGCCACCTGAGCACTGGATCGACTTGATGACTCGTCGGTCACTTCGCCTTCATCACCTGATTCACCCTCACCTTCGCCCTCGAACAAAACATCCTCAAAACAAAAAATAAAAGATGAAACCATCACTTAGATCGTGGCAGATATGTTGCTGATGTTAGCTAAAAATTGCTTATCACATATACTGAATAATAAACACCTCTTTTCGCTTATGCAAAAACCCCGTACCGAAATGAAATCCACCACATTACTGTAACTCATCATAAAAAAATTTTGAAAGTCACCCTATTCGGCTGAAATGAGATCACCTCAAAAAGTGAGGAATCTTTAACTGCACAGCTTTCTCCTAACTTCTTATTCCACAATCCAAAAAATCCACCCTCATCTCTCTGGAATATGCCATCAACAGATAAAAAATATGTCGCAACCAATATTTCCCCTCCCCCTAACGTATGCGGATCATCGTGTTATATTAACAATATTCGGTTTGTAGGCTAGACATTTCAGCAGCTCTTTCATGTACTAAAATGATGAACTGAAATTAAACTGGAAAATTATATAGTTCCAAACGTTGCTTGGGAAGTCCTACGTTTAGAAGAAAACAGTACACAAGTTGCTGGGAACTTTAACTTCATGTATTCAAAAAGAGGCGAATGTATTGCTTCTAATTTGGCTTAAGGCAGCTGAATGATAAAAGCAGAGTTTGCACGGAAGCGGTACCACTAATGGAAGCAGTATAACAAAGCAAATCATCTCAGCTCACTGGAATCTAGACCGACCTTCTGCGTTTTCACCCTCCACCTCCTCATCCTTTCTCGCGACCCCTCAGTTTAAAATATGCCTCACTTCGAAATTGGTTTATTTCCAAACTTACGAATTCGGAATTATTTGAGGTGCTATGCACAGTTGGAGAGAAAAGGGTTCGAATCGGAGCTGCGTCGTCATCTTCAGAATCCGACTCTGAATGAGGAGCCGCATGGTTTCGCTTGAACGATGTCGACCATTCGGCCGTTGAATCACAGGTGTTCTTTGCCGCTCGCGATTCCACGTTTCGCATAGGTAATGGCATCAGTGAATCTAAACAACATATCAATATTTCAAAAGAAAATATCGCCAAATAGAAAAACTTCAGAAAATAAACGATGAAAATGTAAAGAAATATAATCTCTCCACTAAACGATGAGAAACGATTGAAAGATTCCGAAGCCACAGACATCTCTTGTGTTGAAACTGCGTCTTGGCTGATAGAGATAAAATTTCCAGACCACAAAATAAACTCTTCTATATTAAAAATATAGCTGCTAAAAGGATCTAACGCGAAACTTTGTGCATCTTCTCCAGCCCTCAAAATTTAGCTTATTCAACCAAATTCAGCCAATCTGACGAAAAGATCGAAATTTGGTAGCGAGCAACATCTACATCGCAAAGTCACAGCTACGTTTCGTCTTTGACTATCTTCCCCTCCTTTCTCATCCCTCTTATACCCGTAAAACATGCTACTACGTACCATCACCTTCAGATCAATCAGATCTATGTCTTCCACTCCTTTCTCATCCCTCTTATGCCCGTAAAACATGCTACTACGTACCATCATCTTCAGATCTGTCGGGAGTATCGGCTTTCTTTGGTACATTCACTTCTTGGTTTCGATCGACCACTCGCTGACTCTTCATGGAGGCATACTCAATCCAAGCACTATAGTATCGAACAACATTCGGGTGATTGAGCCTTGAGAAAAGTTTTGCTTCTCGTGTTACCTTCTTGTTGAGATGGTCATCTTTCGGGTCTAACAGAATCCTTTTCACGGCGTACTCATTACCGTCCAGTTTATTTCTAAAATGAATCGCTAATATCTAAACAATTCCCCCACAAATCAGAAACAAAAAAGTGATAAAAGAACAACGTAAAATTAATAAAACATCGACGATGTCACAAAAGAACGACATAGAAATTTATTTTGAAGCAAAATGGTGAAACATTAGAAAGAGATCAAACTCAATCAAAAATATTCCACACTCTGCGAAATCCATACATTCACCGATCGAATAAGAAACTGAAAGTTATGGATTCGGACGATAGTTGCACGCAAATGCTTGCATCTGCTGCCTTAATGCCAACAATGCCATAGACATGCCTAAGTCACAACAGGCTAAAAGACCTGGCTGACATCAAAGTTTCACACAGTAAAAGAGGATGAATCGACCAAATTTACATCTCATTTTCCTTTAAATGCATTTCTTCAAAAATACCTTGCAAGAATGACGTCACCAAATCCACCTCTACCGAGGAAATCGATATAAAAGAATTCGTTCTTCAGTCGACTATGGGGATTTCGTTCGAAATCAGCTGCCGACTCAGATGACGTCACCGATGCCAGCGATGGAGATATTAAATCACCACCCTCTATAAAGTTAATGAAATTCAATGAACTATGAACACTGAACANTATACCCGTAAAACATGCTACTACGTACCATCACCTTCAGATCAATCAGGTCTATGTCTTCTCCTCCTTTCTCATCCCTCTTATACCCGTAAAACATGCTACTACGTACCATCACCTTCAGATCAATCAGGTCTATGTCTTCTCCTCCTTTCTCATCCCTCTTATACCCGTAAAACATGCTACTACGTACCATCACCTTCAGATCAATCAGATCTATGTCTTCCACTCCTTTCTCATCCCTCTTATGCCCGTAAAACATGCTACTACGTACCATCATCTTCAGATCTGTCGGGAGTATCGGCTTTCTTTGGTACATTCACTTCTTGGTTTCGATCGACCACTCGCTGACTCTTCATGGAGGCATACTCAATCCAAGCACTATAGTATCGAACAACATTCGGGTGATTGAGCCTTGAGAAAAGTTTTGCTTCTCGTGTTACCTTCTTGTTGAGATGGTCATCTTTCGGGTCTAACAGAATCCTTTTCACGGCGTACTCATTACCGTCCAGTTTATTTCTAAAATGAATCGCTAATATCTAAACAATTCCCTCACAAATCAGAAACAAAAAAGTGATAAAAGAACAACGTAAAATTAATAAAACATCGACGATGTCACAAAAGAACGACATAGAAATTTATTTTGAAGCAAAATGGTGAAACATTAGAAAGAGATCAAACTCAATCAGAAATATTCCACACTCTGCGAAATCCATACATTCACCGATCGAATAAGAAACTGAAAGTTATGGATTCGGACGATAGTTGCACGCAAATGCTTGCATCTGCTGCCTTAATGCCAACAATGCCATAGACATGCCTAAGTCACAACAGGCTAAAAGACCTGGCTGACATCAAAGTTTCACACAGTAAAAGAGGATGAATCGACCAAATTTACATCTCATTTTCCTTTAAATGCATTTCTTCAAAAATACCTTGCAAGAATGACGTCACCAAATCCACCTCTACCGAGGAAATCGATATAAAAGAATTCGTTCTTCAGTCGACTATGGGGATTTCGTTCGAAATCAGCTGCCGACTCAGATGACGTCACCGATGCCAGCGATGGAGATATTAAATCACCACCCTCTATAAAGTTAATGAAATTCAATGAACTATGAACACTGAACAATGCAAAGATTTGCCTCCTCACGTGACATTCCCCTTCGTGCCAACAAATTCCCCATATTTTTTAGGTTCAAACCCCCATTCCCCCCCCCCTCCCTTCCCTCATACTTAAGCGATCAACATCGCATAATTTGGAAAGACTTCTGCGGAAGCGTTTCCCCGTCGAACAGGTGAGGTCTGTTCAATTGAATTTTAATATATTTTAATGAGATCCGACGCACTCCGAAATGGGGAACTTAGTAAACTTTCCTCACAAAAAATAATGATGGGGGGAGGGGGGAGGGGTTTTATCTTATGCTATACGATGGCGCAAAAAAATACTTCTAAGTTGCTTATCTAACAAAATGCAAAACATTTGTTAGGCAATGATTTTTTGCGGAAGTATTACTCAATTATATAATCACTAACGAAGCTGTCAAAATTGATCCCGGTTGCCGTTCAAATTTTCACTGAACGCCAATCAATTTGAACAGATTAAATAAGACAACGACTGGCATCTCTAAGAAATATTCCCTATAAACATGAAAAACAATAAAAACATCAACAAAAATATTAATATTTAAATATAATAAAAGTAAAACGAAAAAAAAAGAGAAATAAGACTACCCTGATTGACAAACGGATGATCGATGAGTTGATCAATCGATTTCACTGATTGACAATCACTTATGAATTTGTCGAAATGATCTCGAAATACACCACTTTTTATGCTTAATCGAAATCCCTCAAAAAGAGTGCCCATCTGCGAGAGATCCTTTCGCCGCTGATTCCTCTCTGTTCGGGTGGTGGCATCATAATTAGTGTCTCCATTTATACAACGTTCAAATACCTCACATAATTCTTCCACACAACTCCTGAATATTTATATAAACAACAAATATTACTAAATAAAAAATTACTAGCCATAAAACATCTCTCATTCAGAATATGATTGCAAATCACGAAAAATTTCAAACATCTTCATTTAAAAAAATCCCTAATCTTTCAATGATCAACAAAATTTCCCCTTATAAGGGAATCAATTTACTAGAAGGCAGTGAAGTCTGTTTCCTAATATAGAATATTGCCTGGTATGCGCTTTCACCTTTGGTTTCGACACAATATACATTTGTGGCGTTATGCATAAACCTCAAAAATACTAGGCAAATTTTTATGCAAATAATAAATCGTCTCATTACTTCCACTTCAAATGCATCAGAAATAAAGAAATATGCACTTCTCTGCCGACGGCAAAGAAATCAATTATCTTCTAAATTCTTAAAGAATATTATAAAACGATTGAAAAATTTGCGATTATTTTTTATGAATTCAGAATTTTCATTGTGCAATATCGCATTCGACAATGTTTTAACAATTGCCTCTTTGAATTTGTCAAGCAGAATATTTTTTTAAATAACGTTTATGGGTACTTGACAAAACTATTGGATCCGAATTCGGGTTAGGAATCTGTCGCGAAGAATTATCAAATTACAATGAATGTTGAGTGGTCAACCTCGATCCTTCAGGAACTTAATGAAAAAAATATCTTTCCTTAAGATCTTATTCAATATTTCTGGCTGCTCCACCATTTTTCCACAAAAGGAAAACCACACCGATACTAATCTGCCTACTAGTAGCAAATATTCTATACAGCGTTCCACTTAAGCTATCTTCAAACTTCAAGATCACGACCCATGCAAACCGATACCATCTTCAAACTCTCTAACTGCTCCTTCCAAAAGCGGAAGGACATGTGCGAAGAAGAGAGGATAAGGGGACGAAAGAGCGAGACAGAAAAAGCAGTGATATTATTCGACGTTAACGATTCATAAAAACAATAGCAACATGCAAACATCACAAAAACAACAAAGAACTAAAAATAAAACCTGAGCATATAATCAGAGAATCGAAAGAATCGTTTACTGGTCATCCAAAGAGTGGAGCTGTTGACAGCACCGTGATAAAGGTGACTTTCATGTAACCACCTTATCGCATAGACCAATTGTGCAGCAAGTCGTGGCAACAGCAATTCCTCCAAATAAACAAAATTCGATCCTAGCAAAGTATTATACGCATACACTATATCATCTATAACCTCCTATACTATTTAATAACCACAACAAAATAAATATATTAAAATCAATCTGCTTCGTTTCAAATGACCAAATAAAGAAGCATTAAAATCCGCTTTTAACCAGCAATAACAATATGACTTATTCCACTAACTGCAAACCCTCTTCTTATTGGAGGATAAGCACTGTTCCCTTAGAAGTAACACTCAACCTAAACATTAACTTATTATAATCATTATCGTCTGATTACTACTCTTCAATAAACATTCATACATCATTATTCAACGTGCGACATAAAAACATTGCCCATATATGTAATTAAAATCAATGAGGGCAATTGGATTCAATCAATCAATAGACAAAGCTTTCATCGATCCTTAAACATCCTTCACCACTTAAGATCTGAGGTATAGTAAAATTGCATTTCTCACATGGTGTTCGTTAATCTCCTAAGCAATAACAATAGAAAAAAAACTTCAAAACTTCTATGCTGTCGAAAAAAAAACCCATAAAAGTTTCACGTCAAAATCAGAAACCAATTATGCAAATACAAATAAATCAACGATGTTATCCTCACCGATTGTGATTCTAATAGTTGCAAACATTTCGCTATTGTCACATCGTTTGTATCTATCATTTGCCCATATAAAATCCTGAAAT